>JAVJIX010000026.1:1772500-1880000 GCA_036785185.1 Paratrypauchen microcephalus | reverse complement strand
TCATTTTAAAGAGCCTATACTGCGTTATTTTCTACAGCTCTGGGAAAAAAATAAGAGAGCACTGCATTTTTTTTTTCTGAAATCAGCATCTCTACATGTATTACAGCCATTCCATTCCAGCGTCTGTTGAATTTCAACACAAACACAAAGCTGAGCTACTTCAGTTCTTGCACCAGGAGTGGAATAAAGTCACCCAAGAACAATGTGAAAGACTGGAACTAAACCAGGTCTGAACCAGGACTAAAGATGTTGGTCCACTTGGGGAAAAACTGCAGTGTGAAAGTGAACCACACCAAAATAAAAAAAAATAAAAAAATATTTGGTCCGGACCAAAGCAAGTGAACTATCGGACTTTCCTGGTGTGAAAACGACCTAAGATTGTCGAATATGTTTGTCACTAAGGAGGTTGTGATCTCTCAAGTGGAGCGTGCATGTTCTCCCTGTGTTACTGCGGCAGAGTGGTTAGTCTGTCTTCTCTCATTCGGGAGGTTGTAGATTGGATTCCTGACACACTAAAAACATTTAATTTTGCTGGTACTGAGCCAGTGCAGTGTGTTGGCCAAATGCACAATGGCAACATCATCTCTCTCTGCGAGTTTTGAACTGGTTAACCTAGGGCTGGGTGGTATACCGCTTCATACTGAATACTAGTGTGTTTTTTTTTTTTTTTTTTTTTTTAAATGATATGGATTTTTCATATATCCCAATCCCGGTGAGTGTTTGTGTACAAAACGTGGGGAACACAGAGCGGCGAAACGTGGCGCCACAGGACATTGTTCAGGGCTCTCAAGTCTCACGCATTGAGAGTGTGACACACGCAATTCGACGTGTTCACACGCTCACACGCGGCATTTCTCACGCTGAATTTTTTTTTTTTTTTTTTGTGCCCAGAAAATTGGTCTGTGTGGCTCAGTTTATGCAGGCACCGCGCGTTTTTTCAGCGAAAAAAAACTCCTCCTCCCTCCTCCCCGTCCCGTTCCCCGGAAAAAAATCAGCCAATCAGAAAATTAGATTGTTCTGTTGTTGGGCAGACTGTAGAGTGTAGTTTCACCTGCTAAGCGCACACTGCCCTGTCAGTGATAAGGACAGCGACTGAACACGAGGAAACGGTGATGATAAAACAAACTGAGAACCATCAGTTTGAGAACACCCCCCCCCCCCCCGAAAAGAGGAGTCGTGTCAGTCGTGTGGAAGAACTTCGGCTTTAAAAAATCTGACGCCGATCAAACAACCTTATTCTGTAACTGTAGACCTGACCAGGTCTGAACATGGACTAATCCTGAACTGAATGTGGTCCTAACCAGGTCTGAACCAGGAGGGTACATGGACTAAACCTGGTTTAGTCCTGGTATAGTCCTGGTTTAATACCGTTGTAGTCTTGGTTTAGTCCTGGTTTAGTCTTGGTTTAGTCCTGGTTTAGTCTTGGTTTAGTCCTGGTTTAATCCTGGTTTAGTCCCGGTTTAAGCCTGGTTTAGTCTCTTGGTCTTAATCCTCCTTTAATCCCAGTTTAGTCTTGGTTTAGTCCTTGTTTACTCTTGGTTTAGTCCTGGTTTAAACCCGGTTTAGTCCTGGTTTACTCTTGGTTTAGTCCTGATTTAAACCCGGTTTAGTCCTGGTTTCCGCTTGGTTTAGTCCAAATTTCGTCCCGATGTAGTCCTAGTATAGTCCTGGTTTAGTCTTAGTTTAGTCTTAGTTTAGTCCTAGTATAGTCTTGGTTTAGTTTTAGTTTAGTCCTGGTTTAGTCCTAGTATAGTCCTGGTTTAGTATTAGTTTAGCCCTGGTTTAGTTCTAATATAGTCCTGGTTTAGTCTTAGTTTAGTCCTGGTTTAGTCCTAGTATAGTCCTGGTTTAGTCTTAGTTTAGTCCTGGTTTAGTCCTGGTTTAGTCCTAGTATAGTCCTGGTTTAGTCTTAGTTTAGTCCTGGTTTAGTCCTAGTATAGTCCTGGTTTAGTCTTAGTTTAGTCCTGGTTTAGTCCTAGTATAGTCCTGGTTTAGTCTTAGTTTAGTCCTGGTTTAGAAAAAGAGAAGAGGAGCCATGTCAGTCGTGTGGAAGAACTTTGGCTTTAAAAAATGTGACGCCGATCAAACAACCGTATTCTGTAAATGTCGTCGGGCTAAAATCGTCGCCGCAGGAGGCGACACGAGCGATCTGCTTCACCACCTCCGTCACAAACATGTCCTGGAATATGAAGAATGCACAAAACTAAGATCTGCATCCTCTTCCACGTCTGCAGGGAACGTCCAAGTCGGCGCCGCGACACAAAACGCCGTTCAGACCTCACTCAAAGACGCGTTTGCTAAGGGGACAAGAAAATGACAAGAAAATCAAATGGTGGAACGATATTACCAACGCTGTTACTGTGCACTTTACCAAAGACATGGAACCGCTTAGTACATGAAAAAAAAAATGCCGTCAAATACCGTGACACTGATATAATTTAAAAAATACCGTGTGATATAAATTTTTGGTCATACCACCCAGCTCTAGTTAACCTATAGCTTGTGGGAAGATTGCTACAGCCATGTTACAAAGTTTTTACCTGGAGTTGTGTTTTGTTTCATTCTCACATTTGAGAAATTTAGTATTAGCCTGTCTACGTTACAAAACTGTCTGCTGGAGGAGCTCAGGGCTGCAGAGAACATTCATGTTTTTAAGAGTGGGCTCAAGTTTAGCTTGGCCTTTGATTGACTTCAGTCGTCTGTTTGCTTGTCTTTTGTTTGTTCTGTTGTTTGTTTGTCCATCTGTTTGTTTGTTTGTTTGTTCATCTGTTTGTTCATCTGTTTGTTTGTTCGTCTGTTTGTTCATCTGTTTGTTTGTTTGTTCGTCTGTTTGTTTGTCCGTCTGTTTGTTTGTTTGTTCGTCTGTTTGTTTGTTTGTCCATCTGTCTGTTTGTTTGTTTGTCTGTCTGTTTGTTTGTTTGTTCGTCTGTTTGTTTGTTTGTCCGTCTGTTTGTTTGTTCGTCTGTTTGTTCATCTGTTTGTTTGTCCGTCTGTTTGTTTGTTTGTCCGTCTGTTTGTCTGTTTGTCCGTCTGTTTGTTCATCTGTTTGTTTGTTTGTTCGTCTGTTTTTTTGACCGTCTGTTTGTTTGTCTTCTTTTTTTTTTCCCCTCTTCCTCCTCTGGCAGCACAGTGGCTGAGTGGCTAGCACTCATGCTTCACAGCAAGAAGGTTCGGGTCACCCGGGCCTTTCTGTGTGGAGTTTGCATGTTCTCCCCGTGTCTGGGTGGGTTTCCTCCGGGCACTCCGGTTTCCCCCATCAACCCAAAACATGCTCCAGGTAAAATCCTCCAGCTGAGGTCCTGACCAAAGCCTAAACAACAAAATCATGGGGATGGTCCCTGGGTCAAATATAGAAACAACAAAGTCAATCTTCTAATCCTTAACCACTGTAAGGCGCTTTGTGTTACATTTTTGTATGAAAAGCGCTTTATAAATATTGTTTGATTGATTGAGTGAAAACTCTTATAACTGCATGAGTTGTGTGTTCCTCTGTGTCTCTCTGTGTATTTATTTTACCTATTTATTCCTATTTTATGGTTTTACTTTGATTTGATTTTACAGGTTTTTATTTTTAGGACATTTTTAGCATAATTAGCATTTTTTGTTGTCTTCATTTTTATGATTTCTGTGCAGCACTTTGCCAACTGCTTTGTTTGTAAAATGTGCGATAGAAATAAAGTGGATTTGGATTTGAAAATGCTCTTTTCCACCTTGTGATGTCATGAAGTGTTTTCAGGTTAACAGCTACATTTTACATTTTCAGTAGGTTTCCAGGGCTGAAATTATCCAAATTATTCAAGTGAAGGTGTCTGGATTTTAAAAACACAGTCCTTGCTGTATTACCGCATGACATCACAATGTGGGACAGAGTGTTTTCAGTTTGAGAGAAGAACTCAGCCTAAATATGTTCGTTTTTGTGCTTCAAAACAAAACAAAACACAACTCTGGGTATGTTTGTGATGAGGAAAACAGCGTAATATGGGCCCTTCAACTTCCAGCGCGCATTTTCTTCAGAAGTAAATGCACTTTTCTGAACCAGAGTTAACCGCGTTTAACATTTTGTGATGAGTTTCAGATTCGGGATCATGCCGACGTCGAGCGTGAGGCCTGCAGCGGTGGCGGTTGAAGCGCACTTTTAACAGACTGCTTTAGTTCAAATCGATGCGTGCGCCTGTGTTTGGTGTTTTAGCTCTTCTCTCTGTCTCTGCATCTTCGCCCGGGGCCTGGGATCTCGCAAAAAAGTCAAAGAGGAGAGAGGAGAAAGAAAGGAGCGTTGCATTTTTCTCTACAAAGCTCTTAACCAAGAAGACTGTGCCATTACTCATGTCCTAACGCACGTAATGGGATTCTCCGCGGATGAGCAAGGACTTGTCAAGCAGAGAGAGCGAAGAAGAAGAGAGGAGGACCAAACCAGGGAGGAACATGGACTAAACCAGGACTAAATGTGATCCTGACCAGGTCTGAACATGGACTAAACCAGGACTGAATGTGGTCCCAACCAGGTCTGAACATGGACTAAACCAGGACTGAATGTAGTCCTAACCAGGTCTGAACATGGACTAAACCAGGACTGAATGTAGTCCTGACCAGGTCTGAACATGGACTAAACCAGGACTGAATGTAGTCCTGACCAGGTCTGAACATGGACTAAACCAGGACCAAATGTGGCCCTAACCAGGTCTGAACATGGACTAAACCAGGACTGAATGTAGTCCTAACCAGGTCTGAACATGGACTAAACCAGGACCAAATGTGGTCCTAACCAGGTCTGAACATGGACTAAACCAGGACTAAATGTGGTCCTGACCAGGTCTGAACATGGACTAAACCAGGACTGAAATTGGACCTGACCAGGTCTGAACATGGACTAAACTAGAACTGAATGTGGTCCTGACCAGGTCTGAACATGGACTAAACCAGGACTGAATGTAGTCCTAACCAGGTCTGAACATGGACTAAACCAGGACTGAATGTAGTCCTGACCAGGTCTGAACATGGACTAAACCAGGACTGAATGTAGTCCTAACCAGGTCTGAACATGGACTAAACCAGGACTGAATGTAGTCCTGACCAGGTCTGAACATGGACTAAACCAGGACTGAATGTAGTCCTGACCAGGTCTGAACATGGACTAAACCAGGACTGAATGTAGTCCTAACCAGGTCTGAACATGGACTAAACCAGGACTGAAATTGGACCTGACCAGGTCTGAACATGGACTAAACTAGAACTGAATGTGGTCCTGACCAGGTCTGAACATGGACTAAACCAGGACTGAAATTGGACCTGACCAGGTCTGAACATGGACTAAACCAGGACTAAATGTGGTCTGAACATGGACTAAACCAGGACTGAAATTGGACCTGACCAGGTCTGAACATGGACTAAACTAGAACTGAATGTGGTCCTGACCAGGTCTGAACATGGACTAAACCAGGACTGAATGTAGTCCTAACCAGGTCTGAACATGGACTAAACCAGGACTGAATGTAGTCCTGACCAGGTCTGAACATGGACTAAACCAGGACTGAATGTAGTCCTAACCAGGTCTGAACATGGACTAAACCAGGACTGAATGTAGTCCTGACCAGGTCTGAACATGGACTAAACCAGGACTGAATGTAGTCCTGACCAGGTCTGAACATGGACTAAACCAGGACTGAAATGGGACCTGACCAGGTCTGAACATGGACTAAACTAGAACTGAATGTGGTCCAAATCAGGTCTGAACATCCCTGGAATGTTCCACGGTATGACATTAAACAAATACATTTAACATTTACTCATTACGGGTGTTTCTGCTCAAACATTGCCTCTCCACAGATCTGAATTGTAATGTGGGGCTGTGCTGCGTGTCTCACTCGTGATAGATGGGTTTAATCTATACTGTGGAACTTTCTAGACAAAGCAATAACATCTCCATGGAGATCCTCCACCAGAAATGTTACGCAGTGCTACTTTAAATGTGCGAATTGAGAGCCAGTTACATATTACGAATAGGAATTGATTCATATAGCAAAAAATAGCAAAAAAAACAAAACAAAAAAAACAAAACAAAACAAAACATCAGGTCATGTAAAGCGAGTTAATACGAAGATTTAAAGACCAAAATGAGGAACCTGACAGCAGGAGTTACAGAGAGGGACAGAGCTATGCCCATTTACAGTCTAAAGCAGTGGTTCAGTTCCTCCAACAAGGTGGACGTACTGAACCCCACCAGTTTCATACGCACATTCACCGAACCCTTCTTTATGAAAAAATAAAATATTTTCAAATTGAACACATAGGTATATGTTTTACAGGTGCACAAAATGAACCGTGCTTTAAAGGGATAGTGCGTTTTTTTTAAATGTTAATCTGTATGGGTTTCCTTCTAAAAGCTACGTGTGTTGACACCGGCTTACCTCTGACAGTCTCAGCTGATCCCGGTTCAGCTCGCTTTCTGGAGCCCACGTAAGTAGGTCCGTTAACTTCCCTGGAACATGAAATAAAGCTTGTTTTTCTTCTCAAAACAAAACATTTGTCCAACAGTTGTCCACGAAACATCCAGCAGCGTATTTAGCGATTGCGTATTGTGTCTGTCGATTCGTATCACTGCGCGCATATTAGCTGTATTAGTCTGTTCACTTGTAAACTTCCCCTTACGGCGGACCGCATCTGCCGTACACTTCCACTAAAGGTTCGATCGAACCCAGGTTAAGAACCACTGGTCTAAACCCTGATTAAATGTGGTCTAAAGCAAAACCAGGCCTGTAGTGTCTATATAAATAGACATCACTAGCTCACTAAGTGCTGTGTTCCAAATTGAAAGAGTGCAGCGTTGTGAATTCGCACCATCGTCTCTAGTTGCAATTGACTTTCTATTGAAAATACTTCAACCCTCTCTCCATAAAAGTGCTGTTGTCAGGCTCATTCGTCACTAGAATCATTTGTATAATTTCAGCCCTTGAATTGCAAATCTCTGCTGAACTAAAGGTAAAAGGAGCTGCTAACTTTACCGGGTAAAAAAAGCGACTTCTCACCCTAGTTTTGTGTAATATACAGTAGCAGCTAAAAGTACGCTGCTAGAAAAACAACAATTTCTACAAAACCACCTCTCCTCAGGACCCTATCTTCAGCCATAGCCAAAAAGAGCTTTAGAATCCATTGGCTGCCTTTCTAATCCCGTTATTAATTAGGCCTTATATGGGCACAAATGATGCATGCAGACTGTCTGGTGCAAATGTCGTTAGCTGCTGAAAGTTTAGCCTGGAGGAGAGCCCATCCATCACAGACGCGATCCAGCTCCATTTTACACAAAAGAGTTTCCAATGCAGCGACGTTTCATTTGTTAAGACGCTCTTTAAGCAGCCACCATTCTAACAAGACACAAAAGGCTAGTCAGACGGGGTAAATGATGACCTGTGAGCCAAATTAGCAGAAAAATCGCCGCTAGCTTATAGCATGAGTTAGCATTAGCCACCAAATCCAACCATGTACTCCAAAAAATGTATAATTAACTCTAAACTCTCTAAATAAGGGGATTTTATTTAGTATGAGAGTGGTACAGTAGCTAGTGATATTCTGCAGCCGATGTCGTCAACATTCTCTGGGCGTGTGATGCTAACTGAAGGAACTGCTCAGTCTGAAACAGGACCATGAACGCTCGTGTTGCTCACAGAGCCCTGAAAATATGCTCTTTAAATCCATTTTGACTTTTTTTTTTCTCCAGGGCAGGTCAGAATTAGTGCAGAATTATACTTAAAATGGAAATGTTGTTATAACAAAAAGTCCATATAATCATTCAATAATTAAGTTAAATTAAGTCAAAAAGTTAAGCAAAAAATCACCTGTATTGTCAATTTAATACAATACAAAATAGTATAGGACACCACACACACACACACACACACACACACACACACACACACACACACACACACACACACACACACACACACACAGTCCTGGTTTAGTCCTGGTTTAGTCATGTTTTAGTCCTGCTTTAGTCCTGGTTTAGTACTGCTTTAGCCTAGTTTAGTCCTGGTTTAGTCCTGGTTCAGTCCTGGTTTAGTCCTGGTTTAGTACTGCTTTAGCCTAGTTTAGTCCTGGTTTAGTCCTGGTTCAGTCCTGGTTTAGTCCTGCTTTAGTCCTGGTTTAGACCTGGTTTAGTCCTGGTTTAGTCCTGGTTTAGTCCATCTTTAGTCCTGATTTAGTCCTGGTTTAATCCTTCTTTAGTCCTGGTTTAGTTCTGGTTTAGTCCTGGTTTAATCCTTCTTTAGTCCTGCTTTAGTCCTGGTTTAGTCCTGGTTTAGTCCTTCTTTAGTCCTGATTTAGTCCTGGTTTATTCCTGTTTTAGTCCTGGTTTAGTTTTGGTTTAGTCCTGCTTTAGTCCTGGTTTAGTCCTGCTTTAGTCCTGCTTTAGTCCTGGTCTAGTCCTGTTTTAGTCCTGCTTTAGTCCTGGTCTAGTCCTGTTTTAGTCCTGCTTTAGTCCGGCTTTAGTCCTGGTTTAGTTATGGTTTAGTCCTGGTTTAGTCCTTCTTGTCTCCTGCTTTAGTCCTGGTTTAGTACCGGTTTAGTCCCGGTTTAGTCCCGGTTTAGTCCCGGTTTAGTTCTGTACACACATGCTAATGTTGACACAAGCCGCTGTTTTCACCTAATATCTCCATTTGATGCAGAAATAATATGATAATAATATGACTCACCCTGTGTTGTTGGATAATTCGCATATTTCCACGTGTATCCGCGTATCGTGTATATCCACGGTCTTTCGGAGCTAAATCGCACTCTGTACACGAGCTCCGGGGAAATGGACGTGTTCCGAACCTGTCCCGAACGTCTCCCGAACGTGTCATGTGTCCAAGTAGAAGTTAAAAGTCCACTTTCCTGTTCTTTTTGTTAGCATTAGCCACCAAATCTAACCATGTACCTAAAAAAAGTTATAATTAATTCTAAGGAGGATTTTTATTTAGTATCAGACTGTTACAGTGGGGGTGTGATGCTAACTGAAGGTACTATTCAGTTCGAAGCTCTTTTACTCAAGTTACACTTTAATCTGATCTTTAGTTAAACACACGCCACGTTTACATTATGTTTTTTTATTCCAAATTAATTGTTCTGAATTAAATAGTTCAGAATGAAAATATTCTCCTTCGAGTTTACATGGAAATAATAATTCCGAATTGAGGTTTACATGGAAAACACGTTAAATCGCCTTGATTTAACTCCGCTTAAAGTCTGGAGGTCGGGAAGGTTCTGCTTGGACAGGGACACGAAGGGATTTACTTCGACTGGAAGACAACACAAACTTCAGCTATACCGGCTTTTTTGGCATCTTGATTTGTCGTTACGCCGCGGACACAAACATGATTCAAGCTTTTTCCTCAGTTGTTGCGATGATCATTTAGCAGCAGCTGGAGAATTCTATCCTCACGCTTTACGTCTGTCACTGAGGAGGAGAAGGGAAGAGCGTCGGAGAAGGAGGAAGAAGACAAACTGAGTCGCCGTCTGCTCCACCTCAGCCCACACCCACATTCCAATCGCAAATCCAAAGAGCAGTGGATGAAAGTCCGAATCGGAGCCGGATTGTCCGGATCGCGTCAGAAGGCCGACCCGACAAGCATGGGGAATTATTTTTAAGAAGAATAAACGTTTACGTGATCGAGGAGTAAATTAATTCAGCTTAAAAATCGGAATAAACCACTTACCCACTTACCTCAGAATTAAGTTGAATTCTGAATAATTTTCATTAGGAATTCAGCATTTACATGGTCTTTTTAAAGCGGAATTAATTTTTATTCCAAATTAAATTATTTTTATTTGGAATTAAAGCTCTCATGTAAACATGGCAACAATCTGACCAGAAAGAGCTGACTTGGTTGGAACTAACTCATTTGTTTGTCTGTTTTTTTTTTTTTTTTTTAATTATTATTGTTGGCGGCACGGCGGCAAGAAGGTTTCTTCCGGGCACTCCGCCAGGTAAAATGCTCCAGCTTGGGTCCTGACCAAAGCCTAAACAACAAGATCATGAAGCTGAGTGTGAGATAATAAAAAGTCAGTCTTCTAATCCTTAATCACTGTAAGGCGCTTTGTGTTACATTTTTTGTATGAAAAGCGCTTCATAAATAATGTTTGATTGATTGATTGAACTACATCAAGTGAGAAGTTCTTTGCTGCTAAACAAGTCCCTCACACAAAATTACAGTCGCAGCTAGCTCGCATTAGCCGACAGTTTCAGTTTGTCACTTTTACATCTTGGTTGACAATCAAGCTCCTCAACAGGAGTTTTCAAACAGTCTTAAAACGTTTTTGACACTATTGGCAAATGTGTGGATTGTGTCTCCATGGTAACTACATGTGTAACACCTCCAGGGTGACGGCGCTGTGAATCTGAGGTGAGATCAAACCTATTGCTGAGTTTGGTGTTTCATTTTAGATCGTACTTAGCGACTCAAACTGGAATCTGAGCACTTTCAGTTGACATTTCCAAACTCGTGTGCTTCTAGTGACCGCTAAAAATTCTCTTTTATCTTGACGTAAACTTTTTTATACACTTTTAATGTCCCATATTACACAAAATGGACTCTTGTGTGAGCTTTATGTCATGTTATAATGTTAGTATCTCATCAAAAACATACCCACAGTTGTGTTTTGTTTCATTCACATGTTTGAGTAACCCTTCATTATTAGTCCTCATCTCCAAAGCTCAAAACGCTCTGTTCCACCTTGTGATGTCATGAAGCGGTAGTTTTCAAGTTAACAGCTCCTTTTTACCTTTAGTTTAAAAGGATAGTGCGTTGTTGTTTTTTTATGTGAATCTGTACGGCGTCCCCTTCAACAGTGTCGTCCATCGACACTGACTTATCGATGACAGCGTCGTCTGGGCCCATTTCTGCTCCGGTTCTGTAGCTCGCGAATGTAGTTTTGGTAAGTTAGCCAGGGACACTTAATAAAGCTTGTTTTTCTTCTCAAAACAACATTTGTCCAAAAAGTGATATATTTGCGTCACAAACAGCTGTCTGCGAAAAATTCAGCAGCCTAATTCGCATTGGTGCTATTTTCTCTCGAGTCGTATCAGAAGAAGAAGAAGAAGAAGAAGAAGTGACTTTATTGATCTCACACTGGAGCAATTCTTCTCTGCATTTTAACCCATCCTATATATACATATATTAGGAGCAGTGGGCAGCACAGTTGTGCGTCCGGGGACCATCTCCATGATCTTCTTGCTTCTTCACTGCGCGCCTATTAATTAATATTAGCCTGTTCACTTCTAAGCGGATGTTTACAAGTGAACAGGCTAATAATAACTAATAGGCGCGCAGTGATACGACTCGAGAGAAAATAGCACCTTCAACGTCCCCTGTTGAAGGGGACGCCATACAGATTTACATTAAAAAAACAACAACACTATTCCTTTAATAGAGATCGGCAATACCAGAGCTACAATTGAGCTACAACAGATGATTCTAGTAGAGGTGGAGGTCCCATGGCATGAAATTTTCACTTTCTGAGGTTTTTGAACGTTAATGTGAGCTCCCCTACCCTGTTGCACCCCCCCCCCCCCCCCGGCTAAAAGTTGCGAAATGTGTAAACTGAGCATTTGTGATCCTTTTCCGCATTTGGAAAAAAGACAGCCCAAACGGGAGATTCTGAACAAGGGAACTTTCTGACGTCACACTCGCGGAAAGGTTTCCACCCCCCGTCTGGATGTCTACCCACCGTCTCTGGAAATCACGCTGAGAGAATTTGGACCGCGAACGAGCTACGAAATTCGAGATGTGTTTTTTTATTTGCCTGAAGACACGTGAGAGTGTTTCCAGGCTCGGATGTCCTTTATCCGAGCCTCCGAACCTCTGAAACAGCAGTGGTTTAATTTTATTTTCTACAGAAATGTGTTTTTTTTTCAATGGAACGCGTCTCGTATCTTCCTAAGTGCTTAAAATGCAGAAGTGGGTGACAGCGCACAGCGCACCGCTAATCCAGGAAACAGCGGCTGATTTGGCCACAACCCACCCGCTGCAGTGGCCTGTCTCTGTCTTCCTCATTTGCATTCAAGCAACAACGCCTAGAATAAAGCGTTTCAGAGAGACTTTTATGACTCTGACTGTCTTCATGAGGCTTTCTCATGCACTGAGTCTTGATTTTGAAGAAGGAGGATTCATTTACAGTATTAGGGAACCATTAAGGCGCCATATAAAAGCATCAAGAAGTACCATGTCATGGGATCTTTAAAAACACAGTGGAGCACTTCCTGTACTACAACATGAGTGTTTTCAGCTTGAGAGAAGAACTCAGCATAAATTTGCAGGTGTGTTTGTGCGTTAAACATGTGTGAATGAAACAAAACACAACTCCAGGTCTGTTTGTGATGAGGAAACAATTAAAATAAAGTTCAATATGTCCACTATCAATCTCAACCCAATTAAAACGTTAACGCAAGTTCAATAATTTCCTCCCGAGACAGAACTCTGAACAAAATAATTAGCATATTTTTCATCAGATGTCAAAAACGTGCGGCGTATTATTCTCCTGTAATTATTGAAAACAGTCGTGAGCGATTGTTCCACTCGTTTTGGCTTGTCATCCCAATCCGCTCTTCGCATTCCCAGTTTTTCTTCTCAGTGACAAGTCCGGAGTGCGGTTCATTTGTCAGCGAGCGGCGAATGCAGACGGCTGTTCTGCTCGATTAGAGGCGGGACTTGGTGATTGACAGCTCAAGCACACCCCAGCTGTTCGAACCTGACAATTTCACCGCTCAAGACGAGGAATGAAATATAGACTTGGCTCTGACAGACGCTATGAGGAGTCGCGGTTCAGTTATTTATGAGTGTGAAGAGCAGCTTCGGCGGTTATGGAGATGCAGAAGGAGAGATAGAGAGAAGTTTCAATTACTGAGCTTTGTGCATTCTGTCTTTAAGTTTCTTTTCTGATCTGAAGGTTTGCGGTGATGGGATAACAGTTGTTTAAAGGGACTATGTTACGCAAAATTGACTCTTGTGAGCTTGAAGACACGTTATAATGTTGTTTCCTCCACAAAAACAGACCTTGAGTTGTGTTTTGTTTCATTCACGTTTGAGTAACTCTTTATTATTAGTCTGTCTACATCTCCACCTTGTGATGTCAAGAAAAGGTAGTTTTCAAGTTAGCAGCTACATTTGACCTTTTATCAGATTTTTTTTTGCCTCTATGCGACCTGTATCTGATCCTTTAACGACAGTCTGAACGACACAGATCCGATTTTTTCAAATGCGACCCAGGCCACTTGGGCTACGTTCAGACTGCAGGGCTTAGCTATGCCTTTATTAGTCCCACAGTGGGGAAATTCCAGTTCTGCATTTAACCCATCCTGTTATCCTGCTGACGGGCTGCTGACGGGCTGCATCACAGTGTGGTATGGGAACTGCACCGCTCAGAGCCGCAAAGCACTACAGAGGGTGGTGTGAGCTGCAGAGGACATCACTGGCAGCAGTCTCCCCTCCATCCAGGACATTTACCACAGCAGGAGACTGCGTAAGGCACGCAGCATCACTAAGGACCATACTCATCCGGCACAAGGACTCTTCCGTCTGCTACCCTCTGGTAGACGATACAGGAGCCTGCCAGCACGCACAAAAAGACTCAAAGACAGCTATTACCCCCAAGCTGTCAGACTACTGAACTCTGGGTAATACTCTAAATAATACTGAACTCTCAATAATACTGCACTAAACTACCTTTCATTATGCATAATTATGTTTACTGCTGCTGCTCTATATGAATATATCATGTTTGTCACTACCTCACTGTAAATTACTGTTACATGTGCAATATTTATACCACACTATGTGCAATACAAAATCTACATGCAACACCTACACCACACCATATTATGTGCAATCTGTGAAATACTTACACCTTATTTGATCTTGATTTAATCCTACCTGCACCTTGTACATTGTACCTTGTTTTTTTTATTACATATTTTATTATATTGTTTATTATATTGTTTATTATATTGTTTACCTCTTCCCCTGCACTTTACAACACTTTTTTTACCATGTACTAGTATTGCATGTTATTAGTACTTCTTGACTATCTTAGCGAGTCAACGGTTCTTCTGATCCTAAGCATTTCATTGCATTGTTGACCTTGTGTTGATTCTGCATATGACAAATAAACAATCTTGAATCTTGAATGAATCTCTTATCAGGAGCAGTGAGCAGCACATTACTGCGCCCGGGGACCATCTCCATGATCTTCTTGCTTCGGCTTGGTCAGGACCAAAGCTGGAGGTACCTATGGTGCATGTTTTGGGTGTTGGGTGTTCAATTCCAATTTTTTTGTGAAATCAGATTTTTTTGCGAGGCTGTTCACACTTCCAATTAAATGTGACTTCTATGTGATCTCCAGTGTGAAGTTTAAACGCCCCAAAAGTGTCCCGCATGCGCCTTGGAGGACACGACGACGTGACGTGCAGGGAACGTGCTCATTGTTTACGGAAGTTGCCTAAAGTTGCTGTCGTACCGGAGCCAGAACATGTACAGCTAATTTGTTTTAAGGAGGAGACGGAGAAAGACAAGGTTTTTGGCCACGGCGTTTTGTGGGGCAGCGGCACAGAAGAACATACAGAAGAACGTGTTGGTGCGGAGTCGCAGCCAAGAGTGGTGGGATTGCTCTGTGCTTCGCCGCTTCACTGACACGGAGTTCATATACTATTTTTGCATGAGGAGAAGAACGATGGTGTACATTTGTGAACGCCTACTTGTACCTCTCTCGCTGGAGTCGCATGCCAAAAGATCGGATATGTATCGGTTTTAGGACCACATATCCAAGTGGCCTGGGTCGTATTTGAAAAAATCGGATCTGTGTCGTTCAGACTGTCATTAAAAGATCAGATACAGGTCGCATAGAGGCGAAAAAAATCAGATTTGGGTCACTTCAGGCTGCAGTGTGAACGTAGCCTTGGATATGTGGTCCTAAAACCGATACATATCCGATCTTTTGACATGCGACTTCAGTCTGAACGGCCAGATCGCGTTCATCCGACCTACACGTCATCAACAAGCGAGAGTGGTACAAGTAGGCGCTCACAAATGTACACAAACGTTCTTCTCGTCACATGAAAATTGTGTATGAAGTCCGTGTCAGTGAAGCGGCGAAGGGGTGTGTAACTTTCTGCGTGATTTCGTACAAAAATAAGTTAAAGCCATACTTCGGAACATTCTCCATGGAAAACTGTGGAAGATAGCCAAAGGAACCACATTTCCATTTGCATTTTATTCTGATTTGTACATATACACTTAATATTTTTTATTTCATAATTATGTCTCATTTGACACCGGTCTCTTGCTTTTCTTTTTTGGCTATTCCACCTATTTTTTTTTACCCTGTTATATATTATATTATGAAGAGTGAGCGACTGTACCCTAATAATTTCCCTTGTGGATCAATACAGTTTGTCTAAGAGAAGGCACATGCTTTTTATTCTCGTTGATTTTCTGGCTTAAAAGTTACTGATTGTGGCTTTAAGTTAAATTTAGCTGTTTTCCCATAAGCCGTATATTCTAAATGCGTACTCCGATAAGAACTTTTGAAGTCTTCTCTGCTTTTGACAGTTTTAAACCCATGGGGCACTGGAGGATGGATCAAAACAGATGATAAAAAGAAATATAAAAAAACAACAAAGTACATCTCACAATTCAACAAACAAAGAGAAAGAAATACAATACTGTGTCTGAACGGTGGTCAGGAGCAGAGACACTTTTCAACGGTCTGAGATATTTCAGACATTTTCTATCTCAGACCGTTGTTACGATTCGATCTTTGGCTCCAAACGCTCCATCAAATCCATTTTAAAGAACCCGTATGACTCTGGGTGGGTCGTTCCAGAATTGGAGGACATTTGGGCTTTAACATTCTTGAAAAATAAACCTTCACTTTTCTGATTTTCTGCTACATATTCATCAAATGCTTGATTAGCTCAGCTTATGGTCAATGGTTAAATTTTTATTACATGATTTATTTGGTTTATATATTGATTTAGTCTAATCACAGTAACAGGGTTGCAGGTAACAGGGTTGCAAATCCACACTAATGTTCACTTTATCTCAGGAGTAGAAGCTGTTTAGCTGTTACTGCTAATCAAGAGGAAAAACTTATTTATGTAAATAGGTAAAGGAAAAAAAAAAAAAATTGTCTTATTCTGATCATTTGCATAACAGGGTTGCATGAGGCAGAGTGAGACATTCAATCAAGGCTAACGATGTTATAAAAATATGAAAAATAGAAGAGAATACAAACCTTTGCTCTGCCTATTCTTTTGGAAAACTGTTTGATGATGTCAAGTCCAGGGGATCATGTGGTTCACTGTTGATTGATTGATTGATTGATTGATCATGTGGTTCTGCTTTCTTCTTCTTCTACCAGGCTAAAAATGTTCTGGTAACAGGGTTGCGTGCATGTTATGGGACACATGTTCCATGAAGAATAATTATTATTTGAAATATTATGTCTATTAAAACAAATGTTCCACAGTTACAAGAGACGGCAATGAAACAAATTATACAAAAAACAAGACATTTAAATTTAATTTCAACTGTTTTATTTGAGATTCAGTTTGGTCATTAGAGGGTGGGACAAGAGGAAAATGGCAATTTGGGGGGTACTCCAGACTTATTTGGTATTTTAAAACTATTTTCAAGAATCTTTTCTCTTAGTTTTTTAGATTTGGTCTCAGGACAAGTAAATTCACTCAGAAACTGTATGTTTTAGTATTTTGTATGTGGATTATTTAATATTTGATGGGTGGGACGTAAAATGTCCTCCAATTCTGGAATGACCCATGTTCTAATGTTTCCTCATCACAAACAGACCTGGATTTGTATTTTGTTTCATTCCCACGTTTAACACAAAAGCCCTTCATATTTAGGCTGAATTCTTCTCTCAAACTCAAAGCAACACGCTGTTCCACCTTGTGATGTCGTGTGGTAATACAGGAAGTGCTCCAGTGTGTTTTTAAACTCCACGCACCTTCACTAGAATCCTTTCAGCCCTGAAATCTCTGCTGAATTAAAGGTAAAAGTGTCACGTTTAATGAAAGGGTGGACCCAAAATGCAGGACTGCTGTTAAGGTTCTTCAATAACAAAAAAAAGAATGACCAAAATCGGAAAAAAAAATCGAAAATGGCATGACATGACGAGACACTGATAATGACAATGGACCAACAAAGGACAGAGGAGAAGACGGGGTATGAACGCACAGACACAGGTGGAACACATTAGAGCGAAGGAAACAATCAACTAAAAGTAACAAGCTGACAGGACAGATGTCAAAATAAAACACTAAGGGCACACAACACTAAAGGAATAAGATACACCAAAATATGCAACAAACTACAAAACATGAACCATGACAAAAAGGAGCTGTTAACTTGAGCAAATCATTTTGAGCTTTGGAGATGTTGACAGACAAAAAAAAAGGGTTACTCAAACAACAAAACACAACTCCAGGTATGTTTTTGAGGAAGTGAATATTATAACATTATTTTCAGACCAAGAGTTTGTTTTCAGACCTGACAGTTTCGACTGCTCCCTGCGGTATTCCTCAGATTGTTCACGTGATGTTGCTGTGACGTGTTTGGTCAGCTGATTTAAACAGGTTTTGGCGCCGTTTTCCTACCGATGGAGGCAGGACGACAGCGCCATCTGCAGTTCGACTTCCTCAGGACAATAGCCCAGGTGTGTGAGAGTAAAAAAGCCCCCTCGTCCCAGTTTATAGTCCCATGGGCAGGTTTCCGTGTTTCGATTGCCTTTTTAATCCAGTATAAATCATCTGACTGGACATGTCACAGCAACATCACATGAACAATCCGAGGAAGACCATAATGAGCAGTCGAAACTGTCAGGTCTGAAAACAAACCCTCGGTGTGAAAAAAAACCTAATAACATAAGGGTCATTCCAGAATTGGAGGACATTTTACATCCCACCCATCAAATATTAAATAATCCACATACAAAATACTAAAACATACAGTTTCTGAGTGAATTTACTTGTCCTGAGACCAAATCTAAAAAAAAAACTAAGAGAAAAAAATGCTTGAAAATAGTTTTAAAAATACCAAATAAGTCTTGCCTGGAAGAATCCATGACTCATCGCTGTACCAGCGAGTGAGTCTGGTAACGCTTGGTCCAAAATGCGCTGCGGTTGCGCGTAGACAGACAGCTAAGTGAACCAATCAGAGATTGCGCCATCTTGATTCAAAACTGAGGAGGAACTTCCGCTGCCTAAGAGTGACTTTGCGGGCAAAGGCGGGGGCACTGACGTCACCATCTTTGAACGAATCAGAATCGCGGAGTCCGTTTGTAACCGGAGGAGCGAGAGTGGAGCGAGGGTGTCCAAATGGTATCGCGCTGTATAGGAAATACAGAGAGATATCATTTGGCTGGCCAGGTAAAAATAAGTCTGGAGTAGCTCCCAAATTGCCATTTTCCTCTTGCCCCACCTCCTCTAATGACCAAACTGAATCTCAAATAAAACAGTTTCTTCTTTTTTGTATAATTTGTTTCATTTCCATCTCTTGTAACTGTGAGATCATTTGTTTTAATAGACATAATATTTCAAATAATAATTATTCTTCATGGAACATGTGTCCCACAACATGCACGCAACCCTGTTACCAGAACATTTTTAGCCTGTAGAAGAAGAAGAAAGCAGAACCACATGATCAATCAATCAATCAATCAACGGTGAACCACATAATCCCCTGGACTTGACATCATCAAAGAGTTTTCCAAAAGAATGGGCAGAGCAAAGGTTTGTCTTCTGTTCTATTTTTCATATTTTTATAACATCGTTAGCCTTGATTGAATGTCTCACTCTGCCTCATGCAACCCTGTTATGCAAATGATCAGAATAAGACAATTATTATTATTTTTCCTTTACTTATTTACATAAATAAGTTTTCCTCTTGATTAGCAGTAACAGCTAAACAGCTTCTACTCCTGAGATAAAGTGAACATTAGTGCGGATTTGCAACCCTGTTACCTGCAACCCTGTTACTGTGATTAGAGGAAATAAATAAATAAACCAAATAAATCATGTAATAAAAATTTTACCATTGATCTGTAAGCTGAGCTAATCAAGCATTTGATTTTTACCTATTATTGATGAATATGTAGCAGAAAATCAGAAAAGTGAAGGTTTATTTTTACGCTGACGACACCATTCTATACACATCCAGTCCTTGTCTAACCACTGCCGGGTCTTCACTTCAATCAAGCTTCAACAATATTCAGTATGCCTTCTCCAGTCTTCACTTACAACTAAACACAAAAAAGACAAAATGCATGCTCTTCAATAGATCTCTCCCACACGCTAACTGTCCGTTAACCATCACCTCTCTTGATGGCTCTGTTATTGAATTTGTTAATTCATATAAATACCTCGGCATCTGGTTAGACAACTCACTCTCATTTGATATCCATATTAACACCGTACTCACTAAAGTCAAATCTCGCATAGGCTTCCTGTATCGCAATAAATCTTCCCTCACTCACTCTGCCAAACACCTCCTGGTCAAAATGACAGTACTCCCTATTTTAGATTATGGTGACATCATCTACAGATCTGCCTCCAAATCCCTTCTGCACAAACTGGACATCATCTACCACACCGCCATCCGTTTTGTTACTGGAGCTCCCTTTCACACTCACCACTGCACACTATACACTCTGGTAAAATGGCCCTCACTTCACTCCCGCAGACAGATCCATTGGCTCCTCTTTATCTACAAAACTCTCATTGGCAAAACTCCACAATATCTTCGTTCTCTTCTCCAAATTCACAATTCAAGCCGTACATTACGCTCCAGCAGTTTGATTAATCTGGTCATCCCTAAAACCCGCACTTCCTTCGGTCGCCTGTCCTTCCAGTTCGCCGCTGCGAGCGACTGGAATAGTTTGCAGCGCTCACTGAAACTCAGCTCTTTTATTCCAATCAGCACTTTTAAGAACTTTCTACAGGCTACTACTGTCCATGATTATTGCACATGTTTTTAGTTGTAATCTTTTATTACTGTTTTAAGATCATTGTACCTGCTTTTAGTTGTAGTCTTTTATTATTGTCTTTATTGTTCATGTTGCACTGTATGTTTTTATGAATGTATCTTTTAATTGTGCTGCCTCTTGGCCAGGTCGCCATTGTAAATGAGAACTGGTTCTCAATTGGTTTACCTGGATAAATAAAGGTTAAATAAAATAAAAATAAAAAAAGAATTTTAAAGCCAAAATGTCCTCCAATTCTGGAATGACCCATAAATTATCGGACCAACTGAACCTATTATAACATGACTATCCATCCATTTTCTTCCTCTTATCCGGAGCCAGGTCACAGGGGCAACAGTCTAAGCAGGGACTCCCAGACTTCCTTCACCCCGAACACTTCCTCCACCTCACGCCAGCCGGGAGACATAGTCCCTCCAGCGGTCCTGGGTCTTCCCCGGGGCCTCCTCCTGGTGGGACATGCCCGGAGGCGTCCAGGAGACATCCGGAACAGATGCCCGAGCCACCTCAGCTACTCCTCTCGATGTGGAGGAGCATGACTAAAAGCTCAGAAGTATTTTATTTCTTTTAGTATAGAACCTTTAAACCATAATAACCCTTCTTCTGTACGTCTGTGATCCCAGCTATAGTGCTAACCTCCACTAGTGCGTCTGTAATCCTGCGCTGAAAACATCTCTGTGTTTGACAGAGCGATGCTTGGCCTTATTGAGCATATCTATAATGCGTAGACAGTAATCTAATGGAGTCAGCCTTGAATCGAAAGGATCTGACAAAGATGCGCAGACAAAATGGAGGAAGCGAGAGAGCGCGGCAGCGAAGGTCAGAACGTTTATGGTATAGTCTGAAGCGTACACATGACTTTTCATATCAGACCTTGTGCTGTAGAAATTCCAGGTATTCAGATGGTATAATTTGTCGGTTTTCAGCATATCTGCGGGTTCTTGCGCTGGGGGTGTTCTGCTAGGGATGGGAATCGAGAACCAGTTCCTGTTGAGAACCGGTTCTGTGTGTTTCAATTCCACGGAATAGATTAGCAGTTTATCTAACGATTCTCTTAATGATTCCAGCCAGCACGAATTACGCACAAAAGTGGTGATACGGAGTTTATATACTATTTTCACATAACGAGAAGAACGAGAAGAGCTTGTTTTTCAGAAAGAAACGGGGCGTGTATAAATCAACATATTTTCCAGGACTAAACCAGGACTAAACCAGGACTAAACCAGGACTAGACCAGGACTAGACCAGGACTAAACCAGGACTAAACCAGGACTAGACCAGGACTAAACCTGGACTAGACCAGGACTAGACCAGGACTAGATCAGGACTAGATCAGGACTAAACCAGGACTAGACCAGGACTAAACCTGGGCTAGACCAGGACTAAACCAGGACTAAACCAGAACTAGACCAGGACTAAACCTGGACTAAACCAGGACTAGACCAGGACTAAACCAGGACTAGACCAGGACTAAACCAGGACTAGACCAGGACTAGACCAGGACTAAACCTGGATTAAACCAGGACTAGACCAGGACTAAATTAGGACTAGACCAGGACTAAACCAGGACTAGAACAGGACTAAACCAGGACTAAACCAGGACTAGTGCTAATCTTGGTGCTAATCAAACAGTTTGTTCTCCTTTTTTCCCCCAAATTAGAATCGAGAAACAAGAATTGATAAACAATCGAAACGTTAAGCAGTATTGATAATGGAATCGGAATCGTAAAAATCTTATCAATTCCCATCCCTGTGTTCTACATGTGTCTGCATTGGCGGAATGTGCAATAGTTACCATGGTGACACAAACACAGCCCAAAAGGGGTTTCAAGATTGTCTGAAAACTCGAGAAAAAAAAATAAATTGATTTAAACGTGCATTGTGTAACAGCAGAGCTGGAAAGTTGAGTAACAGAGCTTCAGACAGAGCAGAGCCTACAGTCAGCGTGTTGATGACATCAGCTGGAAAGTATCAATAGAAAGAAAAGTTATACTCCTTACATAGCGTCATTTATACAGACACCTCGCATCCATTATTCACATTTTCATATCTCCTTCATCAACTCCAATACCCAGAATGCAACACCCCTCATGACTTGATGTAAGGTGCTGCTAAATTAGCGCCATGAATTTCTAACGAGAGAAAGTGAGAATACAGCACGTCTCCAGCTGCTGCACTAATGAACAGCCCTCTCTCGGCTGCAGGTGAGACCGAGGTGACGGTAAACACAGGTACGACACCAAAGATGACATTTATTGTCACGGATTCAGGAAAAAAAACGATTGCTATAGTCTTGATGGAAGGTTCCTTAAAGCTGTACTGGGTAACTTTTTGGTTGGTTGGTTGGTCAGTCCATCACCTGCTTGTTACCATGGAGATGTCATTGCTCTGCCTGGAACGTTCCACAGCATGACATTCTGACTGCGCGCGGGGTTGCAGTCAGTCCACAGATCTGACCTGGAGCTTCGACATCACAAAGTTCCCTTCGAACAAGCTTTATCACTCGTGTTTACAGACGCTGAAGGAGGAGTTTCAGCAGAACATCAACAACAACAACAGCTAACGCCGCGACGCCAACTCTACACAGAAGAAGAAGAGTTTAACTGTATTTAGAATGTTTCTGCTGGAAGGTCCGTCAGACGCTTTTCCACAGATCTGACCTGGAACTTGTAACAGCTCTGATTTGGTCAGAGCAGTTACAAGTTCCAGAGAAAAGCATTTGACCTTCCACCAACGTCCATCTATAATATGAGTTTTGTTTTAAAAGTACAGGATGTAACTTTTTGGGTGGGGTTCCGTCACCTGCTTGTTTCCATGGATACGTCATTGTCTGCCTGGAATGTTCTACAGTATGACATTAAACAGTTCTACTTTACATTTATTCAATTACAGGTGGTTTTACAGCTCAAAAATATAACAATAAAAAATAAAAATAAAAACTCGAAAAACAGTCGTTTTCATTGTGAGCGGTGTCGCCTCTCCCCAGATCTGACCTGTAACATGTAAGGGGTCTGGTTTGGTCTCCTTGAAGATAGAAAGGTTTAATGCCATACTGTGAAACATTCCAAACAAATGAATAACGTCTCCATGGAGGAAAACATTTGAAGGACCCTCACCCAACGTCCATCCATAATCTGGAGTTTTGTTTTCAAAGTACAGATGTAACTTTATGGGTGGGGTCTGTCACCTGCTTGTTTCTATGGATACGTCATAGCTCTGCCTGGAATGTTCCGCAATATGACATTAAACAGCACCACTTTACATTTATTCAATTACAGGTGGTTTTATAGCTCAAAAACACCTAGAAAAAAAACAAAAAAACAGGCATTCTGACTGTGAGCGGGTTCGCCTCTCCACAGATCTGACCTCTAACTTGGTCTGGTTTGGTCTCCATGAAGATTTAATTTAAGGTTTAATGCCATACTGTGAAACATTACAGACAAAGCAATGGAAAAAACGTTTGACGGGCCCAACAGAAATGTTACACGATTAACTTTTCAGTTTGGAAATTTTATGCATTTTTTTAAAAAATCAGAATTAACGTTGAATTTACGCAAGAAGCAGCACAAAAGCAGAGGAGGCCTATGACAACACGAGTGGGAGCTTTGTGCAAAGAAAAAACATGATATTTGACATAATAATAAACTGTTTTTAAATTATTATTGTAGTGCACATTGAAGGAATATCAATAATATAAACACCAACTGACTTGCTTGAATATCACCTATATTACTTAATGTTTATAGGAAACACTGAAAATCACATATGGATTGTATTATTTGACCTCGGGAGTTAATGTTTGCCAGGAAGGGAGATAGCGAGGTTGGGGAGTTCTGTGGAATTTATGACAGGAAGGATCTGGTTCTGGTGAGCGCGCTGTGGAAGAAGGCAAGACTGGTGCAAAAGAAGACTGGGCGGATGTGGGCCAGAGCAGAAGGATGATCCTGAATCAACATATTATTTGCATATTGTATTTTATCTGTGTGTGAGGGAGGAGCAAGTTGTCAGTTTGCGGCTGACCCAGAGCTCTGCTTTAGACTTTTTGTTAGGGAAATAAACTTTTGATTAATTTGACATTTTTGAGTCTTGGTCGTCTTTAGATAAGAACACGTTTTACATTCAGCAACATTTTATTTTGATTACGTAGGGTTTCTGAGCCTTTGTCATTGTATCTGTGAGTAGTTTGTTGTTAAATGTGCATTGCGTAACTTTTCTGCTTTGTTTTCGTGGATATCTTCATGGAGACAAGCCGGCGATAGCACCAGGCCAAGTTACAGGTCAGATCTGTGGAGCGTTTGCGTGTTCAGTGTGTGAATGAAACAAACTAAAACTGGTCTGTTTGTGATGAGGAAACATTATAATATAAGTCAGAAAATAGCACAATATTGGCCCTTAAACACAAAATTTCTAGATATAAACCGAAAATGTGTTCATTTTCGGTTTCTCATTAAGACCTGGTTTAGTTCTGGTTTAATTAAAAATCTTATTGGTTAAATTCTCGTCGGGTCTAGCCCAGATCTACGCTAAACCAGGTCTAAACGCTCTCTCACTGCGCCTGTAAATTGAGATGCCAGAGAAGAATCGTACAACTATTCTCAGACGCACATCCTGCTAATTAACATCCTGACACCAACACTGATGCATGCTGGGATCCCTCATGTACAACAAGCCCGTGTGTGTTATTTCTATACAGAGGTTTCTCAAGCTGTGGTGTGGGCACAGCTGGCGGCGCACAGGGGTCTAAGGAGTTCAGTTTCAGATCTGATCTACGTTAAGTCTTTGGGTTTGGTATGTTTCTAAAACATACTACTCGTTTGAGCAGGTATCGATACTAAAAAAAGTCCCATTAACAGATGATCTTGAGCTGTATCAGAACAAGTATAAGAGCAAATAGGCTAGTATTCGCCCATGGATATGGTTTAGACCTGGTTTGTTTAGACCTTGTTTAGACCTTGTTTAGACCTGGTTTAGACCTGGTTTAGACCTGGTTTGTTTAGACCTTGTTTAGACCTGGCTTAGACCTTGTTTGGACCTGGTTTAGACCTGGTTTAGACCTGGTTTGTTTAGACCTTCTTTAGACCTTGTTTAGACCTGGTTTAAACCTGGTTTAGACCTGGTTTAGATCTGGTTTAGGCCTGGTTTAGATCTGGTTTAGATCTGGTTTTCATCTTCACTGGACAAAAAAAATGTATCTTACTTTTGGAGACCTCCTAACATTATTGAATGGTGAATCGAAACTGGATACTGGATATTTCGATACTGACTGAGGTATCAAAATGTGTTCAAATATTCTATTCAAAACTCATTGATATCGGTATCGAATTTGGTATTGGATCAGAACAAAAATTGCTGGTGTCTTTGTTTTTGGATCCAGGTTTTCCCGAGACCTGCCATAGTCTTGTTTAAATCGTGGTTGGTGGTACTTTTTGTACTTTTGTATTTTGATTTATTCATGCACGTTTGATGAGGCCTGTATTTTTCTATATTAGGATTTTGGGGGCTTCGAAAATTTTCATTTTAATTGTTCTTCCTTTCATTTTTTTATTTGTTTGATTCATGAAAGATGAAAATAAAATAATTGTGTCCAACCGCAGGAAGTCGTCGCGGAGGCGTTTTGAGTTATTCACAGATTCTGAAAGTACAGGTTCTAAGGTTTCCAATGATGTCTTACATGTGAAAATCTGACAATATTTTAAAAAGTTATCTCTATTTAAAAGCAGCCATAGCAGATCCCAGAAATTCCAGAAACAGCCTCTCAAAGTTTGGTCTCTTCAGCCTTCCTTGCCTAACAAGCAATTTTGAAATTAAAAATGTGTTTTTAACGTCGCTAATGCTGTTATCTGAAACATGGAGAGGCTTCTTCATGATCTCAACTAGCACATTATGCAAAAAAACGAAAATCACAAATTTTGAAAAAAAAAAGAAAACACACAAAAACGCATTTCCCGAGAATCTGTAATGCCGACATGTGCCCTCAGCTTCCGTGGTGGGACACAATTATGTTTCATGCATCAATGTGAATGAGAAGGAGCAGAAAGAAGTACAGACATGTAATATCTGCTTTTCACACAGAATAAAACATTTCCAACATTCCAACAAGTTCCAACTGAATCTATAATCTGTCGCAACTTTTAGAAGCAACATATTTATGTGACATACACAATGTTAAATACTTGTTAAATAACACAAAAGGACAGTTACTCGGCCATTTCACACTTTTTTTTAGCACATCATATTTGACATTTCTTTTAAACACTTAAATAGATTTTGAAAGCTTAGATTTTTTTTTCCATTTAGACTGTTCCATAGGCTTCCATAGCCATCCATCCATCCATCCATCCATTTTCTTCCTCTTATCTGGGTCGTGGGGGCAACAGTCTAAGTAGGGACTCTGAAGCCGTGTCTCAATTCTCAGTGTGCACAGTTCGGAGTGTGGTTTTAAGGGCATGTACATCACTTCCAGCGCGACAACTGCTGTCCCATTTCGTTTTTGTCCCATGCGCAGTTAACATGAAGACCGCAGTTGTTTCCATGGAAATCGGGGCGTGGACCAACTGTGTGAAAAAGCACACTTCGCGCAGTCATATATCCCAGCATGCACCGCGCGCTACTTCGGGAGAAAATGGAGTCGGCGGCTGCATCTGGTAGTTGCGAGACCTGTCGCATTTCGCCGACGCCCATGCGGTCCGCGGACTGCACTTGCAAGTATGCACAGTCTTGACTGCAGTCTGAGTACCCTTAATACCACGTTCCGAACTGTGCACTCTGAGAATTGAGACACGGCTCCAGACTTCCTTCACCCCAGACACTTCCTCCAGCTCCTCTGGAGGGACTGGGTAAACGCTGACACCTTTGATTGAAACACATTTTTCCATTGTTGGTTTGCTATTTCAATTCCTTTCAAATTATTATCACTTTTTCTCTTTGTAAATTTTCTTTGGAGATTGGTGGGCAAGTTCCACTAATTCGTTGAATTTCATCTTTAATTGTATAAATATTGGGTTTGTTGAGTCTCTATATCCACTTCAGCTCGATTCTTGATGATTCTTACAGCTCTTTTCTGTAAAAAGAAAATTGGATTAACATAAGTTTTATAAGCACTTCCCAATACTTTGATACAAAATTTCACGTTTCACCTTCCTCTTATCCCCGCCCACTGCTTTGGTTTTACTTGCGACTACTTATACTCAACAAAAATATAAACGCAACGCTTTTGTTTTTGCTTCCATTTTTCCTGAGATGGACCCAAAGATCCAAAATTCACTCCAGATACACAACACTACCATTTCTCTCAAACATTGTTCACAAATCTGTCCAAATGTGTGACAGCGAGCACCTCTGCCCCGCCGAGACAATCCACCCCACCTCACAGGTGCGCCACATCAAGATGCCGATCCGACATCATGACCAGTGCACAGGTGCACCCCAGACTGCCCACAATAAAAGGCCACCCCGAAATGTGCATTTTTTTTTTGCTTTATTGGGGGTCTGGGGACTCAGAACCAGTCAGTATCTGGTGTGACCACCATTTGCCTCATGGAGTGCAACACATCTTCTTCGCATAGAGTTTATCAGATTGTCAATTGTGGCCTGTGGAATGTTGGTCCACTCCTCTTCAAAGGCTGTTATGGATGAAGAACACAGGTGCATTTTATTGATGGCATTTTGAATGCACAGAGATACAGTGATGAGATCCTGAGGCCCATTGTTGTGCCATACATCCATGAACATCACCTCCTGTTTCAGCAGGATAATGCACGGCCCCATGTTGCAAGGATCTGTACACAATTCTTGGAAGCTGAAAATGTCCCAGTTCTTGCATGGCCAGCATACTCACCGGACATGTCACCCATTGAGCATGTTTGGGATGTGCTTGACCGGCGTATACGACAGCGTGTACCAGCTCCCACTAATATCCAGCAACTTCGCACAGCCATTGAAGAGGAGTGGACCAACATTCCACAGGCCACAATTGACAATCTGATAAACTCTATGTGAAGAAGATGTGTTGCACTGCATGAGGCAAATGGTGGTCACACCAGATACTGACTGGTTCTGAGTCCCCAGACATGCACATTTCGGGGTGGCCTTTTATTGTGGGCAGTCTGGGGTGCACCTGTGCACTGGTCATGATGTCGGATCGGCATCTTGATGTGGCGCACCTGTGAGGTGGGGTGGATTGTCTCGGCGGGGCAGAGGTGCTCGCTGTCACACATTTGGACAGATTTGTGAACAATGTTTGAGAGAAATGGTAGTGTTGTGTATCTGGAGTGAATTTTGGATCTTTGGGTCCATCTCAGGAAAAATGGAAGCAAAAACAAAAGTGTTGCGTTTATATTTTTGTTGAGTATAAAAAATTACAGTCTTATGTAGTATTAAAAAATGTCACATTAGTTTTTTTTTTTTAGTAATAAAAACCAGTCAATGAGAATCCACTGACAACTACGAAAAAAACAACTACGGCTCTGTCGGTTTTCGAACAGGAACTCAACGGACCGGTTTCTGTTATTAAACTCCACTTTATATCAATATTACATTTAGAACTATACACACTATTACTGCTTTGACCTACGCCATATGTTCCAAAAAGCACGGCTCTCTTTGGAGTAAAAACAAAGAGTTAAAATGATCCAAAGCTCGTTAGCTAAAGCATCCCGAGCGACTGCTAATTAGCACATAATAGGACGGGCTCGGCGACTCAGGGGGCTGGCAATTTAAGAATAAAGCTTTTTTTCCCCCATCCCGGGCATGAGAGGAGAGGCAGTCCATAGCAGCACAATTAGCCCGCTACCGTTAACTTCTCCCGTCAGCCGGAACACATCAGTTATGATTAGCTAACAAGGCTACCACAGCACCGCGCAGCTTAGACAAGTCCCAGAGAGCCTTAGCTTTTATTAATTATCATTTTTTTCCTCCTCTTCTTCTCCTCTTTTTGCAGCGCAGGCAGCTCGTTTTGGGCTAATTTGTCCTAAGTGCTCTGGTGTAGCAAGAGGAGCTACGCAAGACATGCCAAATATGTAAAATGTGGTGTTTAATATGCAAAATACGACTTTTAACAAGAGGCTAGAAGAGGAACAGGCGCCATATTGATTCAAACTAATCCAGAGTGATGGGAGAAGTAGGCCTGCTGAGCTTTTGAAAAAGGTTTATTCTGTTTTCAGCCACTCCAGACAAATGGGTAAAAAACACACACATTGAAACAAAAGTATTAATGAAAGAACTCAGTTATGACATAACACCAGACAAAACCCCATACGAGGATTTGAATCTCCAAACTACTGTGGTGCGGATCTGTTTTTTTTCTTTTGTGTAATCGTCTTGACAACCAGAGAAAGTAGCATCTCTCATTGAGTGCGTGCACATGGTAGGATCGGCTTGGATTTCTCCAAATCCGATCCCTCAGCGGGTAGTCTGTCGTCCAATCCGAGTGCACATGAAACTCGTGTAATCGGATAATGGTCAGCGACCTGGCCGGCTCTGCTACGCTATCTGGCGCTGTAGTCCAACTACTTCCGGGCGATGGCTACTCAATAAAAACACAACACACTATGTGGCGGTATACAAAGATGGCGCTCGAGGAGTTTGACGGAGCAGCATTGGTGTACGTGTTGTGCATTCTTTCTTCGCAGCCATGATTTCGTCTGACTTTTCCGGCAACAATCGCTTATGACGGCGTCGGTGTCTACTGCCACTTCCGGGGGAAATCCCTGACGAAAATTTCCACGCATGCGCAGTACCAATCCGATCCGATATCGTGCACAAGGCGACACCAAGCGGATTACTATCGGCCTAAGCTGGGGGTTCCAATCAGATTCGGGAAACCAATCCCTATACGATCCTTAGCCTGTGCACATGAATTCGATACGATCTCAATCAGATTACACTCGTCCATGTGCACGCAGTGATTGAGCCTCATTCATGAAACGTTCTTACAAACAAATTTGTGTGTAGGATCCCTCAGTCGTCCAGGTAGAATCCATGGCAAAAAGAGAAATTTAATTTGTCAACTGGACAAAACTTTATTTGGCTGAATAATATATAAATACATTTTTGTCCAGTTGACAAATTGAATTTCTCCTTTTGCCAAACAAATTTGTACTTAAGGCCTTCTTGAGAACATTTTTGGCATTCACAAAACCTTTTCTCAACTAAATCAGTCAGGAGCATTCATAAGAACAAAAATTCTACTGTTTTAGAATGTGTGTAGAATCCCTCAGTCGTCCAGGTGGAATCCACGGCAAAAGGACAAATTCAACTAGTCAACTAGACGAAAGCTTCTTCAGTTCTGGTGAGAGTGCTGGTGGACACTGCTTATAACTAGCTGTAAGGAGGAGCTAACTACAACTAACTACAACTAACTTCTGCAGAGCTTGACGGGCGAGGACGGGCGTGGTCTGGAGGTATATGTGATTGGTCTAACACAGGGGTCGGCAACCTTTACCACTCAAAGATCTGTTTGGACCCGTTTCACACAGTAAAGAAAACACTGGGAGCCACAAAACCCTTTTAAAATTTAAAATGAAATAACACTGCATATAACGACTTTTTTTTGCCTTTGTGCCATAGAATTACATTTTGAAAATGAATGATCTAAAATAAAATGCATTTTAATTAAATACAGTGGTCCCTCGCTATATTGGGGTTCACTTTTCGTGGCCTCGCTGTTTCACGGATTTTTTTATTCTAATTTTTTTATAGTGTATCAACACGCATTTCTGCGTCCTGATTGGCTAAGGAACTGCAGACCTTTGCCGATTCGTCAGTCATTCTCCTCCGTGTTTCCTGTACAGAATGCGTTCAGTTTGCCAGATTTATATAAATGTTGGATCGCAGAGTGACTCTGAAGTGCTGTATGTTTGCAAGTTTTCTTCCCGACAAAACCTGCCACAGCGAAGCGGCGCCAGGACGAAGAGGCTCGGTCATAAGAACTGTGAAATACACACAAAATACACTTTAGTTTTGTTCTGTAATACTGTGCTTTTTTTGTTGAAAATCTACGAATGTTTCAGTGTTTAAACAAGAGAGAAATGTGAGAAAACGTTCATTCCAGTCTGAGAAAAGTGTAAAATGTGTGTGGCGAGGTGTTTACAGCCTTAAAACATGGAGAATAATTAGGTTTCCACACTTTAAACTCCGCCCCTACAGCCAGGTGTTTGTATCAGAAATGCCTGGCTGTAATCAGGACAGTCATGTGTGATGTCACCAACTACTGGAAGCTGCAGAGGCCACTGAAGGCAGCACAGCACACAGAGTTGGATATGTTTTCAACCAGAAATCTGAAAACTCCCCAAATTTGCTCTAAAGTTGGCAAAACATACAGAGGAACAGCAGATAATGCTGTTAAAACACCATATGCACAGTTTAGTGATGAGGAAAAGTGGATTAAGTGTTTAGTTCCACATTAAAATTATTTTGCTAAAACACTGTTAGGATCATTATAAGATTTTACTCAACGTGTTTTCTCCAGTTTGGCCATTTTTTTAGGCTTAAATGTTGCTTCCTGGTTGGAAAACATGACATTATGCTATTCCATAACTGTTTCCTAGAGATGTTGTACACTGGGCGAAAACCCCTCTATAACGAACAGAGAGATTATTATTTGATAAATAAAAAGATCAGAAAACACCTTTTATTTTGACATAAATAACTATTTATAGTGTTTAAAGTATTGAGGAAAAAAAATTGTTTCTTGTGGGTAAATTGTATTTAATTTTTACAATTCTCCCAGTGTGTGGAGAAGATTAGGTTCTCCAAGAAAGGTAAACACATTATTTAGCACGGCGTGGAGCGTTTGGACCAATCGGAGCACGTCGTGGAGTGTTTGGACCAATCAGAGCAGGGTGTGGACCGTTCTTTTTATTATATTGTGTGATGCTACTCATATTTCTTCATATTTTCTCAAGGTTTGAGTGATTTTTTTTAAGTTATGTATTTTCTTGCATAAAAATGAAAATAAATATGATAAATATCTATATCTGTTTACACATGAATAAAAAATATATGAAACCGACAGGGTGTGACTCTCTAACATTCTACTTCTTATAATTTTCAACAAAAATTCAGTTTCAATCAATCAGTCAATCAAATTTTATTTTATTTACAGAGCCATTTGCAACACTCAAGGTGACCAAAGTGCATCCCAATAAAACCAACACAATATAAAAACATCAAAAACCGATATTATCCCAGTAGAGTAGAGTAGAAAGTAGAGAATTTTTAAAACCTACGCACTTAAATGATGGAAAAGTAAATATATATACACGATAATAAATAAGACACCTCCAGTACCTCATGTAGTTTTGACTCTTAGACACTTTTTTTTTGGGCCAGTTGCATTTTCGTTTGTCGCAGTAGTTTTCTCGTTGGCGTGACTGCGTTCGAAGGAGTGAAATGTACACTCCGCATCTGGAAATAGAACGCGACGGTGAGATACAGTACGGCGTTCTCACCGTTAATTGCCGCTTTGGCGTCGAAACCATCTGGCAAGACGGTTTCTACCGTGACTAGAACATCATCACAATCTTAGCATCCCGTTCCAAAATTAGTGCCTTTGTCACACCTCTAAAGGAGCTAAGGTGGAGTAATTAAAATTTCCCAATCACCCACCCTATCTCAGCCTATCTCTAATGGAGCGCCCAGCCACTCTGTGGAGGAAACTCATTGCGGTCACTTGTATCCGCGATCTCGTCCTTTCGGTCATTACCCAGAGCTCATGACCATAGGTGAGGGGAGGAACGTAAATCGAGATGGCTCAGCTCCCTCTTCACCACAACGGTCCAGTACAGCGACCACATCATTCACTACATGCACATGGACGAGTGTAATCCGATTGCAAACGGATTGGGATCGTATCAAATTCATGTGCACAGGCTAAGAATCATGTTGGGATTGGTTTCCCGAATCCGATTGGAACCCCTGGCTTAGGCCGATAATAATCCGCTTGGTGCCGTCTTGTGCACGATATCGGATCGGATTGGCGTACTGCGCATGCGCGGGAATTTTCGCCAGGGATTTCACCCGGAAGTGGCAGGAGGCACCGACGCCGTCATAAGTAGCGATTGTTGCCAGAAAAGTCAGACGAAATCATGGCTGCAAAGAAAGACTGCACAACACGTACACCAATGCTGCTCCGTCAAACTCCTCGAGCGCCATCTTTGTATACCGCCACATAGTTTGTTGTGTTTTTATTGAGTAGACATCACCCGGAAGTAGTTGGACTACAGCGCCACATAGCGTAGCGGAGCCGGCCAGGTCGCTGACCATTATCCGATTACACGTGTTTCATGTGCACTGGGATCTAAGGACAGACTACCCGCTGAGTAACGGGATCAGATTTGGAGAAATCCAATCCGATCCTACCATGTGCACGCAGTGACTGGCGATGCTGCACTAAAATAAAATTTATAAAAATAAACATTTTAAGACCAAAATGACGAGTTTGGCAGCAGCAGTTACAGGGCGAAGGGCCACAGCTCACTTACTATTTGCAATGGCGGCTAGCAGGTTCGCTATTTCCATTTATATTGACAGTCTACGATTTTGATTAGAAAAGGTAACTAAACCAGGATTAAATGTCGGCGAAAGTCACTACCACCAACAAATTTGTTATTTGGTGAAATGAACGCATCTCTTTCTTTTCCTGTTGTCAATGTTTAGTGAAATCTATGAATATAAATGAATAAAAACAACAACATACACAAATAATCCTTAAATCAGAGTTTCAAAGTGTCACTCCGACGTTGTTAACATGCAGAGTACATGAGCACCGCCGCAGCTGTGGAAGGGTTAACCCCAATCATGGAGCAATGCCTCATGGGAAATCTGCCTTAAATAACTGTAATATGAGAATAATTACAACAAAATGCTCAAATGAAATGTGCATTGATCCACATTTAATAAACAGAGAGCGGTCCTTTCTGTATTCAGTCGGGCTGCGGTTTCCTAATGGACATGACAATTCCCATCGATCGGTCACACACAAGTAAATAAGAATATTATTAAGGCCTGTTTCTGTTAAATCATTTATAATATTCAAGGTAAAAGTACAAGATTCGTTTTTATATTCAAATGTAACAGACGGCAAAGAAGACCTATTCTGCAGAGGTGTGGACTCGAGTTATGTGACTTCGACTCGAGTCAGACTCGAGTCACGAATTTGATAACTTTAGACTCGACTCGACAAAATGTACAAACACTTGCAACTCGACTTGGACTTCAATATCAATAACTCGTGACTTCACTTGGACTTAGGCCTTTTGACTTGTGATGACTTGCTACGTCCAATGAAAAAAAAAAACTCTAAAAGTATGTTGATAAGGACCGCACCGCACTCGTTGTACTTGTGAATCTGTGAAAATGTATGCAAAGAGCATGTGCGCAACATCCAATCACAGTAGATCTACGACCGCATCCAAGGCAAATTGCGCAACAAATGATCTCTCTCTCTCTCTCTTTCTCTCTCTCTCTTTCTCTCTCTCTCTCTCTACCTCTCTCTTTCTCTTTCTCTCTCTCTCTCTCTCTCTCTCTCTCTCCCTCTCTCTTTCTCTCTCTCTCTCTCTCTCTCACTCTCTCTCAGTCTCTCTCTCACTCTCTTTCTCTTTCTCTCTCTCTCTCTCTCTCTCTCTCTCTCTCAGTATTCAGACCCTTTTAAGTTTTCACTCTGTTTATATTGCAGCCATTAGCTAAAATCATACACAAAGCACACCGTATTGACAGAGAAACACAGAATTGCAGAATATTTTCGGACCTTTTTGTTCAGTATTCAGTAGAAACACCGCTTTGAGCTAATACAACCATGAGACTTTTTGGGAATATTATAACATGTTTTTCACACCTGGATCCTTTCATTTTTACTAATGTTATTTGATATGGTGTAAAAAGGTAAAATGAATACAGATCTTGCAGACATTATATGATTTGTAGAAATTTTATTTCTTTGTAAAGGGGACTCGAAATGACTCTAAACTAAAATGCTAGGACTTTGGACTCGACTTGAGACTTGTGAGCTTTGACTCGGCACTTGGATACTCTTGACTCGGGACTTCACTCGGACTTGAGTGCAAAAGACTTAGACTTACTTGGGACTTGCCCAGCAATGACTTTGTCCCACCTCTGCTATTCTGCAAAATCGACTTTTCATAGCGTCTAAGTTGTATTTGGTGCGATTCGTGCATGTTTAATCGCTTATTTTCAAAACGTCACTATACTTACGCCGTTCTCCAGTTTTATTTTCTTAATCTGTGATACGAGTACGATTCAGCAGCGTCATAAAGCCATTTTGGTACAAATAATGGAAAAAAAAGAGTTTGTTTTCCATAGGATGACGTTACGATGACGTTTACGGCGACGTCAGCTCCTATTGGGCGCTAGTTTTCGAACGCCGACCTGTTTCTTTTATTAAATCGTTTTAGATGAATATTGTGAGTTAAAATGTCCAAATTATAACTCAACAATCTACAGGTTTCATAGATTATAACTCTAGAGCAGCCAGAAGCACAGTAGGTCGTCTTTAATGCAGTGTTACGGTGTAAAATGTCATTAGTTTGTCATATTTATTTTGATTTATATGTTTTGATTATTTGCTTAAAGCTCCACTGCGTAACATTTCAGACCCCCATTTTTCATCGTCAAAATAATGTATTTATGCATTTAGTTAGTTAGTTATCTTCGTTAGCTAAACCAGTGATGTTGCTCCTCTAAATTGGGCAGTGTTACGGTACATTAACTTAAATCCATTTATTGATCAAACCATTCCATATGTTTTACTTCGCAACAAATGTAGATCTGATCCAGACCTAGTCCTGGTTTAGATCTGATCCAGACCTAGTCCTGGTTTAGATCTGATCCAAACATAGTCCTGGTTTAGATCTGACCCAGACCCAGTCCTGCTTTAGATCTGATCCAGACCTAGTCCTGGTTTAGATCTAATCCAGACCTAGTCCTGGTGTAGAACTGATCCAGACCTAGTCCTGGTTTAGATCTGATCCAAACATAGTCCTGGTTTAGATCTGACCCAGACCTAGTCCTGGTTTAGTTCTGACCCAGACCTAGTCCTGGTGTAGATCTGATCCAGACCTAGTCCTGGTGTAGATCTGATCCAGACCTAGTCCTGGTTTAGATCTGATCCAGACCTAGTCCTGGTGTAGATCTGATCCAGATCTAGTCCTGGTTTAGCTCTGACCCAGACCTAGTCCTGGTGTAGATCTGACCCAGACCTAGTCCTGGTGTAGATCTGACCCAGACCTAGTCCTGGTGTAGATCTGATCCAGACCTAGTTCTAGTTTAGCTCTGACCCAGACCTAGTCCTGGTGTAGATCTGATCCAGACCTAGTCCTGGTGTAGATCTGATCCAGACCTAGTTCTAGTTTAGCTCTGACCCAGACCTAGTCCTGGTGTAGATCTGATCCAGACCTAGTCCTGGTTTATTGGTTTACCAGATTTACCAACTCCAAAAAAGGCAAAAATGAAGAGCAATTTATCTATAATTTCAGTTAGTTTTAGTTTTGTAAACACACAATACAGTTTCAGTTAGTTATTGTTTTTTTCTTTTATTTTTTTTAATTTTTTTTATTTAACCTTTATTTAACCAGGTAAAAACCCATTGAGATCAAGACCTCGTTTACAAGGGTGACCTGGCCAAGAGGTCAGCAGCACACGTCCAGAGTAAAATAACAGTAAAATATCAAATGTAAAGTGCAATAGTTGTAAACAGTAAATTACATTAAGTGCAAATGATATTAGAAAGGTGCAAACAATTTTAATTGTCCTAGTTTAGTTTAGTCCTGGTTTAATCCTACTTTAGTCCTTATTTATTCCTTGTTTAGTCTTAGTTTGGTCCTGATTTAGTTCTAGTTCAGTCCTGCTTTAGTTCTGGTTTAGTCCTGCTTTAGTCTAACTTTAGTTGTAGTTTAGTCCTAGTTTAGTCCTGTTTAGTCCTGGTTTAGTCCTAGTTTAGTACTGGTTTAGTCCTGCTTTAGTCCTGCTTTAGTCCTGGTTTAGTCCTAGTTTAGTCCTGGTTTAATCCTGGTTTAGTGATAGTTTAGTCCTGTTTTAGTCCTGGTTTAGTCCTGCTTTAGTCCTGGTTTAGTCCTAATTTAGTCCTGGTCTAGTCCTAGTTTAATCCTGCTTTAGTCCTGGTTTAGTCCTAGTTTAGTCCTGCTTTAGTCCTAGTTTAATCCTGCTTTAGTCCTGGTTTAGTCCTAGTTTAGTCCTGCTTTAGTCCTAGTTTAATCCTGCTTTACTCCTGCTTTAGTCCTGGTTTAGTCCTAGTTTAGTCCTGCTTTAGTCCTAGTTTAATCCTGCTTTAGTCCTGGTTTAGTCCTAGTTTAGTCCTGCTTTAGTCCTAGTTTAATCCTGCTTTACTCCTGCTTTAGTCCTGGTTTAGTCCTAGTTTAGTCCTGCTTTAGTCCTTGTTTAGTCCTGCTTTAGTCCTGCTTTAGTCCTGCTTTAGTCCTGGTTTAGTCCTGCTTTAGTCCTAGTTTAGTCCTGCTTTAGTCCTTGTTTAGTCCTGCTTTAGTCCTGCTTTAGTCCTTGTTTAGTCCTGCTTTAGTCCTGCTTTAGTCCTGCTTTAGTCCTGGTTTAGTCCTGCTTTAGTCCTTGTTTAGTCCTGCTTTAGTCCTGCTTTAGTCCTGGTTTAGTCCTGCTTTAGTCCTAGTTTAGTCCTGCTTTAGTCCTGCTTTAGTCCTGGTTTAGTCCTGCTTTAGTCCTGGTTTAGTCCTGCTTTAGTCCTGGTTTAGTTAGTTTTGTAAACACACGATACAGTTTGTTAGTTATCATTTTTTCTTTTAATTGTCGTTTTTATTTACTTCAGTTAACGATTGATTGGTGTCATTATTTACGGAGGAAAAAATTCTATGGATCTCGTGGATGAGTTTAAATTTACAACTTTATGAGAAATGAGTAATAAAGTCATTATCTTCGCTGTTTCCTGAGTTTGTACGTTGCGCCTGTGTGAATGAAACAAAAACACAGTTCCAGGTGTGTTTGTGATGAGGAAATGACATTAGAACACGACATTATAGAGTCATATGGGCTCTTGAATGACCCTGTACATTTCAAAATGAGTTTAGTGGGATTCTCCTGCTTCTGACAGCGTAAAAAAGTAGTTTAGATATTGTAATTTCTCGCAGTATATCTCTGTCACCGTATATTGTGCTTATATGAACACTCGACGCACTATAGGGGAGGGGAGTACTGATCAGACCGGACACTGGATCAATGAGGACGGCGAGAGTGGACGTTTTGGTCCGGGACAGCTCCATCCATCACGGCGCTCGATCTATACGCAGATGTTATGACACGTTTATGGAGATGAGCTCGCCAAGGGGTTTAGCGGATTACAGTGTTTGGACAAGTCCGACAGCGAGGAGAGAAGAGAGGAGCAGAGCGTTTGTCCATTGATCCGGTGGCGGTTCGAATCCCGCTCTCAACATAAACATAAAACTAAAACTGCAAAAACATTTTTGTTAACTGAAGTAACTAAAAATGACAAAGAAAAAAAAAAGATAACTGAAATTGTATTGTGTGTTTACAAAACTAACTAAACCAGGACTAAACCAGGACTAAACCAGGACTAAAGCAGGACTGAACTAGAAATAAACCAGGACTAAACAAAGACTAAACAAGGACTAAACTAGAAATAAACCAGGACTAAACAAGGACTAAACCAGGACTAAACCAGGACTAAAGCAGGACTGAACTAGAAATAAACCAGGACTAAACAAAGACTAAACAAGGACTAAACTAGAACTAAAGTAGGACTAAATCAGGACTAAACCAGGACTAAACCAGGACTAAAGCAGGACTAAAGCAGGACTGAACTAGAAATAAACCAGGACTAAACAAAGACTACACAAGGACTAAACTAGAACTAAAGTAGGACTAAATCAGGACTAAACCAGGACTAAACAAGGACTAAACCAGGACTAAACAGGGACTAAACAAGGACTAAACTAGGACTAAAGCAGGACTGAAGTAGAAATAAACCAAGACTAAACAAAGACTAAACAAGGACTAAACTAGGACTAAAGTAGGACTAAATCAGGACTAAACCAGGACTAAACAGGGACTAAACAAGGACTAAAGTAGGACTAAATCAGAACTAAACAAGGACTAAACTAAACTAGGACAATTAAAAGAAAAAAACGAGAACTGAAACTGTATTGTGCGTTTACAAAACTAACTAAAACTAACTGGAATTATACATAAATCACTCTTCGTTTTCGTCTTTGTCGTTTTTGTTGTGTCCTTGAGCAAGACACTTCACCCACCTTGTCCCCAGTGTATGCCGTATGAGCGTGTGGGAATGGTTGTTGTAAAGAGCTTTGAGTGCCTCGAAGGTGGAAAAACGTGTAAAAAGGAGACCAAAATATTAAGAACTCTATGACAAAAACAGAAAAACCGGCTTCCTGCAGGGTCCTGCCTGTCTCCATGGAGATGTTATTTCTTTGCCTCGAAAGTTAAACAGACGACGCTACCAGGCAGAGTTACAGGTTAGATCTGTGGAGAGGCTCAGGTTTTTCAGTGTACTTTTGAGCATAAACACACCCGGAATTATATGAATCCAAGATACATATGTCTAATGCCATACCGTGGAACATTCAAGGCAAGGCAATAACGTCGGCATGGAAAATAGCAGATGGTGGATCCTCTACCAGAAAAGTTACACAGTTTACACATATCCGGGTATGTTGAGAAACAAATTTTTCTCTCCTTCCGTTTTCCAAAATAACACTGTGCACATAGCGTCGTTTTGAAGAAAGTTTTTGTTTACCAATCCGCATAAATATGCCGAATGCGCCAATCAGAATCACACTTTTGGTGCGTCAGCTGCCTAAAACTCAGTTTATCTCACTTTACAATTTTCACAACAAGCAATTTCCGTTGTGGATCAATAAAGTTTGTCTAAGTCTAAGTCTAAGTCTTTACACGCAAACGCCAAACCGTAGTTTTCCAGAATCTCCACTCTAGTCGGAGTTTTAGAAAAAATCGTTTTCAGTGGCGAATTCGCCGTTTGCGAATGAGAAATAGCCCCGAAGTCAGCCTGTCGCAACGTGGCGGTAGACGTTTCAGCTGTTTTCTCGAGATCTCGAAATAACTGTTTTGTTTTCTCGCGATCTCAAAATAACTGTTTTGTTTTCTCGAGATCTCGAATTAATTATTTCGATATCTCGGGATAACAAGGAAGAAAAAATATTGCTTATGAATATGTCCTCTGTCGACTTCCGTAGTGACGGGCACAGACAGAAGACAAATAAACCAGCATTTTTAACTGCATTATGATATGTTGATGTTTCTGACCGAATTAACCTGCTTCTCTGTGTTTTTAAACTCCGCACACCTTCACTAGAATCATCTGGATGATTTTAACCAATATCTACCGAACTAAAGGCAACTGTTAACTTGAAAATTAAAGCTACATGACATCACAAGGTGGAACAGAGCATTTTGAGCTTTGGAGATGTAGACAGACTAATAATGAAGGATTACTCAAACATGAATGAAACAAAACACAACTCCAGGTCTGTTTTTGAGGAGGGAACCACATTAAAACATGGCTTAAAGCTCACAAGAGTCAATTTTGTATAATATGGGACCTTTAATGTATTTATTCCAGATGAAATTCCAGTATTCTTTACTGTACCTGAACCAAGCCAGGATCAGAAGGACTAAACCAGGACTAAAGAGAGTCCTAATAGCACAGTAATGATCTGGTTTGGTCAATAATATGGACCCAGGCTAATGGAGCGTAACATTGGTTTGACTCAAATGTACCGTCTAAGACACAAGAACTAAACCAGGACTAGGCCTGGACCAGATTTAAACCAGGACTAGATATTGGTGTGAATGTGTGTGAAGGAAACAAAACACAACTCCAGGTCTGTTTTTAAGGAAGTAACAACATTACAACATGACTTGAAGTTCAAAAGAGTCATTTTTGTGTAATATTGGACCTTAGAGCTGGGCGGTATGACCAAAAATTGATATCAGTATTTTTCAAAATGATATCGGTGTCCCAGTATTTAACGGTATTTTTTTCATGTACTAAGCGGTTCCATGTCTTTGGCGAAGTGGATAGTAACAGCGTTGGTATTATCGTTTCACCGTTTCCTTTTCTTGTCGCAGGCGGTCCCCTTAGCAAACGCGTCTTTGAGTGACGTCTGAGCGGCGTTTTGTGTCGCGGCGCCGACTTGAACGTTCCCTGCAGACGTGGAGGAGGATGCAGACCTTAGTTTCGTGCGTTCTTCATATTCCAGGACGTGTTTGTGACGAAGGTGGTGAAGCAGATCGCTCGTGTCGCCTCCTGCGGCTACGACTTTAGCACGACGACATTTACAGAATAGGGTTGTTTGATCAGCGCCAGATTTTTTTAAAGCCGAAGTACTTCCACACGACTGACATGGCTCCTCTTTTCGGTATAAGTTCCTCTGTGTCTGTAACATTTTCTCCGTCCATGTTGTTCACCGCTCGACACACACTGAGCTTCCACCGCTCTCACGCCACTGCAAAACAGTCCCCCTCTCAAACAATGTTTGAGAGGGGGACAGCGCCATGTTCCGCCGCTCTGTGTTCCCGACGTTTTGTACGCACACACTCACCGGGATCGGGATATATGAAAAATCCATATCATTAAAAAAAACAACAAAAAAAAACAAACAGTATTCAGCCCAGCCCTATTGGACCTTAAAGGGATAGTTTTTTTTTATTTTTTTTATTTTTATTTTTTTATGTTAATCTGTATGGCTTCCCCTTCAACAGTGTCCTGAGATTAACACTGACTTACCCATGACAGCGTGATCTGGTCCCGGTTCTCCTCCGGTAACGTAGCTTGTAAACGTGGTTCCGGTAAGTTCACGGGGACAATTTAATAAAGCTTGTTTTTCTTCTCAAAACAACATATGTCCACAAAGTGATATATTTGCATCCAAAACAGTTCGCATTCGCATATTTTCTCTCTAGATTCGTATCAATGCGCCCACGTTAGCTCTATTAGCCTATTCACTTGTAAACATACCGCATCTGCCGTACACATCCGCTAAAAGTTAACAGGCTAATAGAGCTAATATGCACGTAGTGATACGAATTGAGTGAAAATATGCGAATGCGAAATAACGCTGCTGAACGCAACTGTTTGGGACGCAAATATATCACTTTTGGGAGAAATGTTGTTTTGAGAAGAAAAACAAGCTTTATTAGATTGTCCCCGCGAACTTACCGGAACTACATTTACGAGCTATGTTAAAGGGATATGCCACCCCCAGGTCAAATTTGGGCATCTCCCCACAGTCCAGAGACTAAAATAAGTGGTGGAAAGCGTTTTCCTGCTCACCCAGCCATTGTCCGAGTCTGTCGCCACTGACCGCCGCGGTATCTGCAGCTCCTCCGCCTTAGACTGGAGTCTAACGTCGCCAGAGAAAGATTTCGGCCAAAAGGAATTAATTTGCTCGATGCGTTTCCCAATTACTTTGTGTGTAGTGCGCATTCATATCGAGTGCAAATAAATGTGCAAATCAACACGGAGAGCTTGCCTTGGTCATTTTGGGTGGGAACTATTTTCCAGTGCGTGAGAATACAGTCGAATCACGCACCACGTTGTGCAACAGGGGAACTCCCTTCCCGGTGCGTAACTGGGATTCCCCTGGCAGCGTGCTGCGTGATTCGACTGTATTCTTCCGCACTGGAAAATATACTCAACAAAAATATAAACGCAACACTTTTGTTTTTGCTCCCATTTTTCCTGAGATGGACCCAAAGATCCAAAATTCACTCCAGATACACAACACTACCATTTCTCTCAAACATTGTTCACAAATCTGTCCAAATGTGTGACAGCGAGCACCTCTGCCCCGCCGAGACAATCCACCCCACCTCACAGGTGCGCCACATCAAGATGCCGATCCGACATCATGACCAGTGCACAGGTGCGCCCCAGACTGCCCACAATAAAAGGCCACCCCGAAATGTGCATTTGTTTTGCTTTATTGGGGGTCTGGGGACTCAGAACCAGTCAGTATCTGGTGTGACCACCATTTGCCTCATGCAGTGCAACACATCTTCTTCACATAGAGTTTATCAGATTGTCAGTTGTGGCCTGTGGAATGTTGGTCCACTCCTCTTCAAAGGCTGTGCGAAGTTGCTGGATATTAGTGGGAGCTGGTACACGCTGTCGTATACGCCGCTCAAGCACATCCCAAACATGCTCAATGGGTGACATGTCCGGTGAGTATGCTGGCCATGCAAGAACTGGGACATTTTCAGCTTCCAAGAATTGTGTACAGATCCTTGCAACATGGGGCTGTGCATTATCTTGCTGAAACATGAGGTGATGTTCATGGATGTATGGCACAACAATGGGCCTCAGGATCTCATCACGGTATCTCTGTGCATTCAAAATGCCATCAATAAAATGCACCTGTGTTCTTCGTCCATAACAGCCTTTGAAGAGGAGTGGACCAACATTCCACAGGCCACAACTGACAATCTGATAAACTCTATGCGAAGAAGATGTGTTGCACTGCATGAGGCAAATGGTGGTCACACCAGATACTGACTGGTTCTGAGTCCCAGACCCCCAATAAAGCAAAAAAATGCACATTTCGGGGTGGCCTTTTATTGTGGGCAGTCTGGGGTGCACCTGTGCACTGGTCATGATGTCGGATCGGCATCTTGATGTGGCGCACCTGTGAGGTGGGGTGGATTGTCTCGGCGGGGCAGAGGTGCTCGCTGTCACACATTTGGACAGATTTGTGAACAGTGTTTGAGAGAAATGGTAGTGTTGTGTATCTGGAGTGAATTTAGGATCTTTGGGTCCATCTCAGGAAAAATGGGAGCAAAAACAAAAGTGTTGCGTTTATATTTTTGTTGAGTGTAGTTCCCACCCAAAATGACCAAGGCAAGCTCTCCGTGTTGATTTGCACATTTATTTGCACTCGATATGAATGCGCACTACACATAAAGTAATTGGGAAACGCATCGAGCAAATTAATTCCTTTTGGCCGAAATCTTTCTCTGGCGACGTTAGACTCCAGTCTAAGGCGGAGGAGCTGCAGATACCGCGGCGGTCAGTGGCGACAGACTCGGACAATGGCTGGGTGAGCAGGAAAACGCTTTCCACCACTTATTTTAGTCTCTGGACTGTGGGGAGATGCCCAAATTTGACCTGGGGGTGGCATATCCCTTTAAAGGGATAGTGCGTTTAAATTTTTTTTTAAAAATGCTAATCTGTATGGGTTTCCTTCTAAAAGTTACGTGTGTTGACCCCGGCTTACCTCTGACAGTCTCAGCTGATCCCGGTTCGGCTCGCTTTCTGGAGCCCACGTAAGTAGATCCGGTAACTTCCCTAGAACGTGAAATAAAGCTTGTTTTTCTTCTCAATACAAAACATTTGTCCGAAAGGTGATATATTTGCTTCCCAAACAGTTGTCAACGAAACATCCATCAGCGTAAGTAGCGATCGCATCGTATTGTGACTAGGGTGACCATTCGTCCGGATTTCGTCTGGACAGTCCGGTTTTAGAGCTGTCTGTCCGGCCGTCTGTCATGTGTCCTCCTTTTTTACATTTTGTCCTCCTTTCGGACCCTCGTCGCCCACCGTTGCATAAATCGTCATAAATCCCCATCCATTATTTACACTTGCTAGTAGCAAGTATTCTTATTATTTTTTAACATGTCCTAGATGAGATCTATGGTTATGCGGTGGCACAGAGTGAGACTTTACACAGAAACATCAACGCGTGCGGCATGACACGCTATTGGTTAAATACAGGGAAGCAGCTCGAAGCGCAAAGCGCGAGTACAGAGAAGAGATAAGAAGAGCGCTATAATGAGCGCTATAAGAACGCTATAATGTTTGGCGAGTATGTCTGGGTCTGGAAATACTATAAAGTTGATGACAACAACATTGACATAGCAAACGGTGGGATATGTAAACTTGGGATTGCAAGGGGTGGAAAGGAAAGGGCGACATTTAACACAACAAACCAATACGGCACCTCAAAAACAAACACCCGACACAATACGAATCGACAGACACAATACGCAATCGCTAAGTACGCTGTTGGATGTTTTCTGGACAACTGTTTGTCGGACAAATGTTTTGTTTTGAGAAGAAAAACAAGGTTTAAAATGTTCCAGGGAAGTTACCGGACCTACTTACGTGGGCTCCAGAAAGTGAGCCGAACCGGGATCAGCTGAGACTGTCTGAGATAAGCCGGTGTCAACACACGGAACTTTTAGAAGGAAACCCATACAGATTAACATAAAAAAAATAAATAAAAAATAAAAACGCACTATCCCTTTAATCTCAGGACACTGTCGAAGGGGACGCCATACAGATAAACATCAAAAAACCCAAACTATCACTTTAAAACAACAATATAGACTCGACGCCAGAGAATACAATACTTCTGTTTGTGAATGAAACAAAACAACTCCAGGTAGGATTTTGATGAGACAAAAACGAGAGCAGAACGTGGTGGAACTCTCAAACACATTTCCACAACACGTCCCCGTAGACCCTCACACTCGTCCTCTGCGGGCAGGACGGGCTGTCTTTGTTTCCTTTATTTTATCTTTTTTATTTATATATTTTTTGTCTAAACACGCGTTGAAAAGAGACGGCGCAGGGGGTTTTGTCAGTGACGGCGTGCGGTCCCGTTTGAGCTGAAGTCTCCAGGGAGCGCGGAGATGTTCTAACAGGAGGAGCTGCTTTGTATAGACAGAGAGACATCACAACGGGGGAAGAGTAAAGACGGAGTAAATATAGGGACGGAGTTTAGGGAGCAGTGTCTCTGGGGAAAGAAAAGAAGAAGAAGTGCGTTTGTTGCGGTGTAGTTACGCAGTTCTGTTGTGTATTTTCATATAAGATTTTAATATGATTTTTAATGTTTTTTCCTACACAATGTTTGCCATATATGTTTTGTTTTCCATTTACACTTGAATATTTACGGTTTGAAATTTACTGTTCTAAAATAAATATATTGGCGAGTACAACAAAACAAAACATCAACAAATCGCATTTTAGTTTACAAAGATTTTTTTTGTTTGTTTAGTTCATTTTCATTTACACTTTGAAATGTAAATGTACACTTATTTTTCTTATTTTTTGTAGTTTTGGGTAGTGTGGAGAGTTTTTTTCTTTATGCAATATTTCGAAATTTGAAAAATTAACACATACAGGTAAACACACACAAACACACACACACATGTAAACACACACACACACAAATGTAAACACACACACACAAATGTAAACACACACATACACAAATGTAAACACACACATACACAAATGTAAACACACACACACACAAATGTAAACACACACACACACAAATGTAAACACACACAAACACACACACATGTAAACACACACACACACGCACTCAAATGTAAACACACACACACAAATGTAAACACCCACATACACAAATGTAAACACAGACACACACACATGTAAACATACACACACAAATGTAAACACACACAAACACACACACACAAATGTAAACACACACACACACACACAAATGTAAACACACACAAATGTAAACACACACACATACAAATGTAAACATACACACACAAATGTAAACACACACACACACACAAATGTAAACACACACAAACACACATACAAATGTAAACATACACACACACAAATGTAAACACACACACACACAAATGTAAACACACAGACACACAAATGTAAACATACACACACAAAAGTAAACACACACACACACACATGTAAACACAGACACATGTAAACACACACAAATGTATACACACACACACAAATGTAAACACACACAAACACACACACAAATGTAAACATACACACACACAAATGTAAACACAGACACACACAAATGTAAACACACACACACACACATGTAAACACAAACACAAATGTAAACACACACACACACAAATGTAAACATACACACACACAAATGTAAACACACACACACACAAATGTAAACACAGACACATGTAAACACACACAAATGTAAACACACACACACAAATGTAAACACACACACACACACATGTAAACACAAACACAAATGTAAACACACACACACACAAATGTAAACATACACACACACAAATGTAAACACACACACACACAAATGTAAACACAGACACATGTAAACACACACACAAATGTAAACACACATACACACAAATGTAAACACACACAAACACACACACAAATGTAAACATACACACACAAATGTAAACACACACACACAAATGTAAACATACACACAAATGTAAACACGGACACATGTAAACACACACACACAAATGTAAACACACACACACAAATGAGAACACACACAAATGTAAACACACACACAAATGTAAACACACACACAAATGTAAATACAGACACATGTAAACACACACACACACAAATGTAAACACGGACACATGTAAACACACACATACACAAATGTAAACACACACAAATGTAAACACACACACACACACAAATGTAAACACACACACACACAAATGTAAACACACACACATAAATGTAAACACAGACACATGTAAACACACACACACACACAAATGTAAACACAAACACATGTAAACACACACGTAAACACACACACAAATGTAAACACAGACACATGTAAACACACACACACAAATGTAAACACAGACACATGTAAACACACACACAAATGTAAACACAGACACATGTAAACACACACACACAAATGTAAACACGGACACATGTAAACACACACACAAATGTAAACAGACACATGTAAACACACACACACACAAATGTAAACACAGACACATGTAAACACACACAAATGTAAACACAGACACACAAATGTAAACACAGACACATGTAAACACACACACACACACACACAAATGTAAACACAGACACATGTAAACACACACACACACACACAAATGTAAACACAGACACATGTAAACACACACACACACACACACACACACACATGTAAACACAAACACAAATGTAAACACACACACACACACAAATGTAAACATACACACACACAAATGTAAACACACACACACACAAATGTAAACACAGACACAAATGTAAACACACACACACACAAATGTAAACATACACACACACAAATATAAACACACACACATGTAAACACACACACACACACACACAAATGTAAACACAGACACATGTAAACACACACACACAAATGTAAACACAGACACACACAAATGTAAACACAGACACATGTAAACACACACAAATGTAAACACACACACACACACACACAAATGTAAACACAGACACATGTAAACACACACACACATAAATGTAAACACAGACACATGTAAACACACACACACACACACAAATGTAAACACACACACACACAAATGTAAACACAGACACATGTAAACACACACACACACACACATGTAAACACAGACACATGTAAACACACACACACACACACAAATGTAAACACAGACACATATAAACACACACAAATGTAAACACACACACACAAATGTAAACACAGACACATGTAAACACACACACACACAAATGTAAACACAGACACATGTAAACGCACACACACACACACACACACACATGTAAACACAGAGACATGTAAACACACACACACACAAATGTAAACACAGACACACACAAATGTAAACACACACACACACACACAAACACAAATGTAAACACAGACACATGTAAACACACACACACACACAAATGTAAACACAGACACATGTAAACACACACACACAAATGTAAACACAGACACATGTAAACACACACACACATGTAAACACAGACACATGTAAACACACACACACGCAAATGTAAACACAGACACATGTAAACACACACACAAATGTAAACACACATACACACAAATGTAAACACACACAAACACACACACAAATGTAAACATACACACACAAATGTAAACACACACACACAAATGTAAACATACACACAAATGTAAACACGGACACATGTAAACACACACACACAAATGTAAACACACACACACAAATGTGAACACACACAAATGTAAACACACACACAAATGTAAACACACACACAAATGTAAATACAGACACATGTAAACACACACACACACAAATGTAAACACGGACACATGTAAACACACACACACACAAATGTAAACACACACAAATGTAAACACACACACACAAATGTAAACACACACACACACACAAATGTAAACACACACACATAAATGTAAACACAGACACATGTAAACACACACACACACACAAATGTAAACACAAACACATGTAAACACACACGTAAACACACACACAAATGTAAACACAGACACATGTAAACACACACACACAAATGTAAACACAGACACATGTAAACACACACACACACACAAATGTAAACACAGACACATGTAAACACACACACACAAATGTAAACACGTACACATGTAAACACACACACAAATGTAAACAGACACATGTAAACACACACACACACAAATGTAAACGCAGACACATGTAAACACACACAAATGTAAACACAGACACACAAATGTAAACACAGACACATGTAAACACACACACACACACACACAAATGTAAACACAGACACATGTAAACACACACACACACACACAAATGTAAACACAGACACATGTACACACACACACACACACACACACACATGTAAACACAGACACATGTAAACACACACACACACACACACAAATGTAAACACACACACACACACAAATGTAAACACACACACACACACAAATGTAAACACACACACATAAATGTAAACACAGACACATGTAAACACACACACACACACACAAATGTAAACACAGACACATGTAAACACACACACACAAATGTAAACACAGACACATGTAAACACACACACACACACAAATGTAAACACAGACACATGTAAACACACACACACACAAATGTAAACACGGACACATGTAAACACACACACACACAAATGTAAACACAGACACATGTAAACACACACACACACACAAATGTAAACACAGACACATGTAAACACACACACACACAAATGTAAACACGGACACATGTAAACACACACACACACAAATGTAAACACACACAAATGTAAACACACACACACACACAAATGTAAACACACACACACACAAATGTAAACACACACACATAAATGTAAACACAGACACATGTAAACACACACACACACACAAATGTAAACACAAACACATGTAAACACACACGTAAACACACACACAAATGTAAACACAGACACATGTAAACACACACACACAAATGTAAACACAGACACATGTAAACACACACACACACACAAATGTAAACACAGACACATGTAAACACACACACACAGACATATGTAAGCACAGACACATGTAAACACACACACAAATGTAAACAGACACATGTAAACACACACACACACAAATGTAAACACAGACACATGTAAACACACACACACACACACAAATGTAAACACAGACACATGTAAACACACACACACATGTAAACACAGACACATGTAAACACACACACACGCAAATGTAAACACAGACACATGTAAACACACACACAAATGTAAACACACATACACACAAATGTAAACACACACAAAAACGCAGACAAATGTAAACATACACACAAATGTAAAAACACACACACACAAATGTAAACATACACACACACAAATGTAAACACGGACACATGTAAACACACACACACAAATGTAAACACACACACACAAATGTGAACACACACAAATGTAAACACACACACAAATGTAAACACACACACAAATGTAAATACAGACACATGTAAACACACACACACACAAATGTAAACACGGACACATGTAAACACACACACACACAAATGTAAACACACACAAATGTAAACACACACACACACACAAATGTAAACACACACACACAAATGTAAACACACACACATAAATGTAAACACAGACACATGTAAACACACACACACACACAAATGTAAACACAAACACATGTAAACACACACGTAAACACACACACAAATGTAAACACAGACACATGTAAACACACACACACAAATGTAAACACAGACACATGTAAACACACACACACACACAAATGTAAACACAGACACATGTAAACACACACACACAAATGTAAACACGGACACATGTAAACACACACACAAATGTAAACAGACAGATGTAAACACACACACAGACAAATGTAAACACAGATACATGTAAACACACACAAATGTAAACACAGACACACAAATGTAACCACAGACACATGTAAACAGACACACACACACAAATGTAAACACAGACACATGTAAACACACACACACACACACAAATGTAAACACAGACACATGTAAACACACACACACACACACACACATGTAAACACAGACACATGTAAACACACACACACACACACAAATGTAAACACAGACACACACAAATGTAAACACACACACACACAAATGTAAACACAGACACATGTAAACACACACAAATGTAAACACACACACACACACAAATGTAAACACAGACACATGTAAACACACACACACACACACACACACAAATGTAAACACAGACACATGTAAACACACACACACATAAATGTAAACACAGACACATGTAAACACACACACACACACACAAATGTAAACACACACACACAAATGTAAACACAGACACATGTAAACACACACACACACACATGTAAACACAGACACATGTAAACACACACACACACACACAAATGTAAACACAGACACATATAAACACACACAAATGTAAACACACACACACAAATGTAAACACAGACACATGTAAACACACACACACACAAATGTAAACACAGACACATGTAAACGCACACACACACACACACACATGTAAATACAGACACATGTAAACACACACACACACAAATGTAAACACAGACACACACAAATGTAAACACACACACACACACAAACACAAATGTAAACACAGACACATGTAAACACACACACACAAATGTAAACACAGACACATGTAAACACACACACACAAATGTAAACACAGACACATGTAAACACACACACACATGTAAACACAGACACATGTAAACACACACACACACAAATGTAAACACAGACACACACAAATGTAAACACACACACACACACACACAAATGTAAACACAGACACATGTAAACACACACACACACACAAATGTAAACACAGACACATGTAAACACACACACACAAATGTAAACACACACACACACAAATGTAAACACAGACACATGTAAACACACACACAAATGTAAACACACACACACACACACACACACAAATGTAAACACAGACACATGTAAACACACACACACATAAATGTAAACACAGACACATGTAAACACACACACACAAATGTAAACACAGACACATGTAAACACACACACACACAAATGTAAACACAGACACATGTAAACACACACACATGTAAACACACACACACACACACAAATGTAAACACACACACACAGAGGCCTGAAGCTAAAGCTAAAATGACATGTGTTTTTATTGATTTCTATAGATCATATTTACATATTTACAGACCACACAATCATGTATTCATGATGTGCATGAATGTATTCTTCTTCTCCTTCTTCTTTTTCTTATTAATTAAACATAGAATTTCAAATAAGAAATTCAATTCACACTAACTAACTAAAGCAATGCATTATTATTATTATATATTTTCTTGTTTTCAATTTTGAGATTATACAGCATATAACAAAAACAGACACAAAAAAAACTCCCACACCCCACTCCTCTCTCCATTGTACAAACACAAAACTACACAAAAAACAATGCATTTATTAAAAGGAAATTACTACAGAAATAAAAAATTAAGGAAAATAAAGGAACTTAAGTAAATAAAAATCTCAAATTATATATACGGCACCGTTAAAAAAAAATAAATAAAAATCCTTGTGTACATTTGAAATCCTCTGTAGAATCTGTCTGCAGCTGTTCCAACCTCCAACTCCTCCTCCCTCTGTTGGACCCGTCCCAAAAGTGTCTGCGGGGACGCTTTTATCAACGGAAAATCTGAGCTTTTTAAAAGATGCTTAATAACAACTTTATTTTACTTTTATGTACAGACAGACTTTTTAATTTAAGTAGTATTTGTAAGTTATACACAGGAAAAAAGAAAGATTTCTGGTAGGTCTGCTACCAGCTCATCTCCACGGTGATGATATTGCTTTGCCTGGAATGTTCCACAGTATGACATTAAAATTAAACACATCCGTCTAGCATTTATTCTTTATTCTTTTTTTTCTCTTCTCAAAAATATAATAATTCCTTCTGTGAATAGGGGCGCCTCTCCACAGATCTGAACTGTAACGTAGCGCAGTTCAGTAATCTGCCCGTCTTCCTCGTGGCAGACAGGTTTAATCTATACTGCGGAACATTCTAGACAAAGCAATAACATTTCCATGGAGACAAACAGATAGCAGACCTTCTACCAGAAATCTTTTTTTTTAAACTTATAAATACTACTTAAATATTTGAGCTATTTGAGTAATATTTGAGCTCATAAAAGTAAAATAATGTTATAATAAAGCAATTTAAAAAAGCTCAGATTTTCTGTTGATAAAAGCGATAAAAAAGACAAACGGTAGCAGACCTTCTACCAGAATTTTTTTAAAATAACATAAATAATACTTAAACTATAGTATTTAACATTAAAGTAATATTTGAGCTCATAAAAGTAAAATAAAGTTATAATAAAACAATTTAAAAAGCTCAGATTTTCCATTGATAAAAGCGATAAAAGAGACAAACATGTAGCAGACCTTCTACCAGAATGTTTTTTTTAAATAACTTATAAATACTACTTAAACTATAGTTCATAACATTAAAGAAATATTTGATCCCATAAAAGTAAAATAAAGTTATAATAAAACAATTTAAAAAACCTTAGATTTTCTGTTGATAAAAGCGATAAAAGAGACAAACATCTAGCAGACCTTCTACCAGAATTTTTTTTAAATAACTTATAAATACTAATTAAACTATAGTATTTAACATTAAAGTAATATTTGAGCTCATAAAAGTAAAACCATGTTATAATAAAGCAATTTTTTAAAAAGCTCAGATTTTCCGTTGATAAAAGCGATAAAAGAAACAAACATGTAGCAGACCTTCTACCAGAAATGTTTTGTTGTTGTTGTTGTTGTTTTCAGTGTATACCTATAAAAAACACTTAAACTAGTATAATATAATTCACACAATGTACTTTTAAGGTCGTATGTTAAAAAAGTACTAGATTCTGGATATTTAAAACAAAATCTGCCGTGAATAGAGCAAACACTTTTTAATTTCAAGTGCGGTAGTTTTTGCCTCGTCATTTCAAGTGGGAAAATACTTGTGTTTTTCTCATTTCAAGGAAAACATTTTGTTTTATTTTGCAAATCTCATTTTAAGACTCTCAAAACGTCCTCGCAGCGAGACTAAGACTAATTAATTCAATTACGAATTAATCAGTTTTATTTAAGATGGTAACGGGCTCTGTTCACGCTTACGTCACAAAACCGGAAGACGTTTGGAAACACGTGGATGACGACTTCCTTCGCAAAATCTGGGAAAACTTAGAAAATGTCCCGTTTTTTTCATCTAGGTGTCATTGTCTTTTTTCCTTTTATTAATTGCCTATTAATTTCTGTATTATAATGTGTTTAAATTAATAAAATAAAATAAAAACGCATGTCCAAATGTTCCGGTAAGCGTGAATAAACCTGTTTTTCCATTTTATAGCCGTCATAGCTAAAAATATGAAAAACAGTTTTGTGTGCATAGAAACACTGTCCTATATTTTATTTCATATACAGAATAATTTCATATAAAATAATTTCCACAAATAATATATATTTATAATTTTTTAATGTTTATTTTTATGTTTTTAAATTTGTATTTGTTGGTATTTTTAGTGTTATTTGATTTGACTTTATATAGTTGTATTGTCTTAATTAGGACGAGCGGAGATAAACGGCTTAATGTTTTATTCCTAAAAAAAGAAATAGTTTCACTTTGTTTGCAAAAATACAATTTTAAAAAAATCTGGTATTTTATCATTTCATCATAATTTAGGGTTTATTTTTATTTTTATGATGAACTAAAAATGAAAGTGAATTTGCGCAAGAATCAAAAGAGTGACAGAGAGAAAAATGAGGCAGAGAGAGAGAAAAAGAGGAGAGAGAAAAGAGGAAAAAGAGAAAAAGAAGACAGTGAAAGAAGAGGGATAGAGAAAGAGAAGAGCAGAAAAAAGAGAGAGAAAAGTGAAGGAAGAGAAAAAGAGGAGACAGAGAAAAGAGGAAAAAGAGGTGTGAGAAAAATGAGGAAGAAGAGAAAAAGAGGAGAGAGAGAAAAGTGTAGAATGAGAAAAAGAGGAGAGAGAAAAAAGAGAAGACAGAAAAAGAGGAGAGAGAGAAAAGAGGAAAAAAGGAGAGTGAAAGGAGGAAAAAGAGGAGAGAGTAAAAGAAGAGGGAGAGAGAAAAAAGGAGAGAGGGAAAAAGATAAGACAGAAAGAGGAGAGAGAGAAAAGTGGAGAAAGAGAAGAAGAGGAGAGAGAGAAAAAAAGAGAAGACACAGAAAAAAAGGAGAGAGAGAAAAGAGGAAAAAGGAGAGAGGAAAAAGAGAAAAGGAGAGAGAAAAAGGAGGAAAAAGACAAAAAGAGGAGAGAGTGAAAGAAGAGGGAGAGAGGAAAAGAGAAGAGAGGCAGAAAAAGAGGAGAGAGAGAAAAGTGGAGAAAGAGAAGAAGAGGAGAGACAAAAAAGAGAAGACAGAGAAAAGGGGAGAGGGAGAGAGAAAAAGAGAAAAGGGAAGAGAGAAAAAAGGAGAGAGAAGAGGAAGAAGGGGGGATGAGGAAAAGAGAGAGAGATTAATAAATACACTGCAAAAAACACAAAAAAACTCTGTATTTTATTTATTTCAATGAATCAATTTTCATTTTTTTATTTAATTTGATTATTTTTTTTAATTAAAAATGAAAGTAAATTTGTGCCAGAAGCAACATCTTAATATTTTGAACATTTTAAAATATATATATATTCATTTTTTTTTTTCTGTTTTTGCAAATCTTTTAAAGTCAAATAAATTAACAGAACTGTTTCAAGCACATTTTGTATTTCCGTAATTTAGCCAACGGAATTCCACTTTAAACATTTTTGTCGTTCTTAATTGGTGTTTATATTGTCCCGTTTCTGAGGAGAACACTTTACTTTGTCGTTTCTTTGTAGCAGGTCCAAGCCTCTCTTTTCTTTCGTGTTTCTGGAGCGGTCCCAAGCGTCTGTCCGTCCGAGGTGATTGTTTTTTGGAGCGTTGGGGCCACCGTACGGGCCCTCAGCCGGGGCCCGTGGCAGAGGAACAGAGGCCTCCCGGGTGTTAATATGTATGTCCACCAGGCCTTTGTGACGCCTGCCAGAGAATAGCCCCACACAAGATGGTCCCGTCATACATAAACATCTTCATCTGGTCCACTTCAGAAGAAGAACTTTGGCAAGAACTTTTGGAGGAACTGGGGCCTGAAATCTGGTGTTTGTGGTGTGAAGGTTTTGTCATTGTGGGGTTTGTCAAACTTGGAAGTTTATCTCACTATATCTGGTTTAGTTCCTGGTCTAGTCCTGGTTTAGATCCTGATCTAGTCCTGGTTTAGTTCCTGGTCTAGTCCTGGTTTAGATCCTGATCTAATCCTGGTTTAGTTCCTGGTCTAGTCCTGGTTTAGATCCTGATCTAGTCCTGGTTTAGTTCCTGGTCTAGTCCTGGTTTAGATCCTGATCTAGTCCTGGTTTAGTTCATGGTCTAGTCCTGGTTTAGTTCCTGATCTAATCCTGGTTTAGTTCCTGGTATAGTCCTGGTTTAGATCCTGATCTAGTCCTGGTTTAGTTCCTGGTCTAGTCCTGGTTTAGATCCTGATCTCGTCCTGGTTTAGTTCCAGGTCTAATCCTGGTTTAGTCCTTTCTAGACCTGGTTTAGTTCCTGGTCTAGTCCTGGTTTAGTACTGGTCTAGTCCTTTCTAGACCTGGTTTAGGTCCTGGTCTAGTCTTGGTTTTGTTCCTGGTTTAGTTTCTGGTCTCGTCCTGGTTTAGTCCTGGTTTAGTCCTGGTCTAGTCCTTTCTAGACCCGGTTTAGTTCCTGCTCTAGTCCTGGTTTAGTTCCTGGTTTAATTCCTGGTTTAGTTCCTGGTTTAGTCCTGGTCTAGTCATTTCTAGACCTGGTTTAGTTCCTGGTCTAGTCTTGGTTTTGTTCCTGGTTTAGTTCCTGGTCTAGTCCTGGTTTAGTTCCTGGTCTAGTCCTGGTTTAGTTCCTGGTCTAGTCCTTTCTAGTCCTGGTCTAGTCCTTTCTAGACCCAGTTTAGTTCCTGGTCTAGTCTTGGTTTTGTTCCTGATTAGTTCCTGGTCTAGTCCTGGTTTAGTTCCTGGTTTAGTTTCTGGTTTAGTCCTGGTCTAGTCATTTCTAGACCTGGTTTAGTTTGTGGTCTAGTCCTGGTTTAGTCCTGGTCTAGTCATTTCTAGACCTGGTTTAGTTTGTGGTCTAGTCCTGGTTTAGTCCTGGTCTAGTCCTGGTCTAGTCATACTCATAGTCATAGTTTGCTTTATTGTCGAAAACAATCATGTACATGTACATAGAGTGAATTCGAAATTTCGTTTCCCCACTAACCAGGCAGGACAGTGATAGAGTGGCTAGGGGAGGGGCCGCTGCGCATGCGTGCGCCGCCGACTGGGAGATGCAGAGTGGAAAAGATGCAATACAATCAGTGACAATTTAACAACATGTAATGACAGAAACACAATTGGAGATATATCATACGGTGATATTTTTCTTTGGCAACATAAGGAAGGGGTGTGGGGGGGATCAGATTGGAAATCAATGAAATTGATTGAACCGAGAGCAGAGATCAGACCTTTCTAAAAGACAGGGAACATTTTACAATCGTGTCAGTGTTGTGAATAGTCCAAAATAGTGTGTGCCACTGTTTATGTAGAGTCCATGATAACAAACCACATCTGTGGCCTTGGAGTGTTCTTGCAGGGAGACAAAGTCAAAACAAAGATAACTGTTGGAGACAGATTTTCGCAGGGAGACATAATTTGCAAAGGGATTAATTTAGTATGATGAAATACATTTTTAGAGACCCAGGTGAACAATTTAGATTGAGCTTGGGTTTTGCCAGACCCCCATCTTCATATCACCATGAAGATTCATGAGAGATCTCATCAGTTCCTCTTGGCGCACAGACTGCGCTGCGTTGGCTTTACACAGTTCTGTCAGCATGCCCGTGATGATATCCAAACGTTGAGCTGTTTCCTTCGGTTGAAATCCTTCCAAAAGGTCCTCAACCTGTCCCACTTTCTGATGTAATCCTTTCACGAGATCTCCCACGCCTTCACAGTGGCTCGAAATTGCTGCAGACAGCTTAGGGGACTCTTTACTTGCTGCCAGCTTACAAATTTTGCGATAGATCATGGACAATCCCAGGCCAATTAACAGATGTCCAGCTATCAGAAATCCGAATACGTAAATATCCTTCACATCCTCCAGGTACATTGGTCCCAAACATACGACTTGCCACGCACGATACGAGTCCCTCGCATATCCAGCAGAAAAAGTACCATCCGGCCACGCCGCTTCTCCCGGAGCGGCACTCCTCCGTGAAAAAAGAGTATCAACCGTGCTGAGGGTCCAGCTGATCACATCCATATTTTAGGAATTTGGAAAATCTGCTCCAAAAAGCGAGAAAATGACGAAAAACAAGAGAGGCACGCAGACAACGGAGCAATAGATAAGGAGGAAAGAGAAACACGTCCGCTCTCTCTCACGGTCAGAACAGACCCGGTTTAGATCCTGGTCTAGTCCTGGTTTAGTCCTGGTTTGGTTCATGGTCTAGTCCTGGTTTAGTTCCTGGTCTAGTCCTGGTTTAGTCCTGGTTTAGTTCCTGGTTTAGTCTTGGTCTTGTCCTTTCTAGACCCAGTTTAGTTCCTGGTCTAGTCTTGGTTTTGTTCCTGATTAGTTCCTGGTCTAGTCTTGGTATAGTCCTTTTTAGAACTGGTTTAGTTCCTGGTCTAGTAATTTCTAGACCCAGTTTAGTTCCTGGTCTAGTCCTGGTCTAGTCCTGGTCTAGTCCTGCAGGTGAAGACTCTGGAGACAGAGGTTCATTTGGGATTAAAGTAAATGTTTAAAAAACAACAATACAAGTTCAGGCTACATACAGTTCCTTTAAGTCTTGGTTAATTTTTATTTATGGTTTAGTTCCTCTTTAGGCCTATGCATCTTGTTTATTTTCTATAAAATGTTATGGTAAATTGTGCTTTTATTTACCGCTTTTCCACCTTCAAGGCTCAAACAACTTTTTGTAGTACTTTATCATCCCTGATGGGGACATTGTCCTCTGCGTTTCACCCATCCTTTCAGAAGCACATCGGGCTCCCAGGGGCCCATCTCTGTGATCTTGTTGCTAATCTTGGTCTGGACTGCCTCAGCTGGAGGATTTTACCTATGTGCACGTTTTTGGTTTGATGGGGGAAACCGGGGTGCCGCCCAGACACAGGGAGAACATGCAAACTCCACAGAGAAAGGCCCAGCTTTAGGGCGATTATGGTGGTATAACAGGGTATAATGGTCCATCCATCTTCAAGATTCAAGATTGTTTATTTGTCATATGCAGGATCAACACAAGGTCAAAAATGCTATGAAATGTTTAGGATCAGAGGAACCGTTGACTCGCTAAGATAGTCAGAAGTACTAATAACAGCAATAATAGTACATGGTAAAAAGTGTTGCAAAAGTGCAAGGGAAGAAGTAAACAATATAATAAAAATATGTAATAAAATGTAATAAAAATACAAAGTACAATGTACAGAGGTAAAGGTAGGACTAAATAAGGTGTAAGTAGAGTATTTCACAGATTGCACATAATATAGTATAAGTATTGCACAGATTATTGCTCAGGTAACAGTAGCATCTGCCTGAAGGGCGGAGCCTGGTTAAAGATCCCATGACATGGTACTTCTTGATGCTTTTATATGGCGCCTTAATGGTTCCCTAATACTGTAAATGAATCCTTCTTCAAAATCAAACCTCAGTGCATGAGAAAGCCTCATGAAGACAGTCAGAGTCATAAATATGTCTCTGAAACACTTTATTCTGGGCGTTGTTGCTTGAATGCAAATGAGGAGGACAGAGACAGGCCAGTGCAGCGGGTGGGGGTGTGGCCAAATACTCTGCTGTTTCCTGGATTAGCGGTGCGATGTGCGCTGTCACCTACTTTTGTGAGCGGAGGAAGATATGAGATGCTTTCCATAAAAAAAAAAAAAACATATTTCCACAGAAAATAAAATTAAACCACTGCTGTTTCAGCAGTTCGGAGGCTCGAATAAAGGACATCCGAGCCTGGAAACACTCTCACGTGCCTCCAGGCAAATAAAAAAACGCATCTCGCATTTCGTAGCTCGTTTGCAGTCCAAATTCTCTGGGCGTGATTTCCAGAGACGGTGGGTAGACATCCAGACGGGGGGTGGAAACCTTTCCGCGAGTGTGACGTCAGAAAGTTCCCTTGTTCAGAATCGCCCGTTTGGGGTGTCTTTTTTTTCAAACGCGGAAAAGGATCGCAAATGCTCAGTTTACACATTTCGCAACTGGGGGGGCCTAAACAGGGTAGGGGAGCTCACATTAACGTTCAAAAACCTCAGAAAGTGAAAATTTCATGCCATGGGACCTTTAATGCACCCGGGGAATGAAGTCGCCTCACCTCTTCTCCGATTCGCGGTCGTACGTGCGGAGCTTAACGTCCACTGTGCGTAAAAGTGAAGATATAACGGAACTCTTCACACATCGCCAAGAAGAAACTATAAAACCTGAGCCAATGTGTTTGCAGTTTGACAGTGAGCAAGAGATGAGGGGATGAAGAGAGACCAACGTGATGAAGGAGCGAACAGACAGAACCCACTGAAAACCACTTCATCCTCATCCTTCAAAAATCAACCAACCCTGCAGTACCTCCTCGACCCCCTGCAGTACCTCCGCGACCCCAGTGCAGTACCTCCTCGACCCCCTGCAGTACCTCCGCGATCCGCCTGCAGTACCTCGCGACCCCCCTGCAGTACCTTCTGAACTCCCTGCAGTACCTCCATGACCCCCCTGCAGTACCTCCTGAACCACCTGCAGTACCTCCATGACCCACCTGCAGTACCTCTGCGACCCCCCTGCAGTACCTCCACGACCCCCCCTGCAGTACCTCCGTGACCCGCCTGCAGTACCTCCTCGACCCCCCTGCAGTACCTCCTGAACCACCTGCAGTACCTCCGCGACCGCCTGCAGTACCTCCGCGGCCGCCTGCAGTACCTCCGCGACCCCCCTGCAGTACCTCCACGACCCCTCTGCAGTACCTCCTGAACCACCTGCAGTACCTCCGCGACCCGCCTGCAGTACCTCCGCGACCGCCTGCAGTACCTCCGCGACCCCCCTGCAGTACCTCCACGACCCCTCTGCAGTACCTCCTCGACCCCCCTGCAGTACCTCCGCGACCCCCCTGCAGTACCTCCTTGACCCGCCTGCAGTACCTCTGCGACCCCCCGGTGAAGACCTCTGCTCTGTTGTTATATGACTTTATTTTCTTGTTTTATTTTTCCATCTTAATCCCACTCCCTCGCGGTGTGTTTCCTCTTCTCCAGTAAATCCAGATTCATCCCTCGTGTTTTTGTCCGTCTTTCTTATCTCCTCTGTTTGATGAACCTTTTGTTTTCTCCATCACGTAGCCACCTCTGGCTCCCGCCTCGGACTCCCAAACAGCGCGTTACCCCGCCTCGACCCGGCCTCGAACCCGGCCCCGCTCGCCACCTCTCACCTCTGACCTCCTCATGCTGTCGGTGAAGCGCCGGTGTCCTGTCGTTTCCCCGAGGAGAGCTAATAAAGTTCTGTTTGTTTGAACCGTGAGCGCTCCAGGGGAAAATATTCAGAGTCTGACTGGGCCAAAGGAAGGATTAAAGAGAGAGAAGGAGAGAGGGAGAGGGAGGGAGAGAGGGAGAGAGAGAAGGAGATGCCAAAAAAAAGAGGTTAAAGAGAGAGAGAGAAAGCAGGTGAGAGAGAGGAAGCAAGGGAGAGAATAGAGGTAAAAGAGAGTAAAGAGAGAGAGAGGAGGGGGGAGAGGGAGAGAGACAGGGAGAGAGGCCAAACTGAAGAATTTAAAGAGAGAGAGAGAGAAAAGGAGAGGGAGGGAGGGAAGGAAGGAGTGTGTGTGTGTGTGTGTGTGTGTGTGTGTGTGTGTGTGAGAGAGAGAGAGAGAGAGAGAGAGGGAGAAGGGGGAAGAGAGAGACAGAGAGAGAGAGAGGGAAGGAGCTGGAAGGAAGGGAAGGAGTGACAGAGAGAGAGAGAGAAGGGGGGAGAGAGAGACCAAACAAAAGAGGACAGAGAGAGGAGAGTGACAGGGGAAGAGGGAAGAAGGAGGGAGTGAGAGAGATGGGCGCAAACAGACATAAAAGAGAGAGAGAGAGAGAGAGAGAAGGAGGAAAGCGAGGGAGCGAGAGAGAGGGAGAAAGAAGGTGTGTGAGAGAGAGAGCAAGGGAGAGAGAGGCCAAACAAAAGAGGTTAAAGAGAGAGAGAAGGAGAGTGGGCGCGAGAAACAGAGAGGGAAGGTGACACAGAGAGACAGAGAGGAGAAAGGCAGGGAGAGAGAGAGCGGGCAAAGAGAGAGAGAGGCCAAACAAAAGAGATTAAAGAGAGAGAGAGAAGGAGGGAAGGAGACAGGGAGAGGCCAAATTGAACACATTAAACACAGAGAGAGAAAAGGAGGGGGAGAAAGGGAAGGAGGCAGAGAGAAAGACAGACCAAACAAAAGAGGATAAAGAGAAAGCGAATGCAGGAGGGGGGAGACACGCCAGACCGAAGAGATTAAAAAGAGAGAAAAAGAAGGAGAGAAGAGAGGGAGAGAGAGGGAGGGAAGGGGACAAAGAGAGAGAGAGAGAGAGAGGGAGGAAGAGAGAGAGAGAAAGAAGAGTGTGGGGGATGGAGAAAGAGAGAGGGAGAAGGGGTAAGAGAGAGGGAGGAAGAGAGAGCAAGAAAGAAAAGCGAGGGGGATAGAGAAAGAGAGAGGGAGAATGGGGTAAGAGAGAGACACAGAGAGAGAGCAAGAAAGAAAAGCGAGGGGGATAGAGAAAGAGAGAGGGAGAATGGGGTAAGAGAGAGACACAGAGAGAGAGAAAAAAAGAGGAGAATAGAGAAAGAGAGAGGGAGAAGGGGGAAAGAGAGAGGGAGGAAGAGAAAGAAAAGCAAGGAGGATAGAGAGAGGGAGAAGGGGTAAGAGAGAGACACAGAGAGAGAGAAAGAAAAGTGAGGGGGACAGAGAAAGAGAGAGGGAGAAGGGGGTAAGAGAGAGGAAGGAAGAGAAAGAAAAGCAAGGAGGAAAGAGAGAGGGAGAAGGGGTAAGAGAGAGACACAGAGAGGGAGAAAGAAGAGCAAGGGGGATAGAGAAAGAGAGAGGGAGAAGGGGTAAGAGAGAGACACAGAGAGAGAGAAAGAAGAGCGAGGGGGATAGAGAAAGAGAGAGGGAGAATGGGGTGAGAGAGAGACACAGAGAGAGAGGAAAAAAGAGAGGAGGATAGAGAAAGAGAGAGGGCGAAGGGGGTAAGAGAGAGGGAGGAAGAGAAAGAAAAGCGAGGGGGATAAAGAAAGAGAGAGGGAGAAGGGGTAAGAGAGAGACACAGAGAGAGAAAGAAAAGTGACGGGGATAGAGAAAGAGAGAGGGAGAAGGGGGGAAGAGAGAGCGAGAAAGAGAAAGAAAAGCGAGGAGAAAAGAGAAAGAGAAAGGGAGAAGCGGTAAGAGAGAGAGACAGAGAGAGAGAAAGAAAAGTGAGGGGGATAGAGAAAGAGAGAGGGAGAAGGGGTAAGAGAGAGACACAGAAAGAGAAAGAAAAGCGAGGGGGATAGAGAAAGAGAGAGGGAGAAGGGGTAAGAGAGAGACACAGAGAGAGAAAGAAAAGTGAGGGGGATAGAGAAAGAGAGAAGGAGAAAGGGAAGGAAGGAGGTGTAGAAATGCCAGAGGTGTTGGCAGTCACGTTGGGTTCAGAATGTCACCTTTGAGAAGTTCTCCACTGCGTTTTTAAACTACATTTTCAAGAATTACTAATCTCCAATAAACAACAGGTAAAGGGAGCTGTTAATTAAACTAAACCACCTCTTTATGACATCACAAAGTGGAGCAGAGCGTGTTGAGCTTTGGAGATGTGGACAGACGAATAATAAAAGAGTTACTCAAACATGTGAATGAAACAAAACACAACTCCAGGTGTTTTTGAGGAGGAAACAACATTAAAACATGAATTAAACCTCATAAGAGTCAGTCTCGTGTCAGTAGGACATTTAAATCTACTTTTTGGAGTTTTCTACCATGTTATAACGCTGAAAAAAATGTGTAAATGAAATAAAATAAATTTGGTAAACTTGGTGATGTCATGGGCTTTAGGGTTGTTGTATGCATTTTCTTGTGTTGACAGTTGCCATGGCTATTTCACAGGCAGCTTTTTCATTGATGATCCTTCGATAGTTTCATGGGATAAAGTTGTTAAAAATTGAGTTGTGTATTGTTGAGAATTTGTCTCTTTTTGACCCAATGTTGTCAACTCTTGAAATGGCGTTGTCATTTTTGGAGTTACAGTAGTGGAGAAACAGTAGTCGCAAACTGCCCATTCTTGATGCGAATCTTTGCCAAAATGTCCAACCATCTTTCCAGATTTATCTCTGTTTTTGACATGTTCATTCTTCTGCGACTATCTAAAATATTTCTTCCGTTTTGCGGGTTTTTTGAAGTTGGTTTTCGCATCATAATGGGAGGTCTACGCCATGGAGTTCTTGACAGAGGCATTCCATTTCGAACCGGGAGTGTTTTGCGTACAGACTTTGAACCTTCATCAGTATCGCCAGATCCTTCTTCTAAAACTGGAATCGGAACTTTAATTTTTGTATTTACTCCAGATGCGGATTGTGGTCTTAAAACAGGGGTGCTCAATACGTCGATCGCGATCGACAGGTCAATCAGGAGCCACGTGTCAGTCGATCGCCAGGGCTTAATGCTCAATTCTGATTTTTTTGTGCATGTGCCCCAGAGGACACGACGAGGTCACATGCAGTGAGCGTGCTCAGTGTTTACGGAAGTCGCCTAAAGTGGCTGTGTACCGGAGCCAGAACATGTACAGCTTATTTGTTTTAAGGGGGAGATGGAGAAGGACGTTTTTGGCTACGGCGTTTTGTGGGGCAGTGGAAGCAATGTCCGTAGAAATGAACGTGTTGGTGCGGAGTCGCAGACAAAAGTGGTGGGATTGCTACGTGCTTCACCGCTTCACTGCAGGCATGAAAATCCCTCACCTTTCAGCGAAATATGCCGATACGTTTGGGATATGTCCCTTTCTCGGGAGCTCCGGATAATTAAAGTCTGTGGAGACGCGAACTATCGACAACACGGCAAACTGTTGTCACGGCAAAAAAAAAAAAAAAAAACTGCTGCTAAGGACTACTGTTGCACTGTTGTTTACTACTGTTATTGCACACTTACATTTACTACTGGAATTTTTAGTACTGTTGTTTACTCCTGTTATTGAATTTTACCCCCGTTGCACTGCTGTTTACTACTGTTATTGCACATTTACTACTGGAATTTTAGTACTGTTGTTTACTCCTGTTACTGCACTAGAATTACTACTGTTGCACATTTATTTTTATTTTATCTTAACTCCTATGCACATTCTACTGCACATGACCAAGTCACTGCTGTATCTTCCATTGCACATTTTTGATGCACACTGCACACTTTGGAAATCTGTATATAGTATAGTTTATTTATTATGTTGCACTGTTTTAAGATTTTAGACCGTAGACTTTAGTTTTAACTTAGATCTCTGTCTTAGATAGTTTTTTGTTGTGTTTTGTCTTCATATTGTATTTTGTACACTGTCTTTTTGCACTACCTGGCCAGAGAGAAACAAAATTTCGATTCACTGTATGTTGAACACATATGGCAGAATTGACAATAAAGCTGACTTTGAACTTTGAACTTGAACTTGAACTGTTACAACGGAGCTGACCGCGTTGTTATGGGGTGAGTCATATTATCGTAATATTTCTGCATCAAAGGGACAGATTATCTGACAGCAAGGGCCCGGGACTAAACCAGGTCTAAACCAGGTCTAAACAAGGTCTAAACTGGGACTAATCTGGAACTAAACCTGGACTAAACCAGGACTAAACCAGGTCTAAACCAGGACTAATCCGGGACTAAACCAGGTCTAAACCAAATCTAAACCAAGGCTAAACCAGGTTTAAACCAGGTCTAAACCAAGAGAAAACCAGGTCTAGACCAGGACTAAACCAGGTCTAAATTAGGTCTGAACTGGGACTAAACCGGGACTAAACCGGGACTAAACCAAGACTAAACCAGGTCTAAACCAGATTTAAACCAGGTCTAAACCAAGACTAAACCAGGTTTAAACCAGGACTAAACCAGGACTAAACCAGGTCTAAACCAGGTCTAAACCAGGTCTGAACCAGAACCCCTCTTGGTAAATATCTCGGCACACCATCAACCTCAAAAGTAGATCCCGGTCAAAAAAGATTGAGCACCCCTGTCTTAAAGGAAACTTTCCTAAAGGCTTAACCATCCCTGGATGCTTATTCACAGTAACTTTAGTTGTTTTAGTGTCCACGCCATATTGATTCAAAACTACACATTTGTAAATTCCACTGTCAGGGGGCAAACTTTGAGCTATATGAAGTGTTCCATTTGAAAAAAACTAAAACTTGTGATTTTTACTGAATTTAAAACGTACAATATTTCCATTTGGGATAATCCAACACAACTCCAGGTGTGTTTGTGATGAGGAAATGTTATAACACCGATCAGAAAATAGTCTAATATGGGCCCTTTAAGGCATTTCCTCACTTGCCGACGCTAACGTAAAAAACAATAGGGGTATTACATAACCTGACACGACACATTACTCAGCGTTTCCGTGGCAGCTCCGAGCGGCTCTCTGGAAGTCTATTATAAGCTGTTCCTGGTTTAAACATCTTGACAGGAGAGAGCAGCCCGTGCGGTCGCTACGGAGCGTCAGAAATACCAATTAAAGATTTGAGAAAAAGGAGCTGTGAACCCTTCGTGGCGACGCGGCGACTTTCTTACAGCTAAGAGGAGGACGGACGCCCCATTTATGGCTAATCAAATGTCTCCCGCTCGCAGCTGAAAGGCCCCGCGCTGGAGTAGTGTGGGTTTATTGAAAAAGCGGAATCCAGATTGTGGTGCTCTGAACTCCGCTGGGAGCGAAGCGAAAATACAACATCAGTGCTTTGCAAACTTTTCATTTCAAGGTCTGAGTCTGAAAGGAATATCTATATCAGTAAAAGCCTGCCCATACTCTGCACGACAGACTTTCTGAGACATTCTAACCATGTTTAAGGCTGCACCGTGGGACATTTATGATCTGATTGTCTCCAGCTCCGTCGAAAATCTTCCTCACGTGGCATTAAAGGTCCTGAAATGGATTCCTAACCCTAACACCTTCAGCGGATGGCTACGCCGAAGTTTACAAGTGAACAGGCTGATAGAGTTAACATGGGCGTAGTGATACGAGTGGAGAGAGACAATAAGCGGATGTGAAATACGCTGCTGGATGTTTTGTGGACAACTGTTTCGGACGCAAATATATCACCTTTCTAACAAATGTTTTGTTTTGAGAAGAAAAACAAGCTTTATTTAATGTTTCAGGAAAGTTACCGGACCTACTTACGTGGGCTCCAGAAAGCGAGCCGAACCGGGATCAGGTGAGACTGTCAGAGGTAAGCCAGTGTCAACACACGGAACTTTTAGAAGGAAACCCATACAGATTAACATTTAAAAAACGCACTATCCCTTTAAGATGCGTGAAAAGTCCCTCAGTCGTCCAGGTAGAATCCATGATAAAAGGAGAAGTTCAATTTGTCAACTGGACAAAGTATGTTTGGCTCATCCGAGAGGCTTCGTCAGCTCTGAGCTGACGAAGCCTCTCGGATGAGCGGCGAAACGTTTTCAACCAAACATACTTTGTCCAGTTGACAAATTGAACTTCTCCTTTTATCACTATCCCTTTAAGGTTACGTCAAGTTTCCATAAATATACAAAAGCAGGATACAAAACGACGCACTACAATCCAGAGGTGTGAAAACAGCCATTAGGGTTTGATGCTAAACTAGACGCCAGAGAGAAACTGAAAAACAAAAGACAGAAACTCAAAACAAAGAGGTGGGATACGTGAAAAGTCCCTCAGTCGTCCAGGTAGAATCCATGATAACAGGAGAAGTTCAATTTGTCAACTGGACAAAGTTTGTTTGGTTGAAAACGTTTCGCCGCTCATCCGAGAGGCTTCGTCAGCTCTAATAAGAAAGTAGTTAGCTAGGTAGCTCCTCCCTGCAGCAAGATATAAGCAAGTGTCTTACCAGTATTCTTATTAGAGCTGACGAAGCCTCTCGGATGAGCGGCGAAACGTTTTCAACCAAACAAACTTTGTCCAGTTGACAAATTGAATTTACCATGGTATTCTTTTACCATGGATTCTACCTGGACGACTGAGGGATTCTTCACACACAATACAATTTCATTAACTGTTTATTGCACTGGAAAAATGTGTGTCCTTACCGTGAGCGGGCGTGCACCTCCACAAACCTGACTTCTGCTTGTTTCCATGGAAATATTGTCCCTTTGGCTATAATATTCCACAGTATGGCATGAAATCTATCTGTCTCCATGGAGAATTTCCCAACATATAGTTTTAAAATTTCCACTGAGTCATGCAAGTTACTCTCTCTTTTCTCTTTACGGCCTTGAGAAAATATAAACTTTTGTCCAGTTACCAAATTGAATTTCTCCTTTTGCCGTGGATTCTACCTGGACGACTGAGGGATTCTACACATGGACCCTTTAAAGACATTTGTAATTGAAAAAAAAAGTAAGATAGACAAATTTAACCCAGAACACGCACACAGGGTAATCCTCCAGCCAGGTCAGGGGGCACCAACCTGCTCGAGAGCTGCCAGTAACTCTCCACCTCCTCCAAGTAGCTTTTCTGAGTATAGTGCTGTGCTGAATAACTCAAATTTGGTTCATTAGCATTGTAAATGTATCATTTGGATGCTTAACGTTGTGCACTGATACATGGATAATGGTTTATGTTTTGTAAGCACCAAACTGTACCCCATCTACAGCTTTCTGTGCCTCTTATATTCACCTTTTTTTTTTTTACAAGCACCAAAATGTGTAGCTCTCTGGAAGAAAAAGGTTTTGATTGATTGATTGATTCGTATTTATTTCGAGTTGTGTCAAGACAGAAACAATAATCATAAACATATTATATATACATGGTAAACAACAGAAAAGGACATTCCTCGAAAAGGTTGGAGACCCCTGACTAGGACTGGGTATCATTAAAGATCCCATGACATGGTACTTCTTGATGCTTTTATATGGCTCCGTAATGGTTCCCTAATACTGTAAATGAATCCTTCTTCAAAATCAACACTCAGAGATAAGATGAGAAAGATGCGTGAAAAGTCCCTCAGTCGTCCAGGTAGAATCCATGATCAAAGGAGAAGTTCAATTTGTCAACTGGACAAAGTTTGTTTGGTTGAAAACGTTTCGCCGCTCATCCGAGAGGCTTCGTCAGCTCTGGTTATTGTACTGGTTAGACCCTGCTTATATCTAGCTGCCGGGAGGCGCGTCCGACAATGACAAAAGCTCTGAAAACGATCCCCCTAATCTGTCTCTTTGTTTTTCAAATTACTCTGACGGCTGTTTCGACCCCCTATTCAACGTCTAACGACCCTCTCCACCCCTCGTTAGACCCCCTGTTTCGACCCCCTATTCAACGTCTAACGACCCTCTCCACCCCTCGTTAGACGTTGAATAGGGGGTCGAAACAGCCGTCAGAGTAATTTGAAAAACAAAGAGACAGATTAGGGGGATCGTTTTCAGAGCTTTTGTCATTGTCGGACGCGCCTCCCGGCAGCTAGATATAAGCAGGGTCTAACCAGTACAATAACCAGAGCTGACGAAGCCTCTCGGATGAGCGGCGAAACGTTTTCAACCAAACAAACTTTGTCCAGTTGACAAATTGAACTTCTCCTTTGATCAAGATGAGAAAGAGTAATTTTTCTCTCTCTGAACAGTCCATTATGGGCGTTGTTGCTTGAATGCAAATTAGGAGAAAAGAGATGGCCTATAGTAGAGGGTGGGGGCATGGCCAAACTCTCCGCTCTCCGCTCTCAGCTGTCCGCTCTGATCCATTTCCGTGTTTTAAGAGCGGAGAAGAGATGAGAAGCGTTCCATTGAAAAATAAACACATTTCCACAGAAAATAAAATCAAACCACTGCTGTTCAAAGGTCCAGAGGCTCAGATAAAGGACTTCCGAGCCTAGAAACACTCGGACGTGCCTCCAGGCAAATAAAAAAACGCATTTCGCATTGCCTAGCGCATTCGCAGTCCAAACTCTCTGGGCGTGATTTACAGAGACGCTGAGTTCAGACAGACGGTGGTGGAACTGCATTTGCATTTCTTTTTTCGATCTGACGTCAATAAGTTTCCTTGTTCAAAATTGCCCGTTTGAGCTCTGATTTTTTCTAACGCAGAAAAGGATCGCAAATGCTCAGTTTAGACATTTCGCAACTTTTAACCATGGGGAGGCCTAAACAGGGTAGGGGAGCTCACATTAACGTTCAAAAACCTCAGAAAGTGAAAATTTCATGCCATGGGACCTTTAAGGTTGCCGATACGATACATAGCTCGATTCATAGTCCGCGATATGATACAGTGCACTTTTGATTCAATACAGTTCAATAAAAAATAATTAGTACTACTGCTACTACTACTACTACCACTGCTACTACTGATACTACAGTACTTTTATTAGTACTACTGCTACTACTACTGCTACTACTGATACTACAGTACTTTTATTGGTACTACTGCTACTACTACTGCTACTACTGATACTACAGTACTTTTATTAGTACTACTGCTACTACTACTGCTACTACTACTGATACTACGGTACTTTTATTAGAACTACTACTGCTGCTACTACTACTACTACTACTACTACTACCACTGCTACTACAACTGCTACTACTGATACTACAGTACTTTTATTAGTACTACTGCTACTACTACTACTACTGCTACTACTGGTAATATTACTGCTACTACTGATACTACAGTACTTTTATTAGTACTACTGCTACTACTACTGCTACTACTGATACTACAGTACTTTTATTAGTACTACTGCTACTACTACTGCTACTACTACTGATACTACGGTACTTTTATTAGAACTACTACTGCTGCTACTACTACTACTACTACTACTACTACCACTGCTACTACAACTGCTACTACTGATACTACAGTACTTTTATTAGTACTACTGCTACTACTACTACTACTGCTACTACTGATAATACTACTGCTACTACTGCTACTACAGTACTTTTATTAGTACTACTGCTACTACTACTACTGCTACTACTGATAATACTACTGCTACTACTGATACTACAGTACTTTTATTAGTACTACTGCTACTACTACTGCTACTACCACTGCTACTACTGCTACTACTACTACTACTACCACTGCTACTACTACTGCTACTACAGTACTTTTGTTAGTACTACTGCTACTACTACTACTACTACTGATACTACTGATACTACAGTACTTTTATTAGTACATAAATGAGTTTCCTTCCACTAAAAAAGCAACTAAACTGTAGCGCTGTAACTAAATAATTTAGTAAACGAAACAAAAAAATATTCTTGGTGATATATCGATACAGCAGCCCATGATATCGATATAAATACTGATATATGTGTCCCACCACGGCAATTCAGTCCGCAACTCGCCATTAGGGAATCCGAGATAAATGACTTTTTAGTTTGTTTTGTTTTTTTCAAAATTAGTGATTTTCGTTTTTTTGCAGAATGTGCTAGTGGAGATCATGAAGAAGCCACTCCATGTTTCAGATAACAGCATTAGTGACGTTAAAAACATACATTTTTAATTTCAAATTGACTTGTTTTTCGGAAAGAAATGGGGCGTGTATAAATCAACATATCTTCCCACGCTCGCGTGCGTGCCAATCCCGTTGCGAGAAGCACCAAAGGGGTTTCCCCTGTTCCCCTATCAACTGTGAGGAGCTCGTGCATATGTAAGCGTCACTGCAGGACAATAAAGGACATGAAAATGGACTTTTAACTTCTACTTGGACACATGACACGTTCGGGAGACGTTCGGGACAGGTTCAGGACACGCAGGTTCAGGACACGTCCGTTTCTCCGGAGCTCGTGTACACATATACACTCGTGTACATGGTAGCTCCAAAAGTCGTGGATATACACGATACGCGGATACACGTGGAGATACGCGAATTCTCTGGCAACATGGGGTGAGTCATATTATTATCATATTATTTCTGCATCAAATGGAGATATTAGGTGAAAACAGCGGCTTGTGTCAACATTAACCTGTGTGTACAGAACTAAACCGGGACTAAACCGGGACTAAACCAAGACTAAACCAGGACTAAACCAGGACTAAAGCAGGACACCCCTAGTCCTGACCAAGACTCAAGATCAATGTCCAGCAGCACTCGATGAAAGAGGCCAAATTTCCCTCAACAGGGATTAATAAAGTTCAACTTACCTGACGTGATACTGTGGAACATTTTCAGCAAAGAACATCTCCATGGAAACAAGCAGGTATACGTACAGGTCCAGGTTTTGGTTTTGTTCACAGCATATTCCAGGTTTTAATTGTTTTTTTGGCAGAAGCGCATTTTGTGGCAGTTATTGGTGGCATAAAAAAATAATTTGGGACATCTGGTGATCCAGGTCTGTCCCTGATGTTTTAATAAAGGACTTTTTTTTTTTTTTTTTTTCACGATATGCGAGTGCCACAGATGTTTCTTTTTGAATTTGAGCTACAGTTTCTCTCCGAACATTTTTTTTCATTTAGATGAGTAATAAAACAGAAGGGAGGCTAGAGGGTAAGGGCGGAAGGGAAACCAAAACAAACAGAAAAAATAAGAAAAACAAAGACGTGAACTAAGGAAATGACATGAAGTTCATAGGAGCAAATTTGGAGCCAGGTCCGTATCAGGAAAAGGAAGTTATTTAGGGACAAAATGGCAAAACAAAAACACCAAGCTCATGTAGAACGGGTTAATACAAACATTTTAAGAGCGAAATGAAAATGACGAGGCTCACTGAAGCAGTTACAGAGAGAGGGAAGAGAATTTTTTCAAAGTAAAGTCAATTGGAAACCAAGCGCCCCCATGAAAATTACCTATTTAGAACACGGCGGCTAGCGGGTTAGCTATGTCCATTTATATATATATATATACACTCTATGAACCCAACCAACTACTGGAGATGCTATCTAAAGATCAGATCGTGCCCACGTCTCCGAAAGATAAAATTGGCCATGCTGTGCTGTACTTATATCGTTTCGAATCAGGGAGACGGCAAGATACTTTTATTGAGTTCAGAATTTGAACCATGACCTGTTTTCTAACTTTTAATGTTGTTGATACAAAAAAACAAAACAAAAAAAAACCCCTTGAGACCACAAACTTATGTCTATCAAGCATCGCAAAGACAAAAACGCATCACAAAAAACAACAAAACATCGGAAAAGTACACCAAGCGCCATTTTAGCATTAAATGAAATTGTGAACTAAACTCAAAATCGTGTTAAAACTCAAACATGTGATTTTGATTTCAATAAAGCAAAAAGCGGGAGCTAAAACCATGTATGTAATTTATGCTAGCTAGCGCCGTCTCACACAACAAAGTTAGCAGCGGGGCGGTGTGGCTAACGTGATGCGATCGGGAGTCGAAACAGCGGGAACACGCCCCAAACAAATAAACGAAAATCCGAAAAATGTCGCCTGGAAAATCCGGCGTCTAAAATATTCATGGCGACGCCTAGAAACATTTACAACGGTTGAAGAAAAGCATTGTGAGGCGTCGGCGTTAGCTTGGTTCCAGTCGTGCTTGTTAAGAAGTTGGAGAAATGGTGTGGCAAAGTTTAAGTTCGGCGAGATTTAAAAAGAAAAACCCAGCAGATACCAGCTTGGATATTTTAGCTTTTGATGTTAGCGACTTGTATAGAAAATGTTGTGAGGTGTTCCCATTGGTTGGAACCACGATCCAAGCAAAACATTAAAAAAATTAAAAAAATAATAATCAGAATTTCCATAAGAATTACAATTTGAAAATAATTTTGGATAAATAGAAATGGAATTAAGTTTGTACTCTGCTTGACCCATCCTTAGGTGCTTGGGTTAAAGGTCCTATATTACACAAAATTGACTCTTGTGAGCTTTAAAGTAATATTAATGTTTTTACAAACTGAACCGTATTTCGTTAATAAAACATAATTTACTCACCCATTGTACTTTGGTGTCATTTGGAGTATTTCCGGAGATTTTGTAGTTTTATCGATATCCGTAACGTGAGTGCTCGGGGCAGACTGTTGCAATCACCAAATAACACAAACTTTAGCACTTTTCAAATCACAGAAGCTCAATGTTAGTCTACAGTAATACGATATCCATCCATGTTTTCATTGGATGATGAGGACATGCATTCACGACGCTCTCAGCTCTCGGTTACAGTCATAAACATCTCCGCTTGAGAAAACCTGAAATGGTGCCAACATGCATTTATCCCGGTTGTGAAAACCAAATGACAGCTTGGACGAAGTTGAGTTTTCACAGGCTTTCTCGTCACAATCTGGAGTTATTGAAGCTGCGACTAGTTGCATTGAGAATGAACCCAAACACGAAACCATGGATGGATATCGGATTACAGGCCACTTTGGACTCCAGCGAAAGTGCAGACTAACATTGAGCTTTTGTCATTTGAAAAGTGCTGAAGTTTGTGTCATTTGGTGACTGCAATCGTTTGCCCCGAGCACTCACGTTACGGATATCGCTAAACTACAAAATCTCTGGAAATGCTCCAAATGACACCAAAGTACAATGGGTGAGTAAATGACATGACACGAAATAAGGTTCAGATTGTAAAAAAACGTTACTATTCCTTTAAGCCTTGTTGTTATGTTGTTGTAATGCTGTTTTCTCCTCAAAAACAGACCTGGACTTGTGTTTTGTTTCATTCACATGTTTGAGTACAGTGGTCCCTCGCTCTATCGCGGTTCACTTTCCGCGGCCTCGCTGTTTTGCGGATTTTTTAATTTTTAAATTTTTTTATTTTATTTTATAGTGTATCAGCGGAGACATGAGTCTGAGACCGGGACTAGACCGGAACTAGACCAGGACTAGACCAGGACTAAACGTGGACTAAACCAGGACTAAACCAGGTCTAAACCTGGACTAAACCAGGACTAAACCAGGTCTAAACCTGGACTAAACCAGGACTAGACCAGGTCTAAACCTGGACTAAACCAGGACTAGACCAGGTCTAAACCTGGGATGGTCACACAGGGTGGTAGGGACAGAGCCTATGATGTCCTTCACGAGAGCGCCTGGGTGACAGGAGGTGTGGCCTTTGTTTACTTGCACGAGCCGGAACATGGAAGAGCAAAGAATCAACACGGACGGACTTAGTTAGTGAGGGAAAATCCTCACGGTCCAGGATATTGAATTTATTTGACAAAGCTACTGGAGTAGAGCTGATCGGGGCTTTAGACCTAGCCCCTCGCTAAAGTGCTCGTACCTGGTCGGAGGTGTCTTCGGAGCAGTGAACCGTGTCAGCCAGTTCGGCACTGTTAGCGGTGGCTTGAGTCTTGCCCAAAATGATATCCAGGTTGCTTTCCACTCGGCTTTCGCACATGGCATGGATATGTTGTTCCAAAACAAAGCATATCCATGTGCACGTGTCCGCGCGCACCCCCCCAACCCCCCCCCCCCCCCCACGCTTCACTATTAATAATAGAGAGAAATGTGAGAAAATGTTAATACCAGTCTGAGAAAAGTGTATAATGTGTGTGGTGAGGTGTTTACAGCCTTAAAACATGTGTAATAATTGTAAAATATAAAGTTGTCCTACTTCGCAGATTTCACGTATTGAGGGTTATTTCTGGAACCTATCCCCCACGATAAACGAGGGATTACTGTAACTCTTTTATTATTCGTCTGTCCATATCTCCAAAGCTCAAAATACTCTGGTCCACCTTGGGATGTCATGAAGCGGTAGTTTTCAAGTGAACAACAACTTTTATTTTTAGTTCAGTAGAAATGGTCAGCTGTAATGAACGGCTGTAATGATCCAAATGATTCTAGTGAAGGTGTGTGTAGCTTAAAAAATAGTGGAGCACTTCCTGTATGGAACAGAGGGATTTCTGTTTGAGAAAAGAACTCAGTCTAAATATAATTTAAATGTGTTAAACGTGTGAAGGAAACAAGACACAACTCCAGGTGTGTTTTTGAGGAGGGAACACCAGTATGACATACATTAGAAAATAGCGTTACATGGGCCCAGCCATTTCCCAGTGGTGTTTTGGTTTAATTAAGATTTCGCACCATTTCATTGGACAAACACACCCCCACTCTCAGTTTGAACCATAAAAAAAAATCTGAGCCTTGGTCGTTTCTCTCTGTGATAGGTTTGTTGTTAGAATGCATTCTCACATGTTTCTGTCACATAAATAAATAGTAAAAGAGACAGTCTTTTGAACAGCTCTTTAAACGGATCCAAAAAGTCCAATCACTAGAGCAAACCCCGCCAGACACAGGGAGAACATGCAAACTACACACTTAAAACTCCAACATTCTGATGATAATGACATCTTTCTCTATTTTTATACAGACTCATATCAGCCCGGTCCCCACTCCGAAGTGTCTTGAGTAGGGGTGTGCAAACCTACTGAAATATCGCTATACCGTATCGCCTCCCCTCACCTATGGGTAATGACCGAAAGGACGAGATCGCGGATACAAGCGGCTGAAATGAGTTTCCTCCGCAGAGTGGCTGGGCGCTCCCTTAGAGATAGGGTGAGGAGCTCAGTCACACAGGAGGAGCTTGGAGTAGAGCCGCTGCTCCTCCACGTCGAGAGGAGCAGCTGAGGTGGCTCGGGCGTCTGTTCCGGATGCCTCCTGGACTCCTCCCTCGGGAGGTGTTCCGGGCATGTCCCACCGGGAGGAGGCCCCGGGGAAGACCCAGGACACGCTGGAGGGACTATGTCTCCCGGCTGGCCTGGGAACGCCTTGGGGTCCCCCCAGAGGAGCTGGAGGAAGTGTCCGGGGTGAAGGAAGTCTGGGAGTCCCTGCTTAGACTGTTGTCTCCACGACCCGGCCCGGGATAAGAGGAAGAAAATGGATGGATATATCCATGATAAAAGAAGAAATTCAATTTGTCAACTGGACAAAGTATGTTTGGTCGAAAAAGTTTCGCCGCTCATCCGAGAGGCTTCGTCAGTTCTGGTTAGAGTGCTGGTAAGACACTGCTTATATCTCGCTGCAGGGAGGAGCTAACTATACTGCAGTTTTTTCCCCCCGAAACTATCTCGCCTATTAGTTTCTGTCTTTTGTTTCTCCGGCGTCTACAAAAAACAGAAACTAATAAGCGAGATAGTTTCGGGGGAACAAAACTGCAGTATAGTTAGCTCCTCCCTGCAGCGAGATATAAGCAGTGTCTTACCAGCACTCTAACCAGAACTGATGAAGCCTCTCGGATGAGCGGCGAAACGTTTTCGACCAAACATACTTTGTCCAGTTGACAAATTGAATTTCTTCTTTTATCATGGATTCTACCTGAGGGACTCATGCATCTTAAGATGGATATATCGTATTGTTTATGATGATACAGTATCGATATCATGGGCTGCTGTATCGATATATATCACCAAGAGTAGTTTTTGGTATATTTTACCAAATTATTTTGTTACAGCACTATAGTTTTTTTTTATTTTATATTATTTTTTGTTTTAGTGGAAGGAAACTCGACATTTTCACTGTTTTGATGAGTAAAATGTGTGTTTCATATTCACTTCGCACAAGAAGTGGTTTATCAAAGACTTCTAGTATCACCACGATTTCGCCATTATTTTATTGAACAGTATCAAACCACTTTGAAATATAACATATGGAATCAAAAGTACATGGCATCGAGTCATGTATCGTATCGTGGCCTATGTATCGAGGTATGTATTGTATCGGCAAATTCTTAATGATGCCCAGCCCTAGCGCTTTGCTCATCGATTGTATGTAATGTATGTTTTCCAGTTCCTTGTGATATTTTTATCCTTTCTTTTTTCTTTGTAAGCGACCAAATTTGTTTTCATACGGCCCATAGCCTGTATAAAGAAGTGGACGTCACCCAGTCAAATGAAGCTCACCGAGGCTAGCAGTTCGAGGACCGGATTTGGAGCCGAGTTCCATATTAGGAATAGAAATGTATTTATAAACGAAATAGTGAAGTAAAAACACCAGGATCATTGAGAGCAGGTTAATACGAACATATTAAGACCAAACCAACAAGTATTGATTTTGGATATATATATATATATATATATATATATATATATATATATATATATATATATATATATTCCCTGTGGAATGAGTATACTGTTTGGTGAAAAGAATGGCATATTGGCTGATCTCATAAGTTGGGGGAATAGTGAGTGGATTGCCATTGAGATAAAGATGAAAATATTGGAAAAAAGTGAGAAAACGCCTTATTTTTTGCATTAAATTGAGCCAAAATCATGTAGAAATGTGTTTTAAGAATTGTTTTCTTTGCATCTGGAAATCATTTATTGAAAGCTTACCCAGTCCACTAAGGTGTTAGGAAATTTTTCATTTTTCAAAATTTTCTATCGAAAAACTAAGGGTTCATACATTAAATGGCCCCCAAAAATTTTCGTGATATTTCCGGCAGAGCAGACCCTCCAATTATTGGTCCTTAGGGTCAAAGTTAACAAAAAAACCCAAAAACAAATAAAAAGTATGGCAGACCAGGTCAGGTTCAACCCATTTTATTGAGCTTTTGAGACTTTGGCTCCCTGACTAAAGGCTTAGAGCAGCAGTTACAGTGAGAGGTGACAGTTGTTCAAGGTATATTCCAGGGGTCGGCAACCCGCGGCTCCGGAGCGACATGTGGCTCTTTGATCGCTCTGATGCGGCTCAGTACAGCGGTCCCTCGTTTATCACGGGGGTTATGTTCTAAATAACCCGCGATAAGTGAAATCTGCGAAGTCGTCAGCTTTATATTTTACAATTATTCTCCATGTTTTAAGGCTGTAAACGCCTCACCACACACATTCTACACTTTTCTCACACTGAAATTAACGTTTTCTCATATTTCTCTCGTTTAAACACTCAAACGTTCATAGATTTTCAACAAAAAAGCACATTATTATAGAATGAAACCAAAGCGTATTTTGTGTGTATTTCACAGTTCTTATGACCGTTTCGCTGTGGCGGGTTTTGTCGGGGAGAAAACTTGCAAACATACAGCACTTCAGAGTCACACTGCGATCGAACATTTATATAAATCTGGCAAACTGAACGCATTCTGTACAGGAAACACGGAGGAGAATGACTGACGAATCGGCAAAGGACTACAGTCCCTTAGCCAATCAGGATGCAGAAATGCGCGTTGATACACTATAAAAAAAAATTGGAATAAAAATCTGCGAAACAGCGAGGCCGCAAAAAGTGAACCACGATATAGCGAGGGACCACTGTATTTAATTAAAATGTATTTTATTTTATTTCATTTTCAAAATGTAATTCTATGGCACAAAGGCAAAAAAAAGACGTTATATGCAGCGTTATTTCATTTTAAATTTCAAAAGGGTTTTGTGGCTCCCAGTGTTTTCTTTACTGTGTGAAACGGGTCCAAATGGCTCTTTGAGTGGTAAAGGTTGCCGACCCCTGGTATAGAGTTGATGGAGCCGGAAGCGCCCCCATGCTCACTTCCTGTTTAGCCAAGTCCATTTGAACGCTGACTCACATCTTTATAAATACTGAAATGTCTTTAGTGAGCATTCTTGTGAAGTCCTTGTTCTTTAGAAAAAAACACAGCTCAAATGGGCGATTCTGAACAAGGCAACTGAACAAGGCATGAAATTGTACAGTTGTATTCTTAGCTTTCCTCTCGATAATGCCTCTCGATAATGCCACACAAGGCAAACTATTTCCAACGCTGCAATTACCCAGAAATCTCAAGTTTGGGGCCTAAACTTTCATAAAACACGCTCTAGATTTATCTTCACTTCCTCGACAATGGAAATAGGTCATTAGCAGCGGAATGTTTGATACCACTTTGAACTAAATACAAAGAGGACACCGGCCCCAGACTCCACGGAAATACAAGCAAACTTTGGAAATATTGGAAAAGACAGTCCTCCTCCTTCTACTCCTCAGGTGAGTTTTTATAATGGAGCTACATTATTGATGCGGACCCAAGGAAGCCTGGAATATGAAAGATTTTATTACAACAGTGGACTTATAAGAGGCAACGATAAAAAGGAAAAGGCGGTGAAATTCGGTCTATATTTTAAGAGTTACACTTTCTTTATTCTTAGTCTAAGTTCTTTGGGCAGTGGTAGATAATGTGCTGGACATTCTGCCCTAAAAATGTTTAAAGGAACTGTACGTTGCCTGTGCTCTTACTGGTTTTTAAAAAGGTAGAGGACACATCGTAGACGGTATTCACAGTTGTATTATTTCGTATGGGGCCTTTCCTCGCACTAAATCAATTCACTACAGACGATAAAGCCGTTTTAAAGCCTCCCAGAGAATCAGTGTAATGTTTTCTTCTTGGTCACATGAAAACTGAACATTTTACACAAATTAACCAACTTTATGTCAGATTTAAGATGCAAAAACTTTCCCAAATTCTCCACTGATGTAAATTTGATTCGTTTAACCAGAACCGGAAGTCCGGCCACCAAAAAAGCTCGGTTTAGGAGCATTTAGAGACAAAAGTCGGCGGGCGTAATAAGGTGGATAAAGAAGTGGACTTAGAGAAGGTAACGTCACCCATAGCGGTCGGCTCCAGTCAAATGAAGCTCATCAAGGGGGGCAGTTATAGTGGCGAATTTGGAGCCGTTTTCCGTATTTGGAATTCGGACCGCGAGTTTGATAGCGACCAAAGAGCCAATTCGGAGCGAGGTTGTTGAAGATAACACCCTCTTTAACAGGGAGCAGGCGCTTAGCAACGCTGTCAATCAAACCTGTTGCTAACGGTAGCGGGAGTGACTTTGGGAAAAGAACTCACCTGATTTGTTTGTTACAAATGTTCATATCTTGATTTACAAACAAAATTGAGAAATTAAAACACCGGGGCTACGTAGAGTGGGTTAATCTGAATATTTTAAAGGGATAGTGCGTTTAAAAAAAAAACTTAATCTGTATGGGTTTCCTTCAAAAAGCCCGTTTCTGCTCAGGTTCTGGAGCTCATGTAAGTAGGTCTGGTAAGTTCGCGGGGACAGGAAATAAAGCTTGTTTTTCTTCTCAAAACAACATTTGTCCAAAAAGGGATGTATATTTCTGTCACAAACAGTTGTCCGAAAAAATCCAGCAGCCTATTTTCCCTAATTCGCATGGTGCTCTTTTCTCTCGGAGTTGTATCACTGTGTGCGTAGCCTAGCCTAGCCTGTTCACTTGTAAACATCCGCTTACGGTGGATGTCACCGTACCGCATCCGCCGTAAACATCTGCTTACAAGTGAACAGGCTAATGGAGCTAACGTGGGCACAGTGATACGAATCTAGAGAAAATATGCGAATGCGAATTAGGCTGCTACTGTTTGTGACGGAAATATATATCACTTTTTGTACAAAATTTGTTGATTTATACACGCCCTGTTTCTTTCCGCAAAAACAAGCCCATTTGAAATTAATGTATGTCACTAATGCTATTATCTGAAACATGGAAAGGCGTCTTTATGATCTCAACTAGCACAATCTGCAAAAAAACTAAAATCATAAATTTTGAAAAAAAAAAAAAAATACAAAAATCGCATTTTCTCGGAATCAATGCCGACATGAGGGCTCAAAGTCCGTGGTGCGTCACAAATGTTGTTTTGCGAAGAAAAACAAGCTTTATTTCCTGTTCCCGCAAACTTAACGGACCTACTTACGTGAGCTCCAGAACCCGAGCAGAACCGGGCTGAGATGAGACTGTCAGAGGTAAGCCAGTGTTACTGCACGACACTTTTAGAAGCAAACCCATACAGATTCACATAAAGAAAACCCGCACTATCCCTTTAAGACCAAAATAACAAGTCTGACAGTAGCAGTTACAGAGCGAAGGGGCAACACAAAGTGAACTGGGGCTGAAGGTGCACCCATGCTCACTTCCTATTTGGAACACGGTGGCTTGCCTGTTACCATGTCTATTTATATACAGTATATATAGGACACATACACATTTCTGAAGCTCAGAACCTCCAGAATTCCGTCCTTGAGCTGCAGAGGCTGCACTAGCACTGACTCATGGTTGGCTGCAGGTGCTGGGGATTAGTGACCGTACAGATCAGAGAGGGGCATTTTAGATTTAAACACACTGAGGCTCATTCTGCTTTCTGATTGGATAATTTTATTGAGAACCAAAACACCAAATTATATTAAACAGCTTGGCCCTTGTGTCCAATATTTTTGGGGAAGACCCAGGACACGCTGGAGGGACTATGTCTCCCGGCTGGCCTGGGAACACCTTGGGGTCCCCCCGGAGGAGCTGGAGGAAGTGTCCGGGGTGATGGAAGTCTGGGAGTCCCTGCTTAGACTGTTGCCCCCACGACCCGGCCCCGGATAAGAGGAAGAACATGGATGGAAATATTGTACCGTTAAATATGATGATATAGTATCGATATCGTGGGCTTCTACCAAGAGTATTTTTTGTATATTTTACTGAATTATTTTGTTTCAGCGCTACAGTTTGTTTTGTTTTTTTTGTGGAAGGAAACTCGACATTTTCACTGCTTTGATGAGTAAAACAGGCGTGTTTCATATTCACTTTGCACAAGAAGTGGTTTAGCAAAGACTTTTAGTATCACAGTCATGGTTTAGCCTTTATTTTATTGAACCGTATCAAACTGATTTATAATATAGCATATTGAATCAAACGTACACGGCATGAAGTTATGTACTATACCGAGGCATGAATCGTATCGGCAACTTCTTAATGATACCAGCTCTCGTCTTGAGCCAGAACCAAACATGATCGTCCAATCAGATTTCTTTATTTCAGTTTAATAATAATAATAATTTCCCTTGTGGACCAATAAAGTTTGTCTTGTTTGTAATTAAGAATAAATCAGCATTAGGACTGTTACTAAACCTTTTTTTCACCGGAACACGTTTTCCTCATATCTGGGTTCACGGTTAGGTCATATTTGTGAAATTTAAACTCAAAGCCTTGCAAAATGTTCCTTCAGCCAAGACAGTTTTGTTGTGGAGTGGTTCTTGTTCAGACGCACCTCTCATCGCTCACCCGAACGCCCTCTGTCACTCACATTAAATTAATGTCATTTAGTGTCATCAGAGGAAGGTTTCAGCAGGGCCCATTCATACAAATATACGTTAATACTACTGCACTTTTGCTTTCACTATGGACTGCGTGATAAAAAGTGAGTTGGCCCGAATTCGGTCTCTTACACAACCAGGGCCAAGTAAGTAATCGGAATGGAACAAAAACTGGCATTAATGTATATTCTGGTTTTAAAGGGCCTATAATATGCTTTTTTCTGATCTATGTCCTAATGTTGTTTCCTCATCGCGAACATACAGTACCAGGAGTTGTGTTTTTTTTAGTGCTGTAAGGCGATTAAAAAAAATAATCTAATTAATTACAGGATTTGTAATTAATTAATTACAGGATTTGTAATTAATTAATCTAAGTAATCGCATTAAGAGTGTGAGGGAGAGGGAGAGATTGTGAGTGAGCGAGCAATTGAGAAATCGAATGAGCGAACCCACTTTGCGATTGAGTTTGTCAGTTTTCAAGTGGTCGTTTTGCTCATTCGTTTCCCAAATTCTGTGAGCGTGGTTTGTTGGTTTGGGGGTTTGGGGGTTTGGTGGTTTGATGGTTTGGGGGTTTGTTGGTTTGGTGGTTTGGGGGTTTGTTGGTTTGATGGTTTGGTGGTTTGGTGGTTTGGGGGTTTGTTGGTTTGATGGTTTGGGGGTTTGTTGGTTTGATGGTTTGGGGGTTTGTTGGTTTGGTGGTTTGGTGGTTTGTTGGTTTGGTGGTTTGTTGGTTTGGGGGTTTGTTGGTTTGGGGGTTTGGTGGTTTGGTGGTTTGATGGTTTGGGGGTTTGTTGGTTTGATGGTTTGGGGGTTTGTTGGATTGGGGGTTTGTTGGTTTGATGGTTTGGGGGTTTCTTGGTTTGGTGAAGTGCGCTCACGCTCGCTCTATCACGGTAACAATGAAACGTGTTTATCGTTCAAATGATCCGTCAGGCTGGAGCAGCTTCGGTGGTCGGAAATTTTTTTTCGACAAAAGCTCCAAATCACGGCGTTCTTGTTGATCGCCCCGTTTTCGTTCTTTTTATACATAAACTTCGCTCGCCGCACGCCAAATTTAAAATGTGAGTGCACTGAATTGCCGCTCATAATTAATTGCGTTAAGTTTTATAACGCATTAATTTGCAGTGTAATTAATTAATCTAATTAACGCGTTAAACTGACAGCCCTATTTTTTTTTTTGTTTCATTCACACAAACCCTGCATATTTAGGCTGAGTTTTTCTTTCAATCAGAAAACATTTTTAATTTTTTTAATTTTTTTTTTAATTATCCTTTATTTATCACTGTAGGAAAATTATTTCTCTGCATTTGACCCATCCCCTCAGAAGCAGTGGGCAGCTCATCTTTCAGGCACCTGGGGACCATCTCCATGATCCTATCACTTAGGCTTGGTCAGGACCTAAGCTGGAGGATTTTAAATATGGTGCATGTTTTGGGTGACCCGAATCTTACTGCCATACCAACGTGCCACATGGGGATCGAACCTGGAACCTTCTTGCTGGTGGTCCCTGAGTGGTCCCTCACTATAACGCAGTTCACCTTTCGCGGCCTCGTTCCGCGATTGGCTAAGGCACTCTAGACCTTTACGGATTTGTCATTCTCAGTGCCGTGTCTCCTGTACAGTACAGAATGCATTCATCCAAATTTATATAAATGTTCGATCGCAGTGTGACTCTGAAGTGCTGTATGTTTGCAAGTTTTCTCCCCGACAAAACCCACAATTTCGACGTCAGGACGAAGAGTCACGGTCAGAGGAACTCTGAAGTACACGCCTGAGTCACTATTAAACATTTCTTATGCGTCCATTGTCGTAGGCTGATCATTAAAATTGAATTTATTATTTCTAAAAGTGATCATATTAGTTTTTATATGGGAAAATGTTTATGTTTTGATTTCTGATAATGTGTAGAATGTGTGTGGTGAGGCGTTTACAGCCTTAAAACATAAAATAACATAAAATATAAAGCTGATGACGGCGGATTTCGCCTATTGCGGTTTATTTTTAGAACGTAGCCACCGCGATAAACGTGGGACCACCGTATAGGAAGTGCTCCATTGTGTTTTTAAGCTCCACACACCTTCACTAAAATCAGTTGGACACTTTCAGCCCTAGAATTGCCGATCTCGACTGAACTAAAGGTAAAAGGAGCTGCTTCATGACATCACAAGGTGGAACAGAGCATTTTGAACTTTGGAGATGATAATAAAGTGTTACTCAAACATGTGAATGAAACAAAACACAATTCCAAGCACATTTTAACGAGGTAACACATTATAACATGACTAACAGCTCACATTAGACAATTTTGCACACTAGGGGCCCTTTAAAACAACAAAACCAGGTTAGATTGCATTCCTTTGTGTGAATTTAACTATGTAAATATTCGTTTGAGGGTCTGTCACCTTCTTGTTTCTATGGAGATGTCATTGCTCTGCCTGGAATGTTCCACAGTGTGACATTAAACAGTTCTACCTTACATTTATTCAATTACAGGTGGTTTTATAGCTCAAAAATACCTAGAAAAACAAGCATTTTGAGTGTGAACGGGGTTGCCTCTCCACAGATTTTACCAGTATCTTGGCCTGGTTTGATCTGCATGATCATTGAAAGGTTTAAAACCATACTGGGAAAATAATTTACATGGAGAAAAGCATTTGACACACCCACCACCAGAAAAGTTACACAATGCACGTTTAAAACTGAACAAAACCAGGAGAGATCATGTTAATTTGTGTCAATTTCAACACTCTCTGGTTGTTTCCATCGGATTGAGATGATCAGAGCTGTTGTGGTGGCGCTCTTGGCCTTGTGTTCCTTCCCAGAACCATTTGGCAGTCTCCTCCTTTAACCGGCACCACATTCCACTTGCCTCCACTTGACTCGGCTCCACAAAGAAAACCATTCGTCTGCAGTGAAGTCCTTGGAGCATCTGTTTGCGCGCCGTCTCTTTAAGAAGAATCCTACCAATCAGGACGCAGCTCTCCAAAGCGCTTCACCTTCACAGACGATTCAGATCAACTAAATCCTCGTGTGCTTTTTTTTTTCATTGTGAGCCTGAAACTATTCTGCGAAACTGAATTCTACTTAAAGATGTACAAATTTGTAAAAACGTAACAATTTAAAGATGTAAAAATTTAAAAGTTGCAGCCTATTGGTCTGGTGCAGGGGTCGGCAACCTTTACCACTCCAAGAGCCATTTGGACCCGTTTCACACAGTAAAGAAAACACTGGGAGCCACAAAACCCTTTTGAAATTTAAAATGAAATAACACTGCATATAACGGCTTTTTTGCCTTTGTGCCATAGAATTACATTTTGAAAATGAATGAACTAAAATAAAATACATTTTAATTAAATACAGTGGTCCCTTGCTATATCGTGGTTCACTTTTCATGGCCTCGCTTTTTCACAGATTTTTTTATTCCAATTTTTCTGCATCCTGATTGGCTAAGGGACTGTAGACCTTTGCCGATTCGTCAGTCATTCTCCTCCGTGTCTCCTGTACAGAATGTGTTCGGTTTGCCAGATTTATATAAATGTTGGATCGCAGTGTGACTCTGAAGTGCTGTATGTTTGCAAGTTTTCTCCCTGACAAAACCCGCCACAGCAAAGCGGTCATAAGAACTGTGAAATACACACGAAATACAATTTGGTTTCGTTCTCTAATACTGTGCTTTTTTGTTGAAAATCTACAAAAGTTTGAGTGTTTAAACAAGAGAGAAATGTGAGAAAACGTTAATTCCAGTCTGAGAAAAGTGTAGAATGTGTGTGGTGAGGCGTTTACAGCCTTAAAACATGGAGAATAATTGTAAAATATAAAGCTGACGACTTCGCGGATTTCGCTTGTCGTGGGTTATTTTTAGAACGTAACCCCCGTGATAAACGAGGGACCGCTGTACTGAGCCGCATCAGAGGGATCAAAGAGCCGCATGTGGCTCCGGAGCCGCGGGTTGCCGACCCCTGGTCTGGTGTGTTTAATAAAATATCACAGATTGTTAAAATGACATTATTGCTGGAACCCTTGTTAATCATCCTTAGCACATCAGAAGTATTTAAGTGGAGATGTTATTGCTTTGTCTGGAATGGTTTTTTTTTGTTTTGTTTTTTTAATTATGCTTTTTATTTCCATATTTCACATACAGTGTACATGTTGTTAAAAATAGGACAAATGAAATACAATATCACAATACGAAAGAGAGAGAGGGAGATGATAATGGTGACGGTGATGGTTTCATTTTACGTTATAACGTTCTGCTGAGTTCATGATATAAAGATGACCATTTTCCTAAAAATACTGTGTCTTGTTTATTTTTGCAATATGTTCTTCTATTACCATTACATATTTTATATACATTTTAACAGCAATAAAATTTGGGATTCTTTTTTTTCATTTTACATTTGTAAATGAAGAATTTTGTTGTTAAAATAACTGTATTTAATAGAATTTTGTCTGAATGTGGAATTCCAAGTATAATATCTTTAGTTTTAATTGATTCTGGGGGTTTAATTCCATATTGGTTTAACCATTGTTCAATGTCTACCCAGATTATCTTTTCACATTCCACAAAGAGATGACTGATTGTTTCTATTTCTTTATTGCAGAATGTACATTAGGGTTATAACTTTTATAACTTTTTTCCAAAATCAAAGTCCTGCATCATGATTGGATGAACTTTTTGGTATAATTGAAGAAACCAAACTCCATTTTCAACACTCTTTTAAAACCCCTTAAAGTGGAGGGCCTTTTTTGAGCAATTGTCCCTAAAAAGACCTCTCCAAATTAAAATCATACCTGTTATTGAAGTATATGGATTATATACAAATGTTTGGTCTCTGTGTAAAGGGAACATTCTCTAGTTTTACCCTCAGCATTTACATTCACTCCAAATGTGATTGGAAAAAAGTTACACACCTTGGAACACCAAAAAAAAAAGTTTTTTTTTTTTTTATCCTCGCCTAATTTTTTTGTAAATATAAAAGGTGTCTATAGCTGCTGTTCATAGCTGAGGCCTAAAGTACACTATCTTTCAATACAATAAGTTGTTGACCACTCAAATTTCAAATTTGGAATCAATAGCTGTAAAAATAAACTTTTTACTCTACTTTTTGTTATACTTTGTCCAGGCGTTTTATACAGGGATCATGCCTTTATCCAAACCTATCCAAACCTACCGGCTGCGTTTTCAGCGAAAAAAAACTCTCCCCCTCCTCCCCGTCCCGCTCCCTGGAAAAAAATCTCAGATATCAGGCGCCACGCCCTTTTCAGCCAATCAGAAATTAGATTGTTCTGTTGTTGGGCAGACTGTAGACAGTGCAGTGCGCGCTCAGTGATAAGGACAGCGACTGAACAGGAGGAGATGATAAAACAAACGGAGAACCATCAGGTAATAACATTTATATAACTCTCATTAGCTGCTTTGTAGTTTAAGTTTGCTCTTTAGACAAACATTAAACAGGGCTCTCAAGTCTCATGCATTGTCACGGCATTTTCACACGCAATTGAAGCTTTCACTTTATAAGACATGTAAATTTGGGGAAATCTGTCTCGTTTAGTAGTGATATATTGTATCCTACAACTTTCCCAGAATCCTGGAGTTTCACTTTCACTGTATAAGCCCTGTAGACTGTAGAGGTTGTTGGTAGGCTTTACGAAAACTTCATTTTGAGTCCAGGGGGACTTTTTTCAAAAATATGACCAAATGAAGGTCAATTCCTTTCATTACTAGCAAAAGTTCATCAAAATATGATACAGGGTATAGAGGTTGTAAAAAAGTTATTACCCTAATGTACTTTTGTCATTCTCTTGTATTTTAATAGTTTTCAAGAATTTATTTGTAGTAATTATTCTGTGTAGAATTCTATATTGAAAATATCTAATATTAAGCTTAAGCCTTTATTGGTCTCACACACAATGACACACAGTGACACACGGGAGAAATTTGACTTCTGCATTTGACCCATCCTTTTCAGGAGCAGTGAGCAGCCATCTTTTTCGGCGCCCGGGGGGCAGTACCGTGAAGGGTCTTGCCCAAGGACCCACACTGGTTAGGGGATTGAAAGTCCATGACTTACCAGTTGAGCTAACCAGCCGGTTAGGAATAGGAATATTAGGATCTAATATTACAAGGAATTGAATTTTGTAAAGATTTGTCCATAGGGATGTATTATTGGGTTCTATTTAAAGTTCATTTTGCCATTTTAAGAAGAAGCGACTTTATTGATCTCACACTGGAGAAATTCTTCTCTGCATTTAACCCATCCTGTTATTAGGAGCAGTGAGTTGAGCTTTCATAATAGTGGGTTTGCTAGTCTTTGTCTGAAATGTTTCACAGTGTGGTATTACACCTTTCTATCTTCATGGAAACCAAACCGGACCAAGTTCCAGGCCAGATCTGTGGCGAGGCGACGCCGCTCACAGTCAGAACGCCTGTTTTTCTAGGTATTTTTGAGCTGTAAAACCACCTGTAAGTGAATAAATGTAAAGTAGAGCTGTTTAATGTCACACTGTGGAACATTCCAGGCAAAGGAGACGTATCCATAGAAACAAGCAGGTGACGGAACCCCACCCAAAAAGTTACATCCTGTACTTTTAAAACAAATCTCAGATTATGGATGGACGTTGGTGGAGGGTCCATTAAACGCTTTTCTCCATTGAGAGCTTACTGCTTTGTCTTGAATGTTCCACAGTGTGGCATTAAACCTTTCTATCTTCATGGAAACCAAACCGGACCAAGTTACAAGCCAGATCTGTGGAGAGGCGACCCCGCTCACAGTCAGAACGCCTGTTTTTCTAGGTATTTTTGAGCTCTAAAACCATCTGTAATTGAATAAATGTAAAGTAGGGCTGTTTAATGTCACACTGTGGAACATTCGAAGCAGAGCAATGACGTCTCCATGGAAACAAGCAGATGATGGAGACGGACCCCCCAACCAGAAAGTTCCACAGTGCACCCTTAAACATTTACAGAACTAAATCAGGACTTTAGTATCATACAGTGCTGCAGGACTAAGCAGGACTAAAACAGGTCTAAACCAGGACTAAACCAGGTCTAAAGCAGGACTAAAACAGGTCTAAACCAGGACTAAACCAGGACTAAAACAAGTCTAAACCAGGACTAAAACAGGTCTAAACCAGGACTAAACCAGGACTAAAACAAGTCTAAACCAGGACTAAAACAGGTCTAAACCAGGACTAAACCAGGACTAAAACAGGTCTAAACCAGGACTAAAACAGGTCTAAACCAGGACTAAAACAGGTCTAAACCAGGACTAAACCAGGACTAAACCAGGACTAAAACAGGTCTAAACCAGGACTAAAACAGGTCTAAACCAGGACTAAAACAGGTTTAAACCAGGACTAAACCAGGACTAAAGCAGGTCTAAACCAGGACTAAACAAGAACTAAAACAGGTCTAAAGCAGGAATAAACCAGGTCTAAACCAGGTCTAAACCAGGTCTAAACCAGGTCTAAAGCAGGTCTAAAGCAGGACTAAACCAGGTCTAAACCAGGTCTAAACCAGGACTAAGAAAGAGAGGCACACAGTCATGGAACTCACTACCAGCTCAGATTAGAAACTGTGAAAATGACAAAACTTTCAAGAAGACACTAAAACAGTGGTTAAAAACAAACCAAGTTACGTAAAGCTGTTTAATGTCACACTGTGGATCATTCTAAGCAGAGCAATGACGTCTCCATGGAAACAAGCAGGTGACGGACAACCAGATAGTTCCACAGTGCTCCCTTAAACATGGACAGAACTAAACCAGGACTTCAGTATCATACGGCGTGCGTCAGTAGCTAATGCTTTAATTCTTTAGTGCAGTCGCGTTAGCTTGGGGTGCTAGCGCCGCGACTGGCTTTGACACATTGGGGACAGGAACACATCTCGTTAGCATGTGTCTGCGCGCATTAAACTTCATTAGCTTTGTGGAGCTGTTTCTGCGCTCGCCGCATTTGTCTGTGTCTCGTCACGATGCTTCTGCTTCTACTGACGGCAGATACTGCAGACCGCTAGAAGCAATGCTATAAAATACAATAACATGAAGGGTTTATTTTGGCATAGGCTGGAAAACTTCTGGACACCTTAACGGCAGGAGTTTTTCAATCAGGGGAACAGGGACACGCTGCACTGAAGGATGTTTTAATGTTTAAGTGATTCACCCTGCTCCAGATATGAGACACTGTAACCTCAAAGGCCTTTTCCCACACACAAACCCTCCATATTTGTCTTTGATTCAAATCTGACTTTCAAGCAACACGTAAAAAAAAAGAAAAAAAAGACATATCCTCCTGAGACCTGCCCATTCATCTGTGTCCTTTATAGTGGACATCCTTTAAGTTTTGAGATAGACTCTAGTTTGTGGCTCCACTATGATTAAAAAAAAGAATAATAATAATAAAAGAAATAAATTATCAATAATAATAAAAAATAATCAAAAAATAATACATAAAAATCAAAAATATTTAAATAAAATACATAAAAAAATCAAAAATGTATAAATAAAATACATAAATAAGTAAATAAATAAATACATAAAAAAATTAAATAAAGCATAAAAAAATTATAAATTAAAATACATAAATAAAGGGAGTCTAAAAACTTTTTTAGGCGACTGTAAAACCGACCAAAAAAATGTTCTTGTTAGGTTTAGGTTAGGTTAACTTGACATGGATTTAACACTATTACTATTACATTATGAATAAAAATAAAATGAATAAAATGTAAATGCTAAGGTGTTCATTTACCTCCAAATAGAAAATTTAAATAATAATGATAATAATTTAGATACACTTTTTTTTCTTCGGGTCCCCGGAGGATATGAGACCCTTTCTGACTCTTGAATCAGCAAAAGCAAACGTGCAAGCATTGATCTTTACTCACGTAACCTGCTGTTACACAACACGGTCTCACACAGCAGAGAGCACTTTAAAACCTCAAGTCTCTCTTCAAGAAAACCTTGAAAACTTTAGACAGAAAGCCTCGTCACTTTCACTTCTGTAATATCCTTAGTAAGTATAATATTTTAGACTTTGAAAGTTATGAGATGTTCTTGGATGTATGTTTTGTTTTTAAGGATTTAAAAGGACGTGCCCCTCCACCATTACACGTTTTTATACAGAAGAAAACGAATAACAGTCACTGCATGCACATGGACGAGTGTAATCCGATTGCAAACGGATTGGGATCGTATCGAATTCATGAGCACAGACTAAGGATCGTAGAGGGATTGGTTTCCTCAATCTGATTGGAACCCCTGGTTTAGGCTGATAGTAATCCACTTGGTGCCGCCTTGTGCACGATATCGGATCGGATTGGCATACTGCGAATGCGCGGGAATTTTTGCCAGTGATTTCACCCGGAAGTGGCAGGAGGCGCCGACGCCGTCATAAGTAGCGATTGTTGCCGGAAAAGTCAGACGAAATCATGGCTGCGAAGAAAGAATGCACAACACGTACACCAATGCTGCTCCGTCAAACTCCTCGAGCGCCATCTTTGTATACCGCCACATAGTTTGTTGTGTTTTTATTGAGTAGCCATCACCCGGAAGTAGTTGGACTACAGCGCCACATAGCATAGCGGAGTTGGCAAGGTTGCTGACCATTTTCCAATTACACAAGTTTCATGTGCACTGGGATCTAAGGACAGACCACCCACCGAGTAACGGGATCTCATTTGGAGAAATCCGATCCTACCATGTGCACGTAGTGAGTATGGTCAATACTAATCGATAACCAGAGGAGACTGTATCATACAGCGCCGCAGGACATGCAGTTAAAATACACCCTGAAAACTGCAGTCGTTTCCATGGAAATCGGGGCGTGAACAAACTGTGCATCCATGCACACTTCACTCACTCATACTTCTTCTACAGGAGAAAATGGAGTCGGCGGCTGCATTTGGCGGTTGCGGGACCTCTCCCATTTCGCCGACGCCCATGCGGTCTGCGGAGTGCCCTTAAAGTGATACTCCGGGATTTTTGACATAGGGTCCAATTTTCTAGTTAGCCAGCGTGTAGGATATGTGTAGAGAAAGTTATTTTGCGATTTCATGCAGTCTTTGTAAAATCTGAGTTGGCTGTTGCTAAGCTAGCGAAAGTGAACGTCCTGCAGCTAGCCAGCCACTAAAATAGACATACCCAGTACAAAACAAACACCCAAACAAATCAGTTATTATGCCAGGGTATCGATGTACATATCTGTGTTGATAGAATGATTAAGGAAGTAAACCAAGCATGTATTCCTTTGATCATCATCAGCAATTCGTACTTCCTCATTGAAAGCTTGACAGCCGCGGATTGATATCACCCGCATGTCCCAATCCGACCGGCTCTAATAGTTTGTTTACTAGCAACCTCGCAACTGTAAAAGTGAGCACACGGAGCCTGTTCAAAGTATGGCAATGTTTGGCGAGCCCGATTATTTTGATGAGGAGGAAGAGCAGTTGCATTTTTCCAGTGAACCATACTTGTATGAGCCGGAGTATACGGACGAAGAATTGAAAGAGATGGATTTACAAAGAGCAAGAGAACAAGAGAGCGCGTCTGCAAATGCAGCCGCCGCCGAAGCTGCAGCAGAAAGCCGGGACAGAAGAACCGGGGATTGGTGGTGTCAGTGCCGAAATTGCGAAGTTATGGAGAACGAGGATGAATGTTTTTGCTGCAGGGAGTGGGACTTAGTTATCCCACAAATGCAAGAGCTGGAGCTAGATACTTCGTTTCGAAGTCTAGATGTGTCTGGTGGCAATAGCACTTCCAATGATGTCTGCATAACAGAGCACCAGGACTTCTTGCCCCATCTCAATCGTGGCGTACTGGAGACATTCTTCTGCGTCGAAAAGATAAATTGGAAGAAACGACCTAGACCTGCTGGACCTAATGGCCAGTTATCAATGCGGTAAGTGGTGTGCCAGAAAAAAATGTTGAATGTAGGAGCGTTTGGCCAGTGGTATATGAACACTGCTGCACCATGTTGACACGTTGTGATTTTTATCCGCTACTAGTCGATTGATTTCGGCTTTTGCTCTGGCGAGTCCCTGATGAAGTGACCTGTTCGCATCACAATCACAATTGACGAGGGAGAAGTAAAATTCCGCCGCTGCTTAGAAACTAGTCCCCCAATATGCGTCAATTAAGTCGTTTGAAGCAAGGTCCGTTTCGTTCAAAATCTTATTATATCAACACAGATATTTAAATCGATACCCTGGCATAATAACTGATTTGTTTGGGTGTTTGTTTTGTACTGGGTATGTCTATTTTAGTGGCTGGCTAGCTGCAGGACGTTCACTTTCGCTAGCTTAGCAACAGCCAACTCAGATTTTACAAAGACTGCATGAAATCGCAAAATAACTTTCTCTACACATATCCTACACGCTGGCTAACTAGAAAATTGGACCCTATGTCAAAAATCCCGGAGTATCACTTTAAAACCACACTCTAAACTGTGCACACTGCGAATTGAGACACGGCTTTTATGTGAAGTCAATTGGAACCAGAGTCAATGAAGCAGGAAGCACCCCCATGCTCGCTTTCTTTTTGGAACGTGGTGGCTAGTGCGTTAGCTACATGTACGTTTATATACTGTATATATCCTCCTGAGACCCGCCCATTCATTTGTGTCCTTCATAGTGCACATTGAGTTAACCAGTCTGTCTTTTAAGTGTTTTGAGATAGACTCTAGTTTGTGGCTGCGCTATGATAAAAAAAAAAAATAAATAAATAAAATAAAATAAAATAAAATAAAATAAAATAATAATAATAATAATAATAATAATAATAATAATAATAATAATAATAATAATAATAAATAAATAAAATACATACATAAGTCAATAAAAAATAATAAATAATACGCATCATAAATAAGTAAACAAATAAATAAATAATAAATACAAATATAAATAAAAATATAAAATAAAATATAAATACATAAATAAGTAGCCTAAATAAATAAATAAAAATATAAATAAATAATAAATAAACATGCATAAATAAGTAGACAAATACATAATAAATAAAAATATAAATAAAAAAATAAATAAAAATACATAAATAAGTAAATAAATAAATAAGAAATTAAAAGGGATTCAAAACTTTTTGAGGTGACTGTAGAAGCTTGTCAGAGATGTTGGTGATCAGAATAAACAAAACAAAACAAAAATTGTTTGGTTGTTAACTTCACATGGATTTAACACTATTACAGTCCATTACAGAGGACATGAATAAAAATAAAAATCGACAAAATGTAAATGCTAAAGGTGTTCATTTACCTCCAAATAGGAAATTAAAATAATAATTTAGATACATTTTTTTCTTCAGGTCCCAGGAGGATATAGAGTCTATGGTCCAATCTCTGCTGACCTAAAAGGTAAACGGAGCTGTTCACTTGAAAACTACCGCTTCATGACATCACAAGGTGGAACAGCGTTTTGAGCTTTGTAGATGTAGACGGACGAATAATGAAGAGTTACTCAAACATGAATGAAACAAAACACAACTCCAGGTCTGTTTTTGATGACGTAACAACATTATCACACAACTTAAAGCTCACAAGAGTCATTTCTGTGTAATATAGGACCTTTTAAGATTGTCTTTCCTATTCCCCTGCAGTGTCTCACCGTATTGATGAGAAAAACATGGTACATAAAAAACAGCAGTCATAATTCACTATTTCAAATAAAAACGAATGCAGTTTCTATTGAGCATTTTGGGTACTGGAGTTGAGAGTATTGACTGTGACTGTTTATTCAAATGAAATTCAAACAGACGCCCTTCAAGGTATGAGCAAACCCTCCATACACAAATACGACAAAAGAAGGTAGAATTAATATGAATGTTAAAAAGAGGCTCTCGGGTTAAAGGGCCAGGATAGCTCTGTTTTCTGATCTGTTTTCTAATGCTTCCTCATCACTTTTGTTTCATTCACACGTTTAACGCAGAAACTCTGCATATTTAGGCTGAGTTCTTCCCTCAACCAGAAAGAAAACACTCTGTTCCACTTTGTGATGTCATATGGTAATACAGGAAGTGCTCCACACACCATCACTAGAATCATTTGGATGATTTCATCATTTTGGAATTTAAAAAAAAAGCTCACAAGGATCCATTTTGTGCAATATAAGACCTTTACAAGAAGCTTCACAAAAGTGAACATCAGCCATGACTCGTGTCCAAAAGTTGGTCAAAAACTTCTGGAGAAGTTCAGTTAAAAAAACAACTGAGCTGCAGCGGTCCAGTGTGTTTCTGGGCGGGGTGGAACTCAGTCTCGTCAAAGAGTTTAAGACCTGGACTGACGCTGGAGTCAACATCGACATTTAAGAAACACATTAAGCGTCTCACAAAAAAACTGTACATTTTAACTTAGTGAATTTTAGACAGACTCTGACAGAATATGACCCTGTATGCGGCACAAATGTTTTTACACTCCATGACTCTGTCTCATATAGAGATCTGCAGAACCACATGGGCACAACACTCAAACCAGACAAATCACTTTTTAAAAAGCTGTGAAAATATTGGACAAGAAACCATCCTCAGTTCACCACTGCACTGTTTTAGACAAGTACAACCTGCTTCATTTTAATCATTTTGTTCACTTTAAACATGGATGTTATATATATATAAAGTTATATATAAAGTTTTGCTCCTCCTCCGTTACAGGATTTTATTAAAACAAAGACTGTCAGTGGGATGGAACTAGGGCCACAGCCCAGGGGAACTGTGTGGTGCACCACAGACCCCGGGGGAACTGTGAGGTGCACCACAGTCCCCGGGGGAACTGTGGGGTCCACACAGACCCCGGGGAACTGTGAGGTCCACACAGACGCTCTACATTGGGACAAAGTGTCTCTCAGTCAGAGGCTCTAAGTTCTGGAACTCTCTCCCATCATCAATAAGAGAGACTCCAACACTGGACACTTTAAATCACACTTGAAACAGCGGCTAAAGGAAAACCAGATGTGTGGACACTTTTAATGTTTAACTGCTGCTGTTGTTGTTTTTGTTGTTTTTGCTGTGGCGTCACCTGCCCAGGGACGACAGATGGAAATGAACATTTTTGCAATAATCTGTATTTACACTGAAGTGTTGTAGATGTTCCTTAATATGCACTGTCCCTATTAAATAAAGAATAAATAATTAAAAAAACTAAATAAAATTCTCACTCCGTGCATTTACTGCTTTTGTGTCCATGGGCAAGACACTTCACACCGTCTGTCCTGAATGAATGTGTAGTAATTGTAGAATTCTTACAAGGGTCATGACATATAAGGACTTAACAGGCAAGTTTTAAAATATAAAAACATAGTTTCTATTGAATTTTTTCACAATGTCAGGTATGAATATATCTATGTTTAACATTTATATTAAGCATTTTCAGTTTTTGTATGTGCATGAATTGGCTACAACCTTGAAAAATGTCATGTGGTGCGACCGAGAATAACTTTAAAATTGTTATTTTCTAAAACATGGTTGGGATATTAATCTACGTTCTGAGTAATATGAACTATGTAGAAACATACTGTTGGCATATCTTTTGATTTTGAATGCATATTGTGTTATAAAGTACAGATGTAGGACCCAAAAGCAGACCAGAACTTTTAACAGGTTTATTGTACAGATGGAAATGGGCAAAAGGGTGCGGTGGAGGCAGGTACAAGGAAGGAGGAGCCTCGAGAAGAACAGGGCGGCCGAGAGAGATCCAGGAGCAGAAACAACAAAAAAATTACACAAGGTCCAGGAACAAGCATAAAACAGTTTCAAAAGCAAAATCCAAAGAAGTGTGAGCCACGAGCGAGTTACAAATGTGGTAAACTGATGAACTGGCAGGGAGTGGAGGAAGAACTGGGCTGATATGGGCAGGAGGAGATTGGGGATGGACCTCAAGTGTGATGATCACCAGGAGGACCTCAGGTGTGATGATCACCAGGAGGATCTCAGGTGTGATGATCACCAGGAGGATCTCAGGTGTGATGATCACCAGGAGGCTGCAGCTGGTGAAAGGCGCCTCCTCCCAAGGCAGGTTCAAGATTCAAGATTCAAGATTGTTTATTTGTCATATGCAAAATCAACACAAGGTCAACAATGGAATGAAATGTTTAGGATCAGTAGAACCGTTGACTCGCTAAGATAGTCAAGAAGTACTAATAACATGCAATAATAAGATAAGATAAGATAAGATAAGACTTTATTGATCTCACACAGGAGAAATTTACTCGCCACATGGTACATGGTACATGGTAAAAAAGTGTTGCAAAAGTGCAGGGGAAGAAGTAAACAATATAATAAACATGATAACAGGAGAAGTTCAATTTGTCAACTGGACAAAGTTTGTTTGGTTGAAAACGTTTCGCCGCTCATCCGAGAGGCTTCGTCAGCTCGGATGAGCTGCCAGAGCTGACGAAGCCTCTCGGATGAGCGGCGAAACGTTTTCAACCAAACAAACTTTGTCCAGTTGACAAATTGAACTTCTCCTGTTATCATGGATTCTACCTGGACGACTGAGGGACTTTTCACGCAATATAATAAACAATATAATAAACAATATAATAAAATATGTAATAAAATATAATAAAAAATACAGAGTACAATGTACAAGGTGCAGGTAGGATTAAATCAAAGATCAAGTAAGGTGTAAGTATTTCACAGATTGCACATAATATGGTGTGGTGTAGGTGTTGCGTGTGGATTTCGTATTGCACATAGTATGGTATAAATATTGCACATAGGTTATTGCACTGACTATTGCACAGGTAACAGTAATTTACAGTGAGGTCGTGACAAACGAGATACATTCATACAGAGCAGCAGCAGTAAACGAGTTCAGTAGTCTGACAGCTTGGGGGTAATATCTGTCTTTGAGTCTTTTTGTGCGTGCTGGCAGGCTCCTGTATCGTCTACCAGAGGGTAGCAGACGGAAGAGTCCTTGTGCCGGATGAGTATGGTCCTTAGTGATGCTGCGTGCCTTACGCAGACCCCTGCTGTGGTAAATGTCCTGGATGGAGGGGAGACTGCTGCCAGTGATGTCCTCTGCCGCTCGCACCACCCTCTGTAGTGCTTTGCGGCTCTGAGCAGTGCAGTTCCCATACCACACTGTGATGCAGCCCGTCAGCAGGCTCTCGATGGTGCACCTGTAGAAGTTTGTGAGGATGCTGGTGTTCATACCAAACTTCCTCAACTTCCTCAGGAAGTAGAGTCTTTGTCGGGCTTTCTTAACCACAGTGTCTGTATGTAGTGTCCAGGACAGATCCTCAGTGATGTGTACCCCAAGGAACTTAAAGCTGCTGACCTGCTCCACCTCAGCGTTGTTAATGGAGATGGGGGGGATGCTGGTCTACACGCTGTCTCCTGAAGTCCACGATCATTTCCTTAGTTTTGCTGACATTCAGAGAGAGGTTATTTTCCTGACACCAGCTGGTCAGTGATTTCACCTCGTCTCTGTAGGCGCTCTCATCGTTGTTGGTGATGAGGCCTAGGATGGTGGTGTCGTCAGAAAACTTGAGGATGGTGTTGGAGCTGTGCCTGGCGGTACAGTCGTAGGTGAACAGGGAATACAGGAGAGGGCTGAGAACACAGCCCTGGGGTGCCCCAGTGCTGAGGACACGTGTGGAGGAGACGTGGCTGCCGATCCTCACCGCCTGTGGCCTGTTGGTGAGGAAGTCCCATATCCAGCAGCAGATGGACGTCCCCAGGCCCAGGGCGGTGAGCTTAGAGACCAGTTTGGGGGGGGATTATGGTATTGAATGCCGAGCTGTAGTCGATGAAGAGCATTCTCACATATGTGTTTCCTCTCTCCAGATGACTGAGAGAGGTGTGGACTGCTAGAGCAATAGCGTCGTCTGTAGACCTCTTTGCTCTATATGCAAACTGCAGGGGGTCCAGGGTGTCAGGGAGGGAGTCACAGATGTGTCTCTTAATGATTCGTTCAAAGCACTTCATGATGACAGATGTGAGTGCTATGGGCCGATAGTCATTAGGACAGGATGCTGTGGGGGTCTTTGGGATGGGGACTACAGTGGAGGTCTTGAAGATGGTGGGCACAATAGACTGGCTCAGGGACAGGTTGAAGATGTTGGTGAACACCTCGGCGAGTTGGTCAGCACAAGCTCTCAGCACCCGTCCGGGGATGCCGTCGGGTCCTGGTGCTTTGCGGGGATTCACTCTCTTGAACGCCCGTCTCACTGTAGCAGTGTCTATACAGAGTGCAGCGTCCTCACTGTCCACATGGGGTCTGCTGACAGGCGTGGTGTTATCTGCATCAAACCGGGCGTAGAAGGTGTTGAGTTCGTCCGGAAATGATGCGCTGGACAGTTCCACAGGCCCGCTCCTCCCCTTGTAGTCAGTGATGCAGCGTAGCCCATGCCACACCCGTCTCGGGTCATTGCTCTGCTGGGCAGACTCCACTCTCTCCCTGTAGTCCCTCTGGGAAGTCCTGATGGTCTTTCTGAGGTCGTACTTGGCTGCTTTGTAGGCTTCGGGGTCTCCTGAGTTGAAGGCGGCGATGCGAGCTTTCAGTTTAGCACGCACCTCCGGTCCCGCCCAGGGTTTCTGATTAGGGTAAGTGCAGATGGAGATTTTGGGCACCGTGTCCTCAATGCACTTCCCTATGTAGCCTACGACAGAGTCTGTGTACGCATTAATGTCACCATCCGCTGCGTCTGCAAACATCTGCCAGTCTGTTGTTTCAAAGCAGTCCTGTAGCACCTCATCAGACATACTGCTCCATTTGTGGATTTGTCTGGGAACCGGTTTTTCCAGTTTCAGCCTTTGTTTGTAAGCAGGCAACAGCAAGATGGCGCTATGGTCAGATTTATCAAAGGCTGGGCGGAGGAGGGGTTTGTAACTGTCTTTAAACGGGGTGTAACAATGGTCTAAAGTCTGCCCTTCCCCTGGTGGGGAGGGATATGTGCTGGTAGTATTTTGGTAGAACCGTTTTCATGTTAGCTCTATTGAAATCCCCCACCACAATGAAAGCTGCATCAGGGTGAGAGTTTTCAAGTCCATTTATAATCCCATACAGTTGTTCTAGGGCTTCTGTTTTATCAGCTTGTGGTGGAATATAGACTACAGTGAGGATTACAGCGCTAAAATCTCTAGGCAGATAGAAGGGTCTAACTTTAATGGTTAGCAGCTCTAGGGCTGGAGTGCAGTGAGTTGTTAAAATGTGTTCCCCACAAAGAGTTAACCATAAAGCACACACCCCCACCACAAGACTTGCCTGAGTCCTCCGTTCTGTCCTGCCTGTATATAGTGAAATTGTCCGGGGTAACGGCGCTGTCGGGTATGGTCGGGTCCAGCCATGTTTCCGTAAAGGCAAAAACACAACAGTTCCTCGTGTCCCGTTCGAAATAAATCCGTGCGCGCAGGTCATCCAGTTTATTCCTCAGAGACTGGATGTTTGCAAGCAGGATAGAGGGAAGAGTAGGTCTGTTGTGTCTCTGGCGGGTTCTCAACAGCACACCGGCTCGTTTCCCTCGCCGCGTTCTCCTCCTCTTACGGCGCCAGAGTAAACAAAGGGGCAAGATGTCCACCGCCGATGCCTCGAAAACCGGCTTAAAGTCCGCGCTTACTGACGGACGTAGCTTCAAAAGTGAGCTACGGTCGTACACATAGCGTGGGAGTGCAGTGCATGTGCAAAAAGTGAAAAAAGTGATTGAAAATAAAATAAAAATAAGGTAAAGGGAGCGAGTCGGCACGGAGCGACTGATCAGTGCGTCCATTCTGCGGCGCAACCTGATGACGTGACCTGATGAGGTGACACAGAAGAGAGGGGGGAAGGGAGAGACTGAGGTCGTTTTCACACCAGGAAAGTCTGATAGTTCACTTGCTTTGGTCTGGACCAAATCTTTAAAAAAAAAAAAAAAAAAAATTTGGTGAGGTTCTCTTTCACACTGCAGTTTTTCCCCAAGTGAACCAACATCTATAAACAAAACCACGTGTGCTGAGGTCGCTCAGCCATTGGACAGAAATGAGTCGTGTCCAAACACAGAAGGAGGAGAATCATGGTGTTACGTGCTGTTTTCAATCTAGCCTTAGCGATATGGTTTGCTCAGTTTTTACAGTTCGCACAAATGTTTGAGCAGCATCGTGAGGTTTACACTATTTTACAATGCGTGAAAAGTCCCTCAGTCGTCCAGGTAGAATCCATGATAAAAGGAGAAGTTCAATTTGTCAACTGGACAAAGTTTGTTTGGTTGAAAATGTTTCGCCGCTCATCCGAGAGGCTTCGTCAGCTCTGGTTATTGTACTGGTTAGACACTGCTTATATCTCGCTGCCGGGAGGCGTGTCCTACACTGAAAAAACTCTGAAAACGATCCCCCTAATCTGTCTCTTTGTTTTTCAAATTACTCTGGCGACTAGTTTTGACCCCCTATTCAACGCCTAACGACCCTCTCCACCCCTCTGCCCTGGCTCGTCTGCCTTAATGTTTCTTTTTCTGTTTTGACTTGGTCTAAGAATCGAATTATAAATGGGAGACAAGTTATGTCATTAAACAGAAATGGGGGAGTTAGACATAACTTGTCTCCCATTTATAATTCGATTCTTAGACCAAGTCAAAACAGACAAAGAAACATTAGGGCAGACGAGCCAGGGCAGAGGGGTGGAGAGGGTCGTTAGACGTTGAATAGGGGGTCAAAACTAGTCGCCAGAGTAATTTGAAAAACAAAGAGACAGATTAGGGGGGATCGTTTTCAGAGTTTTTTCAGTGTAGGACGCGCCTCCTGGCAGCGAGATATAAGCAGTGTCTAACGAGTCCAATAACCAGAGCTGACGAAGCCTCTCGGATGAGCGGCGAAACATTTTCAACCAAACAAACTTTGTCCAGTTGACAAATTGAACTTCTCCTTTTATCACTATTTTACAATCAATTTCCAAACGACGAAGACACAGGGCAAGACGACTACGGAGGACAGCGCTCATGAGCGCATCAAATTCTGACTCTTGCTCTTCACGCAAAATGTAAGTAAGCCTCGTAAGTTTTGTTTAGTTTCGTCAGCCTCGGTTTCCCATAATGCTCGACATATGACGGGAGCTCGTTAAGTACAAAAAGCCAACTTGTGTCGGATCGAGTCCGGTCTGCATTCTCACCTCAAACGAACCGCAGCCCGAGGTTTTTACGTGGTCTCGGTTCGCTTGTTTGCTCCGGATCGAGATTTTTGGTTTTTATTCACACCAGCCCAAAAGGTCCAAATCAAAGGAGCAAAGGAACCAAACAGTGAAAACGACCTGAGAGATCATGACAATTTGATATTTTCTTTTGATGACAGTCACCTGGTTGCGTTTAATTAACATACAACTTTTCCCTGTAAAATGCACAAAATGAAGAAAAATGCCTAAAAAATCTTGTACTTTGTCAGTTATTTCAGTTATTAAAATACCATCATTTTATTTTAAGAAAATGACTGCTATAATTAGTCGCACCAAATGACAGGAAAACCTCATATTGGCTAAACAAATAATAATAAATGAGTAACAAATAAATTGCATGCAAATTGTATAATTAGTACAAATTTTATGCCAGTTTAACACTCGGTGAAGATGAAAATTTAATCATTCATTTTTCCATTTCATTTCTACTTTAACTTTTCACAACATGGCAAAAGGAGAAATTCAATTTGTCAACTGGACAAAAGTTTATTTGGTCGAACCAGGACTAAACCAGGTCTAAACCAGGACTAAACCAGGACTAAACCAGGACTAAACCAGGTCTAAACCAGGTCCAAACCAGGTCTAAACCAGGTCTAAACCAGGACTAAACCAGGACTAAACCAGGTCTAAACCAGGTCCAAACCAGGTCTAAACCAGGTCTAAACCAGGACTAAACCAGGACTAAACCAGGACTAAACCAGGTCTAAACCAGGACTAACCCAGGACTAAACCAGGTCTAAACCAGGTCTAAACCAGGACTAAACCAGGACTAAACCAGGTCTAAACCAGGTCTAAACCAGGAATAAACCAGGACTAAACCAGGACTAAACCAGGTCTAAACCAGGTCTAAACCAGGTCTAAACCAGGTCTAAATCAGGACTAAACCAGGACTAAACCAGGTCTAAACCAGGTCTAAACCAGGAATAAACCAGGACTAAACCAGGTCTAAACCAGGACTAAACCAGGTCTAAACCAGGAATAAACCAGGACTAACCCAGGACTAAACCAGGTCTAAACCAGGACTAAAGCAGGTCTAAACCAGGACTAAATCAGGAATAAACCAGGTCTAAACGAGGTCTAAACCAGGTCTAAACCAGGACTAAACCAGGTCTAAACCAGGTCTAAACCAGGACTAAACCAGGATGAACAGACAGCAATTATCAAAGGAAAGATTGTGGAACGCCAGTCTCAAACAGAACTTGTTTATTTTGCAGTCGGTAGCCGTATCTTTGCAAAATGTGAATAATAAAAAGCAATATACTCGTACTTAAACACGTTACACATGTTGGGTCTACTAGATATAAATACGTCGACCTTTGCCATCACAATACACTTGTCTCCAGTTTTCCGCACTTTACGCTCTCGTACCAGCCACAAACAAACTGGTTGCTCCTCCAGACCTTTAGAGCTCTGAAGGTCTTGTGCTGTATCAGGGCTTGGGGAGAAGACCAGGTAGTTCACAATATCGGGATCTCTTACAGCAGCAGAATCGACAAATCGCCACTGCCACTGTACAAACTTGAATCCATCTCATACGGATCTTCTTGCCCAGTTTTTTCATATAACGCTTCTTTTCTTTGGCATCCAACTTATCCCTGTACAGCAGTGTCAGGATTCCGATGTGGAAGGTTTCTTGCGAAATTTAGATTTTTTTCTGCACGGTTGCGTGTAATGCATCCAAGATGGCCGCACATACGGGTAATCGTCCTGTTTTTCCGGGTTCGTGAAAATGCTCTATAACAGATGTACAAAAGGCATAATTAACTGTATCTGTACAAATAAAATGGAAAATAAGTAATTATAAGCTATATACAAGTCACATGTTTTATTTTTATTTTTTTTTATGGAAATGGACAACTTTAATAAAGTATTGTGGCACATTCCTAACCCTAACCCTAACCCTAACAATACCAAAATCACTCGATACAATATTTTCACAATATGCATCTCACGGTTCGATATTTATTACGATATTTTGTGGAGGTTTAAAAAACTGTGAATATACTACTTTTATGTACTTATTTGTTTGTTTATTTCATTCATGAAGTATACAAAGATATTAAAAGCGTCCTAAGAAAGAAAGCGTTGCGCGTTACTTTAAAATCAATACATTTCATTTCAATCACAAATATTAATCAACTGCAAACAGAAATCTTCACTTTTATGCACAACTTAGTTTCTGTTTTCCCGGGTTCGTGAAAACGCTCTATACCGTCTGGGGTCCGAATAGTTCCATGTTACATACCCAAAGCCAGAGCCATGGCACAGGACTAAGAAGATAAAAGTTGGGTTTATTCCTGTACTGTGTAACAGGTCCGTCACTAATTATACGTCGAGCTGTAGTCTTTGAGCGAGTTGCCCGGAGCTCTTTCAGTGAGGGCTCCAGGTGGGCCCACACGGCTCGCTCATCATGACGGAGGCTGTCTGACAGTGTTGCATCTGATTTGTTGCCATGGACAGCGTAGAGGACAGCAGTATGACTTGTGGCCTGTTTTCGACTTCCTCCGAAATGATAAGCCTGTATCTCTGTGCTCATCGTGCATGCACAGTTCTCAGAAGTCGAACAGATTCATATTCATTGAGATCTTGTTTTATGCATCAGAACTGTTCTGTCTGGTGAATCCAATTGAATTGATGTATCCAGACGTGCGATATCGTTTTTCAGTACTCTCCTTGTTACTGTTTCTTATTATTACTTATTTTATCAGACTGTATAACTCCACCGTATGGTCCTAAACAGGAGTCGAGTTGTAAAATTAAACCAGGGGGGATGGTGAAATTTTTCATTTATGTGACATATTTTCCAGTGGACACACACATACACACACACACACACACCTTAGTCCTGGTTCAGTCCTGATTTAGACCTGGTTTAATCCTGGTTTAATCCTGGTTTAGACCTGGTTTAGTCCTGGTTTAGACTTGGTTTAGTCCTGGTTTAGACCTGGTTTAGACCTGGTTTAGTCCTGGTTTAGTCCTGGTTTAGTCCTGGTTTAGTCCTGGTTTAGTCCTGGCTTAGACTATTATTATTAATTATTGTTATGCCATTCTTGCCTGCATACACTTTTCTTTCTTGTTCAAACTGTCCCTACCTGGAGCTACTGTGACAAGTAAATTTCTCCTGCGTGAGATCAATAAAGTGTTATCTTATCTTATCTTATTGTCAAAAACAGAACAGGAGGACCCAACAATGCAGAGGCGAGAGGCAGGCGAGCAGTAGAAGAGGGTTTATTACAAAACGTCCAAAATTCCAGGAAATCAGTCAGAGGGCAAGCAGAGGTATCCAAATCGGCAGGCAAAAAACAACAGTCCAAGGAATAAGGCAAGGAATCAAAACACGAAGGTCAAACTGGGAAAAGAACGCTGGAACGCTTTCTGAAAACAGACAAGACGAACTGGCAACAGGAGGGGAAAAAGGTAAGGCTAATATAGGCTGGGGAGGAGGAGACAATGACAAACAGGTGAGGCACATTAGGGTAATGGGGAGAGGGAAAACTAGACAGGAAGTAAGGGAACAAAACAGAACCTTAACAAAATAAAACAGGAAGTAACAAGACAAACTCAACTAACGGACCCTGACACTTATCTTATCTTATCTTATTACTAAAGCTTCTAACAGCTCCTTTAACTCCCGTATCGTCCCTGTATGTGTTTGCTTTGCGACATTTGCAAAGTTTCTCTCTCCATTTCTGGATTTCCTGCTCCC
>JAVJIX010000026.1:1410000-1767500 GCA_036785185.1 Paratrypauchen microcephalus | reverse complement strand
TCTCCCTTCCTCTCCTCTCTTTCTCCTCTCTCCCTCATTCCTCTCTCTCCCTTCTTCTTCTCTCTCCTCTTTCTCCCCCTTCTCCTCCTCTGCCCTGCTCATGTCTCTCCTCTCTCCCTCTTCTCTCCCCCTCTCTTTTCCCACCATCTTTCTCTCTCCCTTCTTCCCCCTCCCCCTCTCTTCTCTCTCTCTTTCCCTCTTTCCTCTCTCCTCTCATTACATGCACAGGTCTGAATAATTGACGGAGCGTTTATGGAGAAGTGATCCACGCTGAGGCGTCGGTGTCCCTCCGGTCCAGGATGAATATTTCACCACCGGACAGAAGAAGAGAGAGCAGAAGAAGAGAGGGAGGAGAGAAGGAAGAGAGAGGGAAGAGAGGAGAGGGGGGGGGGAAGAGGGACAGGCAGAGGAGAGAGGGGGTGAAAGGGGAAGGGAGGAGAGAAAAAGTGGGAAGAGTGAAGAGAGGAGAGAAAAAAGAGGAGGAGATAAAAAACAACACAATAAATAGAAAAAAAGCAAAACAAAGATTATTAAATCGGAAAAGTGAACAGTGTCGGAATATTACATAAATGTGATCGGCCACGCGAAAACCGGTCAGAACTCGGGATTCGTGAACACGAGAAAATTGCGTTTTTTTGTTTTTTTTCAAAATGTGTCATTTTTGTTTTTTTTAGCCAAATGTGCAAGTTGAAATAATGAAGAAGCCTCTCCATGTTTCAGATAACAGCACTGGTTGCTTTAAAAACATTTTATCTTTGAAATATGCTAGTTTTTCGGAAAGAGCTGTACTGTATTTCTTAAATAACGAGATACAGTAGGTGCTCCTCCATGAGTTTATGGATGTAAAAACAGCGTGGAGTGAGGACAGCTGGAGACGAGAGACTGCAGAACTTTTATCACTGTCCACAGTCCTTACTGAAGGAGCCAAGTGCCTCCAGACCTTTAGACCTCTGAGGGCCTCCAGACCTTTAGAGCTCTGAAGGCCTCCAGACCTTTAGAGCTCTGAAGGTCCTCCAGACCTTTAGAGCTCTGAAGGTCCTCCAGACCTTTAGAGCTCTGAGGGCCTCCAAACCTTTAGAGCTCTGAAGGTCCTCCAGACCTTTAGAGCTCTGAAGGTCCTCCAGACCTTTAGAGCTCTGAGGGCCTCCAAACCTTTAGAGCTCTGAAGGGCCTCCATACCTTTAGAGCTCTTAAGTAGTCTGGTTAACACCTGACCATATCACAAGTGAGATATGGGTCTGGGAGCTCGCTTCGAAAAATCCCGTAGCGGAGGTGTGGTTAGCGATTGCCAACGGCCGTTTATTTGGCGTTACCAATGTCTATCATTTGGCGTATACGTAGCCCATAGCCAATCATGTCAGTTGTCAGTTCAAACTACAAGTTTCCGTTTGTCACGTAGTACGCGTCACCGTCTTGCCACACCTCCCCGCTCTCTGATTGGGGCCCTAAATCTGGGACTCTCGCTTGGACGTGCTGCCAGGCCGCCTTCCAGTTCGAAACGAACGGAAGCGGCCTGGGAATTCCCAGGCTAGCTCTTAAGGCCTCCAGACCTTTAGAGTTCTGAAGGTCCTCCAGACCTTTAGAGCTCTGAAGGTCCTCCAGACCTTTAGAGCTCTGAAGGTCCTCCATACCTTTAGAGCTCTGAAGGTCCTCCAGACCTTTAGAGCTCTGAAGGTCCTCCAGACCTTTAGAGCTCTGAAGGTCCTCCATACCTTTAGAGCTCTGAAGGTCCTCCATACCTTTAGAGCTCTGAAGGTCCTCCATACCTTTAGAGCTCTGAAGGGCCTCCATACCTTTAGAGCTCTTAAGGCCTCCAGACCTTTAGAGCTCTGAAGGTCCTCCATACCTTTAGAGCTCTGAAGGGCCTCCAGACCTTTAGAGCTCTGAAGGGCCTCCAGACCTTTAGAGCTCTGAAGGGCCTCCAGACCTTTAGAGCTCTGAAGGTGCTGTATCAGGGCTTGGGGAGAAGACCAGGTAGTTCACAATATCGGGATCGCTTACAGCAGCAGAATCGACACTGAACAAACTTGAATCCATCTCATATTAATTTGAGTTTGTTCATATAACGCTCCTTTTCTTTGGCATCCGACTTATCTCTGTACATTTGGTCAACGGTGTCAGAAGTTTTGGAATCTGATGTGGAAGGTTTATTGCAAAATTTTTATTTTATTTTCTTACTTTGAATGAGCGATATCTCCAACATGGCCGCACATCCGCGTCATGGTCGGATTTTGCGAGTCTGTGAAAACACTTTATTTGTCTGTCTACATCTCCAAAGCTCAAAATGTTCCACCTTGTGATGTCATGGAGTGACCCTATTGAAACACTAAAATTCAGGTGAAAAACGCCGCTTATCAATTAATCGTAAGTCGATTGATAAGGTCAATCAACTATAGATTAATGAATTAATCCATAATTTGCATCCCTAATGTGTAGTTACTGTGTGTTTGCTGGTGGTTTTTGGGAGCTGGGATTTTTCCTTTAAATTTTGCGCCCTGGTTTCCAATAGTAAAATCCTTTGCTTCTTTCTTTCTTTCTTTCTTTGATTTATTTAACAGGGACCATGTACAGGAGCATTAATCACAATCAATGAAGAGATGCTTTGTACCAGACTATAGCTCTTCAAGCTAATTTCCATCTGCAGTCCCTGAGACACACAACACGACAAAACATTAAACACAGCATAAAATAATGCATTTCATAAACATTTCATCAAAGGTACATTATTTACATTAGTTAAAATGGTTTCCCCTTCCCCTTCCCATCCCCTTCTCAGGTTTGTCTTGATGCTGACAGGTTTGACTCCTACACTAAATTGTTTGAAGTCTTTGCACAGTTTTAGCTCAGTGGAAAGTTTCTTCCATTCTGAGATCGTTTTAACAGAAAATGCAGATTGTCCCGGTGATGTTTTACATTTTGGTATTGTACATTGGCCACTGACCGTTGACCTGGTGGTCCAGACCCTTTGGTCAGATGTTAAAGGAATATTAAAGTTTTTTACAACCTGAACCTTATTTCTGTAAAAAAAAACAAAAAAAACAAGTTGTTTTACTTACCCATAGTACTTTGGTGTCATTTGGAGCAGTTTCGTAGATGTAGTTTAGCGATATCCGTTAACATGAGTGCTTGGGGCAGGCGATTACAGTCACCAAATAACACAAACTTTATCAGTTTTCAAATTACAGAAGCTCAATGTCTTAGTCTACACTTTCGTTTGACTCAAAAGTGGCCTCTAATCCGAGATTCATCCATAGTTTCGAGTAGATGAGGAGGCGCTCAGTCACAGCTGTTTTGCAGATAAGAAGACGCTAATAACTTTTCTGTTGCGAGCGACACATGGCAGAAGATTGGGACTTTGAGGCTGAAGAGGACTTATGGAGGACTGAGGACTGAAGAGGAGTATACGGATGAGGAGACAGAATGGATACGGAAAGAATGAAGCGGAGACAGTTTTAGGAGCAGCAGAGAACAGCCATCGGTTTCGCATTACTTCTCAGAATCGCGCGCTGAATCCGCTGGCCTTCTTTCTTTTCCTTTGCTGGTAAAAAATCGTCCTGACTGAAGTGGGTACTGCAAACACGATAGTCCAAACGTCTTACAGCTTTGCCTTTCATGTTTGGGTCCCGAGAGCTGAGAACGAAATAAGCTGTGACTCTGCACTGTCCGAAACTATGGCTAAATCTCGGATTAGAGGCACTTTTGACTCAAACGAAATTGTAGACTAAGACATTGAGCTTCTGTAATTTGAAAAGTGATAAAGTTTGTGTTATTTGGTGACTGTAATCGCCTGCCCCAAGCACTCACGTTAACGGATATCGATATACCACAACATCTACGAAACTGCTCCAAATGACACCAAAGTGCTATGGGTGAGTAAAACAACTTGTTTTATTACAGAAATGAGGTTCAGATTGTTTAAAAAAAAGTTAATATTCCTTTAACCTCCTACGACCTGGCGTCCACATATGTTGACATCACATTTGGGGTCATGTAGACCACAATATTCACTTTTGGTGAACAAGGTCCTGGCATCCACATATGAGGACATTATACTGCCACTTTCTGGTTGCAGAAGGGTATAACACATTACAGGTTTGATTCAAGATGGCTGCTAACACCTCCTCAAGTTCAGATGGCAACTTCAAAAACAAACCTCCCCAAGGTAAAAAAAATAATCAAATTTCATGGCTGATTCATGTTCAGATATGCATATAAACATCAAATGTTTACTGTGGAAGTTAAATTTTTTAAAAGTTAGTAACTGTAATGATTTACCATGCTGCTAAACATGACGTACACAAATGTGGACAGAGGGACTTAGTTTAGGTAAAAAGTGCTAAATGCTTACATCAATATGTGAGAATTAGATTGTGTTTTGGGATGATTTTTTGTAGAAAAACAGTATGAACAGATTGCAAGCTGCTTTCAAACAGATTAGCATTGCAGCAATGCTATGTGCATTAGCATAAATAAATCTACATGCAATTTTTATTTGATTTTTCTCTTGGTGTTTTTTTTTCCAGAGTGTTTATCTGTGTCACAAGCTATGGAGTTATTGTTTTCATTTGATGGAAGCAACTCAGAGGTGGAAGATCTGTAAGACATTGATGATCCTGTGGGGGATCCTGAATATCAACCCCTACGACAGGAGCTAAGCAGTTGTGAGGAGGACAGTAGTGGGTGTGAAGAATATGAAGGATATTGTTCAGATCGTGCCATATCCAGATCACACACTGCCAGACGACGCACACAGACACTGAAGGATGATCCTCATGTCTCAGACAATGTCCCAGAAGATATACCACCAGGACCAAGCCCTCAAGAGCAGCCCAAGAAAGGGTGGGGGATGCGATGGAGGGCTTCTCTGCTAACACCAAGCCAAGCCCAGTTTGAGCATGAAGAGGATACTGTGCAGGACAGAGAGGAGTGGACCCCACTGGACTACATAGAACAGTATATTGACAAAGATTTGATGAAAATGATTGCAGATTGCTCAAATGCTACATACTTGTCTAATAGTGGAAACCTACTAAGCACATCAGCTGATGAAATGTATAATTTTTTTGGTGCCTGTATGTTGATGTCTTGCGTACCATATCCTGAAATTAGGATGTACTGGTCCAAGGGCTTGAAACTGCCTGCCATCACTGAAAATTCACACGTGACAGATTTTTCAGACTGAGGCGATCACTCAAAGTGCTCATTGATGATGATGTTCCACAGGATCTATGAGACACTGATCAATTCTGGAAAGTGAGGCCTTTCCTTCGATGAGCAGATGATTCCATTCACAGGAGCTTGTCCGTTCCGACAGTATCTCCCAATGAAATCCAACCCAGTCGGCATGAAAAACTTTGTGTGCGCAACAGCTGATGGTATTGTGCTGGACTTTGAAATGTATCAAGGTGCAAACGCACTCCTTGAGCAGGTTGCAGTTCCTTGAATTTCGTATGGAAGTGGCCATGACCTTCTTGGCTCAGCATGACAATGAGAACTCTTGACTTTTCAGAGCAGGAAGATGACCCAGAGGTTTCAGTTCAAGGCAAAGTGCGTCCAGTGGAGGCTGTGCCCCATGTTTCAGTCCGCAGGAGAGCTAATGCACATCTGCCAGAGGTGGCAAACCTGAAAATGCAGCACGCTGCAGAGCAAAAGGCTGCTCAGGGAAAACTCGAGTGCGGTGTGTTACATGCAAGGTGTTTCTCTGCTTGCAGGCAGGTCGCAACTGTTACACAGCTTTTCACAAATAGGTGAAAACATTTTTACACAGGCAAAAAAAAAGTTTACAGTAGTAGTTTTGCAGTGCCGATATTATACACATGCATATTCCTGCAACTGTTAGCAGCACTTCAAATGAGCAAAATTGTTTCTCATGTTTTATTTTGCAATCAAGAAACATGTTGCTTTGTTTAGGCCTCAAATAAACAGATTTGCACACTATTACTTAATGTGAATTTATTGTGTTCTATCAAAATTTTAAACGAAGGTCCACATATGTGTACATCATTTTTCTCAGGAACTACATCATATGAAACAATGATTCTTTGTTTTTGCAATCATTAGGCCCTAATCATCCCAAAAAGCATGGAGAAATTAATAATGCATACCCTGACTGAGTTCGGGTCTTAAGAGGTTAATTTGACAAACTTTTTCAGCGGTGGAGGAGCCACATTATTAATGATGTTGAATAGTAATCTAAGACTGGCTGATTTGATCATATATTCAAAACTGAGCATTTTATGTTTCGCTAATATTTGACAGTGATGGTAGTGTCGCGGTTTCTTATCTAGGATCCTAATAGCTTGTTTATAAAGAGATTCTAGAGGTTTTTATTGTAGTTTGATTGGCTTATGACCAACAGGAGACACCAAACATTAAGTGAGGCAGGATCATTGCCTTTAAATAGGTTTTTGCTCCTTGTTTTGTTAAGGAGTTTCGTATAGATTTCGGGGAACACAAACATAAATTAGTCCATTGTGCTCCGCTAATTATGAGGGGCCGATCTAAGCCAAAAATGCCAGGGCCGTATTTTTTTTTTTTTTTGTCCCAGTCCAGCCCTGATGTAAACCAGGACTCAACCAGATCCGGTACAGGACTAAGTCAGGACTGAACCTGGGCTTTTCAAACCCCCACCGATGCATGTTTAATATTGTCATTATTACGACGTCTTTTATTTATGTTGTATTGTGAGAAAGTTGTAAAATATGAGCCCAAAGCGAGTCAGGATTTTTCCATTGACCATCCATTATTAATAAAACTATTCATAATTCATTCTATGCTGAGTCTGCAAGCCTTTCTGTGTGGACATTTTTATTTTTTACTTTGCATTTTGAAGTTTGCCCAAGTGTTTTAAAGACTCGAAAGCATCGCGTCTACGTCTCCGTGAAGTTTCAATGAGAATTTTCTAAACGCGATTTCAAATATTTGTTTTGTAAAATGAGGCATCGTGCTGGGCTGGATTTGCAGCATTTTTTACAAATGGTGGAGAAGTGAATTTTTCATTTTTGATATTTTGATTTGGTGCCCCCGCTATGTTCTCTCACCGAGGGGCTGGTAATGAAGTACATTAGACTTTGGGATAACGAGAAAAGGGAAATACATGAAGAAAATACTGTATCTAGTAGTAGTAAGTAGGATAAGTAGGGGTAGGGGTAGTACTAGAAGTAGTTGTAGTAGTAGTAGTAGAAGTAGGATAAGTAAGAGTAGGGGTAGCACTACTGTAGAAGTAGTAGTAGTAGTACTAGTAGTAGCAGTAGTAGTAGTAGTAGTAGGGGTAGTACAAGTAGCAGCAGTAGTATCAGCAGTAATAACTTTAGTAGTAGTAGTAGTAGTAGTAGGATAAGTAAGAGTAGGGGTAGCACTAGAAGTAGTAGTAGTAGTAGTAGCAGTAGAAGTAGTAGTAGTAGTAGGATAAGTAGGAGTAGAGGTAGCACTAGAAGTAGTTGTAGTAGTAGTAGGGGTAGTACTAGTAGTAGTACTAGCAGTAGAAGTAGTAGTAGTAGTAGGATAAGTAGGATTAGAGGTAGCACTAGAAGTAGTAGTAGTAGTAGTAGGGGTAGTACTAGAAGTAGTAGCAGTAGTAGTAGTAGTAGTAGCAGCAGAAGTAGTTGTAGTAGCAGTAGTAGCAGTAGTAATAACATTAGTAGTAGTAGTAGTAGTAGTAGTAGGAGTAAGGGTAGCACTAGAAGTAGTAGTAGTACTAACAGTAGCAGCAGAAGTAGTTGTAGTAGTAGTAGTAGTAGTAGTAGTAGCAGAAGTAGTTATAGTAGCAGTAGTAGCAGTAGTAATAACATTAGTAGTAGTAGTAGTAGCAGTAGTAACAGTAGCAGCAGCAGTAGTAGTAGTAGCAGTAGTAATAACATTAGTAGTAGTAGTAGTAGCAGTAGTAACAGTAGCAGCAGCAGTAGTAGTAGTAGTAGTAGTAGTAGTAGTCTTTTATATCATGATTTTCTATTTTCTAAGCAGTGAGGCAGGTTAAGTGTCTTGCTCATGGACACAACGACAGCGTTCATCTGTGGATCTGGAATCACACCACTGAAGTAATGATGACATTCAAAAAGAGGCATTCTTACTGTGTCGCCTCTCCACAGATCTGACCTGGAGCTTGGCCTGGACATGTCGCTTGCTTGTCTCCATAGAGATATAGGAGTTTAATGCCATACCGTGGAACATTCCTAGCAAATTAATAATATTCCATTCTCCTAGAGACATAGGAGCGCCTTTAAAGTTGTACAGTAATAGTAGTATTATAGTAAAAGTATTATAGTAAAAGTATTATAGTAAAAGGAGAAATTCAAAGTACTATAGTAAAAGTAATTCACTATATACTGTGCAGTGGAGCTGTATTTATCCATCCATTCATTTTCTTCCGCTTATCCGGGGCCGGGTCGTGGGGGCAACAGTCTAAGCAGGGACTTCCAGACTTCCTTCACCCCGAACACTTCCTCCAGCTCCTCCGGGGGGACCCCAAGGTGTTCGCAGGCCAGCCGGGAGACATAGTCCCTCCAGCGTGTCCTGGGTCTTCCCCGGGGCCTCCTCCCGGTGGGACGTGCCCGGAACACCTCCTGAGGGCGGCGTCCAGGAGGCGTCCAGAACAGACGCCCAAGCCACTTCAGCTGCTCCTCTCGACGTGGAGGAGCAGCAGCTCTAGTCTGAGCTACTCCCGTGTGACTGAGCTCCTCACCCTATCTCTAAGGGAGCGCCACTCTGCGGAGGAAATTCATTTTCGCCGCTTGTATCCGCGATGTCGTCCTTTCGGTCATTACCCAGAGCTCATGACCATAGGTGACGGGAGGAACGTAGATTGATGGTAAATCGAGAGCTTTGCCTTTCGGCTCAGCTCCCTCTTCACCACAACGGTTCGGTACAATGACCAAAACACTGCCAGTGCTGCACCGATCCACCTGTCAATCTCACACTCTATCCTCCCCTCGCTCGTGAACAAGACCCTGAGATACTTGAACTCCTCCATTTGAGGCAAAGACTCTCCACCCACCCGGAGAGGGCAAGCCACCTTTTTCTGGAGCTGTATTTATAGTATTTATAGTAGTTTAAATAGCAGTATCACTACATATTGGCTACCTGACAATTCAGAACCACACACTGTGACAGGTGGATTAACCAATCAGAGAGAAGCATGTGCTATTTGCGTCAAAAACAAACATGCTGGTTACACATAAAAAGTGGATAAAAACATAAAGGACAGAGAAACAGTGCGGATTTTTACCAAATCAACAATCAAAGCACAAAACTTTCTTTTCTTTCCACATTGTTTTCTCTTTCAATCTCAGTCAGTGTCAGTAAGATGAAGTAATTTACGGACTTCGCTGATCCTGTGCGAATCTGCTGCAAGTAACACAGAGGTGGGGAGGTAATTTGCAAATTACCAGACGTCCCCAGGTGCATGTTGGACTCCGCCAACGCTGCCCTTTGTCACCGGTTCTGTTCATTGCATTTATGGACAGAATTTCTTGGCGCAGTCAGGGGCCGGAGGGGATCCAGTTTGGGGACCACAGGATCTCATCTCTGCTGTTTGCAGATGATGTTGTCCTGATGGCTTCATTGAGCTGGGACATCCAGTGTGCACTGGAGCGGTTTGCAGCCGAGTATAAAGCGGCTGGGATGAGGATCAGCTCCTCCAAATCCGAGGCCAAATCCGACCGGAAAAAGGTGGTTTGCCCTCTCCGGGTGGGTGGAGAGTCCTTGCCTCAAGTGAAGGAGTTCAAGTATCTCGGGGTCTTGTTCACGAGTGAGGGGAGGATGGAGCATGAGATTGACAGGCGGATCGGTGCAGCGTCGGCAGTGATGCGGTCGCTGTACCGGACCGTTGTGGTGAAGAGGGAGCTGAACCGAAAGGCAAAGCTCTCGATTTACCGTCAATCTACGTTCCTCCCCTCACCTATAGTCATGAGCTCTGGCTAATGACCGAAAGGACGAGATCCCGGGTACAAGCGACTGAAATGAGTTTCCTCCGTAGAGTGGCTGGGCGCTCCCTTAGAGATAGGGTGAGGAGCTCAGTCACATGGGAGGGGCTCGGAGTAGAGACGCTGCTCCTTCACATTGAGATGTTCTGAATGTCAAGAGAATTTTCAAGACGAGATTTTAGAGATGTGATACAAATTATCGTCACAAGTCTGGACGGAGGTTTTTCACGCTCTATGGTCCAGTTCCAAACTCTTCTGGATTCAAACAGAATGTAGAAGAGACTGGCTGGTCAGGAAATCTCACTGTCGTTGTCACAATATTACAATTTCAAACTCCATTCCAATACGAAGGAATAGACTCAATAACTATTCTGATACCACAATATAAAATAGTACTTATATACTTATATCTGTGTAATCCCTCAGTGGTCATGTAGGTTCCATAGTGGTCCAGGTCTAAACCAGGGCTAAGAATTTGCACTCTTTAGTGATGATTGTGTGTTGAGTGAGGCTAGGACTGGTGAGTGTGTGTATGGATGTATAAAGATGAATTTTTTTTGAATGTTTTTTAGAAATGGCATAGTGAGGGTTGGAATTTTATCTGATATGTATGCACACATGTGATTATTCTTATGCACTGGTCCATTACCCATTTACAATCTCTGTTACAGCATATTTAAAGGAGAAGTAACGTTTTTTACAATTTGAGCCTTATTTCGGTAATAAGTTGTTTTACTCACCCATAGCACTTTGGTGTCATATGGAGCACTTCCAGAGATGTTTTAGATTTGCGTTAGCCTAGCGCGACTTCTAGCCATAGCTCGGGGCATATAATATATTCCCCGAGCATGTAATGTATGCTCCGTGCGGTCTCCAAATAACACAAAATTTAGCACTTTTCAAATCATAGAAGCTCGATGTCTTAGTCTACGATTTCGTTTGAGTCAAAAGTGGCCTGTAATCCAAGATTTAGCCATAGTTTACAGCTTTGCGTTTCATCTTTGGGTCCCGGGAGCTGAGAGCACACTCCGCACATGCGCACTGGCGTCCTCATCTACTCGAAACTATGGCTAAATCTACGAAATCGTAGATTAAGACATCGAGCTTCTATGATTTGAAAAGTGCTAAAGTTTGTGTTATTTGGAGACTGCAAACATGTGCCCCGAGAACTCACGTTATGGAGATCGCAAATCTAAAACATCTCTGGAAGTGCTCCATATGACACCAAAGTGCTATGGGTGAGTAAAACAACTTGTTTTATTACCGAAATAAGGCTCAGATTGTAAAAAAAATGTTACTTCTCCTTTAATTAACATCAGCCTGTCCCGGGACTACAGGTGGAAATTTGCATTTTTGCTATAGCCTGGCACCATGCATGTGTCTTTTGTTTATTTCAAAAGTCAGTGAAATGTTGTGCCCTGTCCCTGTGCAAATAAAATAAACCACATACATATGGGCATATATTAGTCTATGTGCTCTTACACTTGTTCTGATACAGCTCAAGATCATTCTAAAGCTTCAGAAAAGCTTCATTTCTGTCCTGTGAATGGGACTTTTTCAGTATCGATACCTGTGAAAAATGAGTACCTCGTTTCGTTGTGTACTAGTATTTTGAAGCCCGAGTCCCATTAGTGTAGCGGAGGTGTAAAATGGCCGGGGGCTGGACAGTGTTGTATGGTGGAGAGCACGGTGGAGACGGATGGGGCTGTGGTTCATGTATTTTTGAGCACGGGGCTGGAGGCGTTTGCTTTGGACACTTTTTAAATATATGCACTTTGCTGAGGCCCTATATATCTGAAAGAAGGAACACCATTAATGTATTTTACAAGAAGGAAAGCAAGAAGAAAAATACAGACATCATGTTGTTTGTCATGTTATTTCCAGTAGTAGTGGTGGTACTAGTTTTGGTAGTAGTAGTCACAGTTGTAGTAGTAATCATAGTCATAGTAGTTTTGGTAGTCATAGTAGTCATAGTCATAGTAGTATTGGTAGTTGTAGTAGTTTTGGTAGTCGTAGTAGTCATAGTTGTAGTAGTTTTGGTAGTAGTAGTAGTAGTCATATTTGTAGTAGTTGTTCTAGTCGTAGTAGTCATAGTCGTCGTAGTTTTGGTAGTAGTAGTAGCCATAGTCGTAGTAGTTTTGGTATTAGTAGTTGTAGTACATTTGGTCGTAGTAGTAGTCATAGTTGTAATATTTTTGGTAGCAGTAGATGTCATAGTTGTAGTAGTTTTGGTAGTAGTAGCCATTGTTGTAGTAGTTTTGTTATTAGTAGTTGTAGTACTTTTGGTAGTAGTAGTAGTAGTAGTCATAGTTGTAGTAGTTTTAGTAGTCGTAGTAGTTTTGGTAGTAGTAGTAGCCATAGTTGTAGTAGTTTTGGTAGTAGTAGTTGTAGTACTTTTGGTAGTAGTACTAGTCATAGTTGTCTTAGTTTTGGTAGTAGTAGTTGTAGTAGTTTTGGTAGTAGTAGTACTCATAGTAGTTTTGGTAGAAGTAGTTTTCGTAGTCATAGTTGTAGTAGCTTTGGGAGCAGTAGCTGTCATAGTCGTAGTAGTCATAGTTGTAATAGTTTTGGTAGTAGTAGTCATAGTTGTAGTAGTTGTTGTGGTAATAGTAGTAGTAGGAAAGCTGATCAATCATAATCAGTGTATAAATACTGTAAAATATCAGAGAACACCTGCATTAAAGGAAGCATTTTTTAATGAGAGTGTGTGGTTAGCATGCTAGTTGTTGCTAGCTTGTTGGCTAGCTTTTAAGGTGGCGGCAAAACTCACTTGGTCGTTTCAACCCTGAAATTTCCTATTTCTACTGAACTCAAGGGAAAAGGTTGCTGCTCACTTGACAATTACCACTTCATGACATCACAAGGTGGAACTCGGGATTTTGAGTGTTGTTGTGTTCGTTCATTTGATTGGATCCACGGAGAAGCTATTGTTTTGCCTGAAATGTTCCACAGTACTGTAGTAGTTGTTGTAGTCGTAGTAGTCATAGTTGTAGTAGTTTTGGTAGTCGTAGTAGTTTTGGTAGTAGTAGAAGCCATTATGGTAGTACTTTTGGTATTGGTAGTTGTAGTACTTTTGGTAGCAGTAGCAGTAGTAGTCATAGTTGTAGTAGTTTTGGTAGTCGTAGTTACAGTACTTTTGGTAGTAGTAGTAGTAGTAGTCATAGTTGTAGTAGTTTTGGTATTAGTAGTTGTAGTACTTTTGGTAGTAGTACTAGTCATAGTTGTAGTAGTTTTAGTATTAGTAGTTGTAGTACTTTTGGTAGTAGTAGTAGTAGCCATAGTTGTAGTAGTTTTAGTATTAGTAGTTGTAGTACATTTGGTAGGAGGACTAGTCATAGTTGTAGTAGTTTTGGTAGTAGTAGATGTCATAGTTGTAGTAGTTTTGGTAGTTGTAGTAGTAGCCATAGATGTAGTAGTTTTGGTAGTCATAGTAGTAGCCATAGTTGTAGTAGTTTTAGTATTAGTAGTTGTAGTACGTTTGGTATGAGTACTAGTCATAGTTGTAGTAGTTTTGGTAGTAGTAGATGCCATAGTTGTAGTAGTCATAGTTGTAGTAGTTTTGGTAGTCGTAGTAGTAGCCATAGATGTAGTAGTTTTGGTATTAGTAGTTGCAGTACTTTTGGTAGTAGTAGTAGTAGTCATAGTTGTAGTAGTTTTGGTAGTCGTAGTAGTAGCCATAGTTGTTTTAGTATTAGTTGTTGTAGTAGGTTTGGTAGGAGGACTAGTCATAGTTGTAGTAGTTTTGGTAGTAGTAGATGTCATAGTTGTAGTATGTTTGGTAGGAGTTCTAGTCATAGTTGTAGTAGTTTTGGTAGTAGTAGATGCCATTGTAGTAGTCGTAGTTGTAGTAGTTTTGGTAGTTGTAGTAGTAGCCATAGTTGTAGTAGTTTTGGTAGTAGTAGATGCCATAGTTGTAGTAGTCATAGTTGTAGTAGTTTTGGTAGTCGTAGATGCCATAGTTGTAGTAGTCATAGTCGTAGTAGTTTTGGTAGTAGTTTGCATCAAACTTGTATAACTTGCATTTATTTAATTATAGTCTCGAAAAACATGCATGGGTCACTTATCCACAGATCTGACCTGTAACTTGACTCCTTGGAGATGGATGTTTAATGTCATACTTTGGGACATTTCCGCAACAGCATCCCCATGGAGACGAGCTGTTGACCGTCCATCAAAAAAGTTACGCAGCGTACCTTTTAAAGATGCAACGTGTAACTTTTCTGGCGGACCGTTTGCCAGTTATTTGACTCATGGAGATGTTATACAGTAAGGTAGCTTTGTCCAAAATGTACCACAGTATGGCATTAAAGTCATCTATCTCTCCACTGATATAATTCTAGGTGTTTTTATTGCTCACAAATATGTGTCTGTACTGTGAATTGGCTCCCTCTCCACAGATCTGACCTGTAACGTGGCCTGATGGTGTCACATTTTTGTCTTTATGGAGATGCATAGTTTAATGCCATACCGTGGAACATCGTGATTAAAGGTTATACAGAGGATTTTCCAAGGAAAGAGAAATACAGCAACTGTTTCTCCATTTTTTGTCCACCTCCACAGCTCCCTAAGTAGAAACGCCTCCTCCAGCCTCCTCCTGACACTAGAAATCATGTTTGTTTACAGCCGGTGCGCGGGAAAGAATTGCCGTTGAAGTTTCCTGTCCAGAAGTAATTTACCGACCAACGCGTCAGTCTTTAGACCAGCGTTTTTCAACCTTCAGGTCGAATTCAAACGGGTTCACCTGAAATGTACGGAGCAGTGCAGTCACAATAACTAGTGACGGGCAAATGAGACGGAGCTCAGGAGCACGTCTCGTTCTTTCTGAAACTGTCTCTGTCAATTGCTTCAGCGTATCGAAGCGTTTCATTGGCTCAGCGAATGTTCCGCTCTGCGATTGGTTCAGAGCGCTTCAGAGTGTTCAGCGCGCTTCCTTGGTTTGACAAGCGCTAAACTGCTACAGTATAAAAGATGCACCAACATTTCTTAAAAATGTTAGGTAGTGAGGAGTATTGTGTGACGTTAGTGGTGATTTTGGTGACTTCTGGCGACTTTTGGCATTTGTTTCATTTTCGATGGCATCTGCAATTGGAAAAAAGCGATCCATTCCCATCCATCCATTTGGGAACTTCCCAAATCATGGGTTGTGTGTTGGTTTGCAGTGGTTAAATTTGTCCACTAGAGTCAGTGTTTCTCTGAGGCCTCAGACACGAGGCCACAGACTGAAACATGATAAAAAAAAATACAAAAAAATACAAAAAGGGGTCACAGGCCAAAAAAGGTTGGGAACCACTGCTTTAGACCCTTCGTCTGCTTCAGTTCGCGCCACCGCTGGAAGGAATCTCCAAGAATCACCTTAGTTTGGCTTCGCTCCTTTTCCCCTTCTCTTCTTCTTTTAGCGACCTCATAAACTTGACTTTCTTTTGCGGCGAACTGGCCGTGGATTCTCGTCTGTCGTCGCAACAAACTTTGTGCAAACTGCGAGGAAGCTACAGTTGGAAAAATCCGCTCAGAACCACTGCGTTAGTTGAGTGTTCCGTCTTTGGAATGCCTGAAAGGTAAATGTAAATGTAATCCCAGTGCGCCGGCGAGTCAGTTATGCTAAAAACGTAGGGAGTAGTCATAGTTGTAGTAGTTTTGGTACTCATAGTAGTTTTGGTAGTAGTAGTAGTCATAATCGTAGTACTTTTGGTATTAGTAGTAGCCATAGTTGTAGTAGTTTTGGTAGTCGTAGTAGTTTTGGTAGTAGTAGTAGTCATAATTGTAGTAGTTTGGGTATTTGCAGTAGTTTTGGTAGTAGTAGTAGTCATAATTGTAGTAGTTTGGGTATTTGTAGTAGTTTTGGTATCAGTAGTAGTCATAGTTGTAGTACTTTTGGTAGAAGTAGTTGTCGTAGTCATAGTCGTAGTAGTTTTGGTAATAGTAGTAGTTTTGGTAGTAGTAGTAGTAGTCATAGTTGTAGTACTTTTGGTATTAGTAGTTGTAGTACTTTTGGTATTAGTAGTAGTCATAATTGTAGTAGTTTTGGTAGTAGTAGTAGCCATAGTTGTAGTAGTTTTGGTAGTCGTAGTAGTTTTGGTAGTAGTACTAGTCATAGTTGTAGTACTTTTCGTAGTCGTAGTAGTTTTGGTAGTAGTAGTAGCCATAGTTGTAGTAGTTCTGGTAGTAGTAGTAGTAGCCATAGTTGTAGTAGTTTTGGTAGTAGTAGTAGCCATAGTTGTAGTAGTTTTGGTAGTAGTATTAGCAGCTATAGTTGTAATAGTTTTGGTAGTAGTAGTAGTAGCCATAGTTGTAGTAGTTCTGGCAGCAGTAGGAGCCATAGTTGTAGTAGTTTTGGTAGTAGTAGTAGCCATAGTTGTAGTAGTTTTGGTAGTAGTAGCCATAGTTGTAGTAGTTCTGGTAGTAGTAGTAGCCATAGTTGTAGTAGTTCTGGTAGTAGTAGTAGTAGTAGTAGCCATAGTTATAGTAGTTCTGGTAGTAGTAGTAGTAGCCATAGTTGTAGTAGTTTTGATCGTAGTAGTAGTAGCCATAGTTGTAGTAGTTTTGGTAGTAGTAGTAGTCATAGTGGAAGTACTTTTGGTATTAGTAGTTATAGTACTTTTGGTATTAGTAGTAGTCATCGTTTTGGTAGTAATAGTAGCCATAGTTGTAGTAGTTTTGGTAGTAGTAGTAGCCATAGTTGTAGTAGTTTTGGTAGTAGTAGTAGTAGCCATAGTTGTAGTAGTTTTGGTAGTAGTTGTAGCCATAGTTGTAGTAGTTTTGGTAGTAGTAGTAGTAGCCATAGTAAACTTGACTTTCTTCTGCGGCGAACTGGTCGTGGATTCTCGTCTGTCGTCGCAACAAACTTTGTGCAAACTGCGAGGAAGCTACAGTCGGAAAAATCCGCTCAGAACCACTGCGTTAGTTGTGTGTTCCGTCTTTGGAATGCCTGAAAGGTAAATGTAAATGTAATCCCAGTGCGCCGGCGAGTCAGTTATGCTAAAAACGTAGGGAGTTTGATTGACAACCTGATAAAAACAAGGTACCATCATGATCTGTTTATCTGACTCCACCACATCCACAGCTGATGGATTTTCATTCTTTTATTTTTATTGATCATAATTACAAAGCTGCTGCATCTCTATAACGCTATTTTCATATAACGCTACTTTCATTGACAAATTGAAAATAAAAAAAGCCCCCCATACAACCTTTAATGTGCCCAGATTTGGCTTTTCCACAAACTGCCCAGTGACCCACAGTTTGAGAAACGCTACCGCTAGCTAGTTTGCTAAGACTCGAATCTATTTAAATGACTGCATGCTAACTAGTGTGAAGTCCGAACCTAATTTAAACCTTCGCCCACGCTGCTGTTGCATAAACGTTCCGCTGTGGCCCGGAGCTGTTAGCATTAGCTTGTTCTCCGGGTCAGTGTGTGAGCGGTGGACGGGTTGACCTTTGGACTTTCCCTGAGCACGTTCTTCTCTTCTTTTTTTTTTTTTTTTTTACTGCCCACACAAGATTTTCTGCCCACATACTAATGCTAACACAGACAGGCTTTTAATTCCATAACGGCGTTTGATAATGAGAGGGGAGACAGAATTTGAGGAAAAACTAAAAAGTGGTTAATGTAAAACTAGTATTGAAACTAGATATACTTTACATTTGAACAGATGCTAAATGGGGATGGTCCCCGGGTCAAATGCAGAAACAACTTCTCCTGTGTGAGATCAATAAAAGTCACTCTTCTAATCCTTAACAACTGTAAGGCGCTTTGTGTTACATTTTTGTATGAAAAGCGCTTTATAAATATTGTTTGATTGATTGATTGATTGATTAAAAGGTGGACACTGACATAGTGTGAAGAATCTCTGTCGTCCAGGTAGAATCCGTGGCAAGAGGAGAAAACTGAAAAAAACTAAACTATGGCTGAAAACCAACCAGTCATGTGACCACTAGACTTTTGTTTGTGCTGCTTGTTTTGTATGTTGTATTTTTATGTATTTGCCTGCTGAGGGACTACGGATGAAAACGAGCTTTGTAGCTAAAATTCGGCATATTTATATTTGTTTTATACTTATGTTCATTAATGTGCATTGCCCCTATCAAATAAATAAATAAATACATAAATTCAATTTGTCAACTGGACAAAGTTTATTTGTTCGAACACATTTCGCAGCTCATCCAAGCTGCTTCTTCAGAACTGAAAGGTCCCATGGCATGAAATTTTCACTTTTTGAGGTTTTTGAACGTTAATGTGAGCTCCCCTACCCTGTTTAGCCCCCCATGGCTAAAAGTTGCCAAATGTGCAAACTGAGCATTTGTGATCCTTTTCTGCGTTTGAAAAAAAGACAGCTCAAACGGGCGATTCTGAACAAGGCAACTATGTGACGTCACATTGAAGAAAAAATGCAAATGCAGTTCCACCTCCCATCTGGATGTCTACCCACCGTCACGAGTTTGGACCGCAATGCGGTCGCAAACTCGCAATGCGAAATGCGTTTTTTTATTTGCCTGGAGGCACGTGAGAGTGTTTCCAGGCTCGGATGTCTCTGAACATCTGAAACAGCAGTGGTTTAATTTTATTTTTTTATTTTTTGTGAAAATGTGTTTTTTTCATTGAAACGCCTCTCCTTGCTTCCTTCGCGCTTAAAACGCGGAAGTGGAGCCAGCGCGCCAGTGTGCCAGCGCGCCGCTAAAACGAGGAAAGAGCGGAAAGTTTGGCACCCCCCACCCGCTGCTCTGGCCTGTCTCTGTCCTTCTCATTTGCATTCAAGCAACAACGCCCATAATGAGGTGTTCAGAGACATATTTTTTGACCCTACCTGTGTTCATGTGTCTTTCTCATGCGCTGAGTCTTGATTTTGGAGCAGGATTCATTTACAGTATTAGGGAACCATTAAGGCACCATATAAAAGCATCAAGAAGTACCATGTCATGGGATCTTGAAGAAGTAGAAGAATTACTATTGCAACAACACATCATCAGTAGGGTAAGTCTAATCCCAGCTCACGTTCCCCATTAGTGGGTGAACAATCCAACGCTTGGTCAATTCTGCTTCATAATGAAAGTAAACTTGAAAGAAACATTTTAAAGGGATAGTCCATTTTTTTTTATGTTAATCTGTATGGGTTTCCTTCTAAAAGTTATGTGCGGTAACACCGGCTTACCTCTGACAGTTTGCGCTCAGCCCGGTTCTGCTCGTGTTCTGGAGCTCAGGTAATTAGGTCCGGTAAGTTCGTGGGGACTCGTAATAAAGCTTGTTTTTATTCTCAAAACAAAACATTTGTCCGAAAGGTGATATATTTGTGTCCCAAACAGTTGTCCGCGAAAAATCCAGCAGCATATTTTCGCATTCGCATGTCTCGTCTCGATTCGTATCACTGCGCGCCTATTACTTATTATTAGCCTATTAACCTTTAGCGGAAGTGAACAACGGATGGGGTCCGCCGTAAGGGGAAGTTTATGAGTGAACAGGCAACAGGCAGCTAACATGAGACGAGACGAGATATGCGAATGCGAAAATACGCTGCTGGATTTTTCATTGACAACTGTTTGGGATGCAGACTTTTCGGACAAATGTTTTGTTTTGAGAAGAAAAACAAGCTTTATTACGAGTCCCCGCGAACTCACCGGACCTAATTACCTGAGCTACAGAACGCGAGCAGAACTGGGCTGAGCGCAAACTGTCAGAGGTAAGCCGGTGTTACCACACGTAACTTTTAGAAGGAAACCCATACAGCAGGGCTCTCAATCTCACGCTTTGAGTGTGACACACGCAATTCGACGTGTTCACACGCTCACACGCCACACATGGTATTTCTCACGCTGAAATTTAGTTACGCAATTCAAGCGCAGCGCTTCTGTGCCACTTGCACCGAAGAAGCAGCTTGGATGAGCTGCGAAACGTACTCGACCAAATAAACTTTGTCCAGTTGACAAATTGAATTTCTCCTCTTGCCTTTCCTGAATAGCTTCACTGCAAATTCTCTGATCTGGCCAAGATTTTAAAACTCCTATCAGGTTATCAATCTTGTTTTCAGATTTATTATCTAATTACGAGTTCAGAAACTGCTTGTCAAGTAATATTATCTTGCTGCATGGGCACTTTTGAGTCATTTTCTGATAGATTTAAGTTTTTATCTTAAATTTTGGACATGTTTTTTGAGTTTCTATGGAGCCTACCTGAACCACTGAGGTATTACCCAGATAAGAACACATAGTAATATATAATAAAAAAAAGTGCTATTATTTAATTCCAAAAAAAGAGAAGGTTTATCGCACACTTGCTTGACTTTATTCTTTATTTATTCTTTATTAGGCTAGAGTGAACAAGAATAAAAGTCAAGCAAGGGTGTGGTAAACCTTCTCTTTTTTAGAATTCTTGAATGTTCCTGCTGCTACCAGCACCTGGAAGCTGTGCATGGAGTCTTGAACTTTTTTTTTTTTTGTTGCTATTATTTAATGTTGAAAATCACATTCTGTTTCTAAAGAAAGTGTGTTTTTAGTATCATCGTGGTACGGTCAGATTTGTGAGCTTTAAGTCATGTTATAATGCTGTTACCTCCTCAAAAACACCCAAAGTTGTGTTTTGTTTCATTCACATGTTTGAGTAACCTTTTATTATTCTGTCTTTATCTCCAAAGCTCATAATGCTCTGTTCCACCTCGTGATTTTTGTTTATTTGTTTATTTAAGTATCCCCATTAGTCTCTACAGACGCAGAGACTAGTCTTCCTGGGGTCCAATTTCAAATACAATACATTTTAATACATTTTAAGCACCATCAAAACAGCCAAATCAAAACACTGAGTTTAAGTTACATTATCAAAAACACATCCCAAACACTTAAAATATGTTACATTCAACTTATAGCATTTTCAAATAGTAATTTCTTAACACATTTTGTAAAAACAGCATGATTTTGTATGAGCATTATGTGTTGTGGCAGCACATTTTCCAGTGAGAAATGGCTCGATGGAGAAACGTTGCTCATAGTTCTTGGTTTTGGTAAAGTGAAAATTGTGTTTGCGGCTCGTCTTGTATTAAACCTGTGTCTGCTACCGGTGAGCTGTAACTGTGATGTGTAAAGGTCTGTGTGTTGTCCACACTTTATGCAAGAACATAACTAAACTACAGGCCAGTCTGTCCTTGACTTTCAGCCACCAAAGTTCCTTATGCATAGCACTGATATTAGCCCTAAAAGAGCAGTTTAGAGCAAGACGTGCCGCTCGATTCTGAACTATCTGGAGCTTGTCCAAGTGTTTGTTTGCAGCACTAGACCAAACATTAGGACAATAGTCCAGCTGAGATAAAACAAGAGAGGCATTTACAAGTTTTCTTGTTTCCATTGGCATAAAATAACCATTCCTTCTAATTATTACAATATTCCTACTCATTTTAGTAACAATATTATTTATGACCATGTCATTGTTTGGTCTAATGTGACACCCAAAAGTTTAATTTCTGTGAGTTGTTCCAATAATTGTTTATCGAGAGATATGTTTAGCTTAAGATTTTTTCGGACAGAATGCTTTGATCCCAATAGCATACACTTTGTTTTTGTAATATTCACTTTTAAACGGTTCTCCAGAACCCATTTTTGAACAGACATTAGCTCCTGTTGTAAAATGTCATTGACCTGATCCAAGTCAGCTGAAGAGACATGTTTGGTGGTATCATCTGCATATACAGTCATACAGGCCTTATCTAGTGCATATGGCATATCATTAATGAAAATACTATAAGGCAAAGGGCCTAGGCAGCTTCCTTGTGGGATTCCACCTGAGAGCGTTACGTTACGTCGTGATGTCATGAAGCAGTTATTTTTAAGTTAAAGGGATAGTGCGTTTTTTGTTTTTTTAAAAATGTTAATCTGTATGGTTTTCCTTCTAAAAGTTACGTGTGTTGACACTGGCTTACCTCTGACACTCTCAGCTGATCCCGGTTCGGCTCGCTTTCTGGAGCCCACGTAAGTAGGTCCGGTAACTTCCCTGGAACATGAAATAAAGCTTGTTTTTCTTCTCAAAACAAAACATTTGTCCGAAAGGTGATATATTTGCGTCCCAAACAATTGTCCACAAAACATCCAGCAGCGTAGATTGCGTTCGCATATTGTCTGTCTGGATTCATATCACTGCGTGCATATTAGTTGTATTAGTCTGTTCACTTGTAAACTTCCCCTTACGGCAGACCGCATCTGCCGTACACTTACGCTAAAGGTTAACAGGCTAATACAGCTAATATGCGCGCAGTGATACAAATCAGGAGGGGCAATACGCAAACGCAATCTACGCTGCTGGATGTTCCAGGGAAGTTACCGGACCTACTTATGTGGGCTCCAGAAAGCGAGCCGAACCGGGATCAGCTGAGAGTGTCAGAGGTAAGCCGGTGTCAACACACGTAACTTTTAGAAGGAAACCCATACAGATTAACATAAAAAAATGCACTATCCCTTTAACGTCTGCCTTTTTTTCTTTAGTTCACATCACAAGGTGGCTCAAGTAGGGTTTTTCTTACGTTTGAGAGTAAAACTCTCCTGAATATGCAGGATTTGTGTGTTAAACATGTTAATGGAACAAAACACAACTCCAGGTATGTTTTTGATCAGGAAGCAACATCATACTAGACCAGAAAATGGTGTAATATGGGCCCTTTGAGTTCTAACAAAGGCCAATAGGAATAATACATACTATATCCTCAACCCAACACTTGCTCTTACTTGTTTCTCAGGATGAAAGCTGATCCGATCTCACCTTAAACTTGAAATAACCTCACCATCTTTGTTTAAAAGTAAATATTTCAGCGCATTCCGTCCTGGAAACAGTCAGATTTCACCTTGAGCGTTTTGGACTGCACATCCTTCAAAACAAAAGAGACAAAAGTGTTTTTCTGAGCGTGTATCCTGCTTTAGCGTTCCATAAGTGCCTCGCCGTGAGTGAGAGAAAGCGCCGAGCAGACTGTATTATAGAGTTTAAATTGGCCTTGTTTCACTTTCTATACTTTGGAGTTTCGCTGCGGCTCGAGACGCAGACAGCTTTAAACTTTCAGCAGGTCTGTGTGTGTGTGTTTTAAAGGTGCATTGTGTAACTTTTCTGTATACTTTTCAAATGCTTGAGATGTTATTGCTCTGCCCGGAATGTTCCACAGTGTGACATTAAACAGCTCTACCTTACGTTTATTAAATTACAGGTGGTTTTATAGCTCAAAAATACTTGGAAAACTTACATAGGGTACGTTTATATGATGACGATCTGAACAGAAGACGCAAAAGAAAATCTGCATGCATACGGTGACGCAAAAGTGTGTGGAATTTGATTGGGTATGCATGCCAGGCGGCTAGGTGGCAATGTGATACATTATCACTATGTCTGTGCGCATGCGTAGAATCTTCCTTCTTCTCATCTGCGCCGCGAAAACCAAAACAAAACATGGCGACCGGTGTGGTCAGACGAAGAAGTTCAACTATTGCTTCAGACCACGTTAGACGACAAAGCAACGAAGGTGCAACAAGGTCCTGCCAAAGTACACTGATATATGGACCGATGTGACGTAAACGCATAGGCGACGTCAGCAGATTTGACCAGAGTTTTGCATCTTGGGCAGTGTCGACGAAAACGCTACGGCGGAATGTATTCAAGTTTTCCACTTTGGAGGGCGGTTTCAGTTTTTTGCGTTTTTAAGCCCCCAAAACGCCGTCAGCGTCTAAACGAAAGGCACTTCCGATAAAATATTTTGTTGTCTTTACCCGTAAGCGTTTTCATGTAAACAGACCCTTAAGATGCCTCTCCACAGATCTGACCTGTAACTTGGTCTGGTTTTGTCTCCATGACGATACAAAGGTTAAACCATTCTGTGAAACATTCCAGACAAAGCGATAACATCTCCACGAAGAAAAATATTTGACGGACCCTCCAGCAGAAAAGATACACAATGCACCTTTCGACCTTTCTATCTTCATGGAAACCAAGTTACATTTACATTTACATTACCTTTTATGAGCTATTATTTTTATTTTATTTATTTTTATTTTATTTATTTATTTGTATTTATTAAGAAGCTCAACGGAGGAAAAGGGTTGATTTAAAGGATATTTTCTACGCTTTTCTCCATGGAGATGTTCATTACTTTGTCTGGAATGTTCCACAGTACGGCATTAAACCATTCTGTCTTCACGGAGATTAAACCAGACCAAGTTACAGGTCAGATCTGCGGAGAGGCGACCCCGCTCACAGTCAGAACACCTGTTTTTCTTGATATTTTTGAGCTACAAAACCATCTGTAACTGAATAAACATAACGTAGATCTGTTTAATGTCATACTAGGGAACATTCCAGGCAGAGCAATGACGTATCCATGAAAACAAGCAGGTGACGGACCCAAAGAAAAAGTTCCACAGTGCAGCTTTTTAATAAGCAGCAAGCAGGAGTATTTTGGAGTTTAAATTGGCCGTGTTTGACTTTCTCCACTTTGAGTTTTGCTGCAGCTCCAGACGCAGACGGGTTTAAACAGAGTCTGGAAACAAAATGTTGTTCTCTGAGAAGCTCCACGAGTAACGTGGAGCTTCTCAGAGCCGCTAAATATTTATTTATTTAAATATTTTAATATTTGTGCAGAGAAACACAAATCTATTACAGAAGTCTTTTTTATTTGATGAGCTCTTTCTTTTACAAAATATTATAATATTATGAACAACCTGAAACTTTCAGAAAAATACTATTTCAACACAATGTTTTAACATGAACTTGTTTGCATTTCACAGAATTTAGTCCTGCTTTCTTTTTGCTCCTGAAACTTGGCATCGTTTAGTTGCACAACTGCATCAATACCAGTGTCTCGTAGTGGTGTTTAAGATTAAATTCCTTGAGCACCGCCACTTGTTGCAAACACACCGAGCGTACAGGTTTCCCATTCACCTCCGTGAACAAATAGGAATTAGTCAATTTTTCCTGGAAAATCCTGCACTCGGCGTCCACTTTTCTCATTTTTGACATTTCGCTGATGAGGGTGTCACGGTCAACAATCAAAACGATGGTCCTTTAAAGGGATATGCCACCCCCAGGTCAAATTTGGGCATCTCCCCACAGTCCAGAGACTAAAATAAGTGATGAAAAGCGTTTTCCTGCTCACCCAGCCATTGTCCGAGTCTGTCGCCACTGACCGCCGCGGTATCTGCAGCTCCTCCGCCTTAGACTGGAGTCTAACGTCGCCAGAGAAAGATTTCGGCCAAAAGGAATTAATTTGCTCGATGCGTTTCCCAATTACTTTATGTGTAGTGCGCATTCATATCGAGTGCAAATAAATGTGCAAATCAACACGGAGAGCTTGACTTGGTCATTTTGGGTGGGAACTATTTTCCAGTGCGGACGAATACAGTCGAATCACGCAGCACGCTGCCAGGGGAATCCCAGTTACGCACCGGGAAGGGAGTTCCCCTGTTGCACAACGTGGTGCGTGATTCGACTGTATTCTTCCGCACTGGAAAATAGTTCCCACCCAAAATGACCAAGGCAAGCTCTCCGTGTTGATTTGCACATTTATTTGCACTCGATATGAATGCGCACTACACACAAAGTAATTGGGAAACGCATCGAGCAAATTAATTCCTTTTGGCCGAAATCTTTCTCTGGCGACGTTAGACTCCAGTCTAAGGCGGAGGAGCTGCAGATACCGCGGCGGTCAGTGGCGACAGACTCGGACAATGGCTGGGTGAGCAGGAAAACGCTTTCCACCACTTATTTTAGTCTCTGGACTGTGGGGAGATGCCCAAATTTGACCTGGGGGTGGCATATCCCTTTAAAGGGATAGTGCTTTTTGTTATGTGAATCTGTATGGCGTTGTAAGTGGATGTTTACAAGTGAACGGGCTAATGATAATAATAGGTGTCGAGAGAAAATAGGACCAAACAATTCCGACTGCTGAATTTTTCAAGGACAACTGTTTTGTGACGCAAATATAACACTTTTTGGACAAATATTGTTTTGAGAAGAAAAATAAGCTTTATTAAGTGTCCCCGCTAACTTACCGGAACTACTTTCATGAGCTTTCATGAGGACACGGTCAGCGGTAAGTCAGTGTTAATGGACGACACTGCTGAAGGGGACGCCATACATATTCACATAAAAAAAAACCCAAAAAAACAAAACGCACTATCCCTTTAAGAGCGTTTGGAAAGAGGCGAGTCTTCGTTTGTGCTGCTCTGGTGGGAGGGGCCACGCACAGAGGCGCTGGAGACACTGCTATGCTAAACTGCGCAGAAAAGAGGCGCAGAAAATTAACAATATTTTAATAGAAAATTAAGATAGAATTACAATATTTTAATAGAAAACCAGCCAAGGGCCAGATTAAAAGGTCTTGGAGGGCCGAATCCAGCCCCCGGGCCGCATGTTTGACACCCCTGCTTTCCGTCTGCTAAATCACCCCCCCACCCCCCCTTCAGAGCGTCATCACAACACATCAGGTTTATGAAGTTGTTTTGTACATTTTTTTTATCATGTTTTTGTATTTTTATGGAGAATTATTGTGTGGAAGCAACTTGTTTCCATGGATACGTCATGGCTCTGCCCGGAATGTTCCACAGTGTGACATTAAACAGCTCTACCTTATGATAAAAGGAGAAATTCAATTTGTCAACTGGACAAAGTTTGTTTGGTCGAAAACGTTTCGACGTAAACGTTACCTGCTTTTTGATTCACACCACCCAATGCAGCACAAACTGGGTGTTATTCGGACATTACAACACAGGGCCCAAGTGGTTCCCACAAGCACAGAGGGTAAGGAGAAAGAAGAACAGCATGTGCAGGAAGCCCTCTCTGTTTGTGGATATTCTAAGTGGGCTGTCAACAAAACCAAGAGAGACAAGGACAAGAAACAGAGAATCCGAACCCAGGAGGAAAGGGGTAGCGATTCCGTACCTGGCCGGCGTTTCGGAAAAACTACAGAGGATTTTCACACAATATGAAATTCCAGTTTATTTCAAACCCACAAACACTTTAAGACAAAAACTCGTCCACCCAAAGGACAAAACACTGAGCCACAAACAAAGCAATGTGATCTACTCCATTCAGTGTAGTGAAGACTGCAGTGAGCGCTACATTGGGGAAACCAAACAGCCACTTCACAAGAGGATGTACCAACACAGGCGGGCGTGCCAGAGTGGACCGTCATCTGCCGTACATCTTCACCTAGAAGCCACGGGCCATTCTTTTGAGGACAGTGAGGTTCAGATCTTAGCCAGGGAACAAAACTGGTTTGAGAGGGGAGTTAAAAAGGCTATTTTTGTCAAAAAAGAGAATCCGTCGTTAAACAGAAATGGGGGAGTTAGACATAACTTGTCTCCCATTTATAATTCGATTCTCAAACCAAGTCAAAAACAGACAAAGAAACATTAGGGCAGACAATCCAGGGCAGAGGGGTGGAGAGGGTCGTTAGGCTTGAATAGGGAGGCTAAACTAGTCGCCAGAGTAATTTGGAAAACAAAGAGACAGATTAGTGGAGATAGTTTCAGAGCTATTTCAGTGTAGTGAGCTCCTCCCTGCAGCTAGATATAAACAGGGTCTAACCAGCATTAGAACCAGAGCTGACGAAGCCTCTCGGATGAGTGGGGAAACGTTTTCGACCAAACAAACTTTGTCCAGTTGACAAATTGAATTTCTCCTTTTATCATGGATTCTACCTGGACGACTGAGGGACTCTTCAAGCTCTACCTTATGTTTATTCAGTTACAGGTGGTTTTACATCTCAAAAACTGCCTAAAAAAACAGGCATTTTGACTGTGAGTGGGGTCGCCTCTCCACAGATCTGACCTGTAACTTGGTCTGGTTTGGTCTCCTTGAAGACAGAAAGGTTTAATGCCATACTGCGTAACATTCCAAACAAAGGAATAACGTCTCCATTGAGAAAAGCATTTGACGAACCACCATCAGAAAAGTTACACGATCCACCTTCAAAGGAACCTTATGCCAGATTTTGATTATAGGAAACTGTTAATTTGAAAACTACCACTGTATGACATCACAAGGTGGAATGAAGCATTTTGAGCTATGGAGATGTAGGCTAATAAACTCCAGGGATATTTTTGATGAGGTGAGAACATGACTTTAAACTCACTTTGTGTATATGTAGGAGCTTTAAAAACCTGACTACCATTTTGTTTGTCAATTTACAAGTTGTATTAAAAAACTAAATATTAAAATAACAATGCATTTATTTTTGCATGTAACTCAAACACAGACAAAAGTTGTTATCTATAAAATGGAGAAAATTATTGGTGTATTATGGTGACAAAAAATAATAATAAAATAAAGTAAATAATAATAAAAAAAGATTTCAAACCAAATTACTTGAGTTTGACCACTTCTTTCCTTATGAATTTGTATGTTTGTGCAAGACCTCACACTCAAATATTCAAATTAACATCTCAAAACTATTCCCAAATATAAACTAAATCAAAATTCGCTTTAGCCCTGTAAATCTTGGCCCCATATGCTGGCGTCTGCAGCAGTCACACTCCACTCCGCAGATCTGCTCCTGGCTCAGATCTGCTCCTGGCCCCTGTCCTGGTGTCTCGCGGGGGCCCTTGGGGAGGGGACACTGGGGCCCCGTGCCAAAGCCAACAAACGCCACCACCACAACAGCAGGTGGCGCCGACCGCTGCCAACAATCTGCTGGCACTGGCCCCTGGGCGTACTTACCCCCGGCCCGAGAGGAGCCCTGGCACTGGATGTGTGAGGGCCAGACATTCTGCACTTTATTCTATTCTAATGTCAGGTAGACGCGACACCAGAAAACTATGAAAATATATGAATTAAAAATAGTCAAAATTAAAGGTTTACTGCTTTTATTCTGGTGAGGATACACTAACCTCAAAAGTCAAAGTCAACTTTATTGTCAATTCTGCCGTGTGTGTTCGACATTCCATTTCTCTCTGTCCAAGCAGTGCAAAAAGACAGTGTACAAAATACAATATAAAGACAATACAAAAACTATCTAAGACAAAGGCTACGTCCCATTACTCTGTCTTACCCCTTCCCCTTTATCTACGTCTTTGCCTTCCCCCTCAATAACGAGCTGAGAGGGCTAGGGGTACGAATGTTCCCCTAAGAAATGGGACGCCACTTGATTCCCGTTTGCGTCATCATCCCTCGCCTCTACCTGAGCTGCTACGTCTACAGAGGCGACAACAACTGATGCAAACAAACGTAAACAAATGTTAAGGATTATCGAGCACCTCAGCTCGACAAAAAAACTAGCTCGTTTATGCATGAAAGTTCGATGAAAACGATAACGTCGGCTAAACAGACATCACTACAATTAAAACCGCAACAACAGTTCACTTAGCGCAGTGCTTCTTAAATAGTGGGGCGGGCCCCCCCTTGGGGAGTGCGTGTGTGGGAAACATGCTTTTTTGCCGTACTGTACTAGAACTAAGTGTAATTGCACATCAACAACAGTAGTTGGCAGTGGCGCTCTCATTGTCGCTCTGGGGCAGGGGTCGGCAACCTTAAATACGCGATATACAGAACAGACTCAACAACAGCAGAACATCCTCTGTCACAGAAAAAACATGTATATTCTTCTGAGTCATGTCCTTTAGTCCGACAGAAGCTGACGCATCAGCGGCACAAGGACAGAGCGTTTTTGTTTGTTTTTTCTCAGCGCTTTTAGTTTATGCAAATGGGCCATGTGGTATAAGTTTCGTTTCTGTAAAACGTAAGCAAATGTGGGCAAATCTGCATTAAAAAAACACATTAATATTTCAGTCCTCAGTGCAAAAAGACAGTGCAGAGTGCAGTCTTTGTTGTAAGTTTCTTTCCTTTTTTTGTTTTTAATGTTAATAAAGGATACAATGTTATGCAGAGTTGTACTAATAACAATTTTCTAGACAACTAATACTATTTATAGTAGTATTACTATAAATAGTAATACTACTATTTATAGTAGTATTACTATAAATAGTTCTTCCTCCTAGGGGGGGCTTCACAGAAAATAATTGAGAAGTACTGCCCTAAGAAATGGGAAATGTCATCGTCTCTTGCCTCTACCTGAGCTGCGACGTCTACAGAGGCGACAACAACTGACGCAAACAAACGTAAACAAATGTCAAAGATTATCGGGTACCTCAGCTTGACAAAAAAACTAGCTCATTTATACATGAAAGTTCGATGAAAATGATAACGTCGGCTAAACAGACATCACTACAATTAAAACCGCACCGACAGTTCCATAAAAGTAACGTAGAACATGAGCGTCATAATTGTAAACCTGCTAAACTGTTAATCGATAATTACAACTGCTGAAAATACATTTATGAGACTGGTCGATGTGACGCTGCCATCCTGATCCCAAAACCTGCCTGAGCTTGTAGGCGTACCCCTTCGTTTCAAGTCTGGTCGAGAGTTTACTTCGTTTCAAGGGGTATGTAGCCCGAGGTCGTGGCCCGAGCCCTTGATCAAAATTAGAATCGCGACACCCCTTGCCCTCACATGAACGCGCAAAACCAAGGTGTAGGGGTAAGACGAAGGGGTAAAACAGAGGAATGGGAAACAGCCAAAATCTAAAAGCAGTGCAAAGAATAAATAAATACCTATTTACAGATGTAGTAAAATGTGCAATAGAATGTGCTGGTTTCCATTAAGATGTTATTGCTTCACCTGGAAAGATTCCAGACATGCATATCCTGGTGTAGCCTCTTCCAGAAGAGTTCTATAGTGCACCTATAAATATTTTACTTTAGTTTTTATTTAATGTACAGAGACAATAAGATCATAAAAACAGAGATGTTAGAGCCAAACGGCGAGTTTCCATCTGCCTGATTTACAGGAATAAATTATACAATGCAATGAGTCTGTCATATTTAATGAGAAACACAGGGAGGACCCAAAATGCAGGACTAATGTTTAAGTTATTTAATAACAAAGAATGACCAAAATCCAAAAATCCAAACTGGCATGACATGACTAATAATGACAATGGACCAACAGATGTGATTTCCTGCATTCTAGATCATTTTAGAATGACCTGTTAGACATGGCAAATATGAGCTTTTGGAGTGAGATTATTTTTAAAGTCGCATAGGGGCGAAAAAATCAGATTTGGGTCACGTCAGGCTGCAGTGTGAACGTAGCCCAAGATATGTGGTCCTAAAACCAATACATATCTGATCTTTTGGCATGTGACTTCAGTCTGAATGGCCAGGTCGCGTTCATCCGACCTGGGCGTGTTTCCTCCAGTGAGAGTGGTACAAGTAGGCGCTCACAAATGTACACAAACTTTCTTCTCGTCATGCGAAAATAGTATATGAACAGTGAAGCGGCGAAGCACGTAGGAATCCCATCACCAACACGTTCATACGGACGTTGCTGCCACTGCCCCACAAAACGCCGTGGCCAAAAACTTTGTCCTTCTCTTTCTCCGTCTCCTCCTTAAAACAAAAAAGCTGTACATGTTTTCTCTCTGCTACGACAGCAACTTTAGGCGACTTCCGTAAACATTGAGCATGCTCGCTGCGCATGAGGTCATGGTCATGCGGGACACTTTTGGGGTGTTTAAAATTTACACTGGAGATCGCATACAAGTCGTATTTAATTGGAAATGTGAACGACCTTGCAAAAAAACTCGGATTTCACTAAAAAATCGGAATTGAGCATTAAAGGGATATGCCACCCCCAGGTGAAATTTGGGCATCTCCCCACAGTCCAGAGACTAAAATAAGTGGTGGAAAGCGTTTTCCTGCTCACCCAGCCATTGTCCGAGTCTGTCGCCACTGACCGCCGCGGTATCTGCAGCTCCTCCGCCTTAGACTGGAGTCTAACGTCGCCAGAGAAAGATTTCGGCCAAAAGGAATTAATTTGCTCGATGCGTTTCCCAATTACTTTCTGTGTAGTGCGCATTCATATCGAGTGCAAATAAATGTGCAAATCAACACGGAGAGCTTGACTTGGTCATTTTGGGTGGGAACTATTTTCCAGTGCGGAAGAATACAGTCGAATCACGCAGTACGCTGCCAGGGGAATCCCAGTTACGCACCGGGAAGGGAGTTCCCCTGTTGCACAACGTGGTGCGTGATTCGACTGTATTCTTCCGCACTGGAAAATAGTTCCCACCCAAAATGACCAAGGCAAGCTCTCCGTGTTGATTTGCACATTTATTTGCACTCGATATGAATGCGCACTACACATAAAGTAATTGGGAAACGCATCGAGCAAATTAATTCCTTTTGGCCGAAATCTTTCTCTGGCGACGTTAGACTCCAGTCTAAGGCGGAGGAGCACCAGTTACCGCGGCGGTCAGTGGCGACAGACTCGGACAATGGCAGGGTGAGCAGGAAAACGCTTTCCACCACTTATTTTAGTCTCTGGACTGTGGGGAGATGCCCAAATTTGCCCTGGGGGTGGCATATCCCTTTAAGCCCTGCAGTCTGAACGTATCCATACACGATCGACTGGCAGACCACGATCGACTGGTTGGGCACCCCTGGTATAAACGCACAGGCTCAGGTGTAACACATTAGGGCAGGAAAACAATCAACAGACAGGAAGTAAAGCTAAAAGTAACAATCTGACAGGACAAAATAAAATACTAAGGGCACACTGCACTAAAGGAATAAGATACACCTAAATATGCAACAACGATGACTCCACACACACTCTTAAGCTGCGTTCAGACCATCAAAAAAAGCACTGGGCGCGTCTTGTTGGACTCCCTTGCATCTGATGCGAATCTTGGACGCTGTGGATGAACGGGAGAAAAATACTTGATGTACGTCCATCCATCACTGTCAGATATGAAGTAAACATAAAATGCTCAACTTTGATAATCAGACCCCCCAGGATTTCGCGGGCATTTTTTGTGATTGTTGCGAGCTAAAATGCCTGAATTTGCGGGAGCTTTTCCAAAAAGTTGCGATGAAAGTTGCGGTGCTTTTAAGATTTTTGTTGCGATTTTGTTGTGGGAGGAAGTGAAAGTTGCGATAAATAGTTGTGATTTCCGCTTTTTGTAATTAAAATTGAGTAATATTTTGAATACTGAGTTATTACTGACAAAGAATAATACAAAGACACAGAGATCACAGATATGGTCCTAAAACAACCTTACCAACATCGAAAATAAATTACTACTAGGAGGGGAACTGTTTCGCCCGGTCTTTTGCTGTTATTTTAGTGAGCAAATGGCGCCGCAGACATGTTTCTTTGCCATTAGAAGCCATGTCTCAATTCCCAGAGCATGCGGCTCGGAGCGTGGCCCGAAGGGCATGTGCGTCACACATTTCGACAGTACATCGGCGCGACGACTGCTGTCCCACTTCTTTTTTGTCCCATGCGCAGTTAACACGCGGTCCGAAGACCGCAGTCGTTAAGCGGTCCGCGGACTGCAGTCGGGGCTGAGCAAGTGTGCACCTCCTTGACTGCAGTCTGAGCCCCCTTCGGGCCGCGCTCCAAGCTGTGCACTCTGGGAACTGGGGACACGGCCGCAGTTTCGTTTTGTCACACGGAAGCAAAACAGAATGTTGCAGCTTCCAAACTCAAACCTTTTAGCCGCCGAGAATATGAGGTTGGGTCCTATGGCTCGCAGATTTGTGACGCGCAAAGAGGAGGCTATGGTGACAGATACGCTGAGATCCAGATATGCGTTTTGTGCATTTATTACAAAAAGAGCGCACACAGCTATGACAGCGCAGCAGGATGAAATGGAACTCATGAAAACCAGCAGGATGAACAGATTAACGTGAAAGATGAATGAATGGTTTGCGTTCAACAAAAAATACGGCTACACCCCAACCCTGACTCTCTCCTCTGTGTGACAGGTGAGCGCGCGCTTTTACACGCACACACTTCCGTACGTGCACACACCCACACTCACGTGAACCACCGCCTCTGCTGCACACACACACAGAAACGCACCGTGCACCTCATCTCAGTTATGTCTCCTACACAGAAGGAAGTTGGTCGGCGTTCAATACGTCGCCGATGATTGGTCAAAATTAGTAAAAATTGTGGAAAAGTTGCGGTGATTGGTCAAAATTGCAACACCGCCCTGAATTCGCGGGGATTGGCTGAAGTTGCGTTGAAGTTGCAAATCGCAACATCGCGAATTCCTGGAGGGTCTGGATAATACAATTAAACTGGCTAATCTAAGGTTATTATTCAAGATTATCAATAATGTGGCACCAACGCCACTGAATATGTTTATCCATTTATCATCTGATCAGATCAGAACAACCAGGTCAACGATCAATGGCCGATGTGCAATACCAAATTGGAAAACATCATTAGGACAATCTGCATTTTCATTTAAAACAATCTCAGAATGGAACAAACTTCTAACTGAGCTAAAATTATGCAAATGCTTAAAAAAATTTAGCCTGGAAATTAAACAACAGTTTCTAAGACTGCAGACGTGTCAGCGTTAAAGACTTGACATGAGAAGGGGGTACAGGTATTGGGAAAAGAGTTTTAATTATTTTTTACTAATTGATGAAATGTATCACCGTCACTGTAAATATTATGAGCTGTTTTTATGCTTTATGTTCATTGTTTGTGATGTTGTTTGTCTCAGGAACTGCAGATGAAAATTAACTCCGAGAGCTAAAGTCTGGTACAAAGCATCTTTTCATTTTTTGTGATTAATGCTCCTGTACATTGTCCCTGTCAAATAAATCCAATAAACTAAAACTAAACATCCAGGGCGTCTGCTGCGGTCTGTCAGGGCCTTTTTTTCCCATTCGAGAGAGCGGCTTTAGTGTTTTTATTACATAAAACACACGAGCGGAGGTGATCGGCAGTTGTGGCGTATCTATATATTTATACTGTCACACCCCTGCCTGTGACTGGAGTCTCCTGAGGGATGTGTGGGCGGAGCCTGCTGGGAGCACCTGCACGCCATCTCAATCAAGCCTCTGCTTTCCAGCCAGACTCTGCCAGATCGTTGATGCTACGTTTAGACGGCGACGATCAAAACGGAAGACGCAAAAGTGGCGTCTCGTCTTCAATTTTTTATCCGCGTTTAGACGAGCGTTCTCAACAGGAAATGTTTGTTTATACGAAGACGCAAAAGTGGGCGAATTCGATTGAATACGCATGCCAGGCCGCTAATAATATAATATAATATATATTAATAATATAATGCAGGTAATATAATATCAGAGCTACCTTTTTCAGGACACCGACAGGGGCTCTCATTGCGGATGTTTCGCCCTCGATGTAGGGTCGGAGCTCTTCGCTTAATGCAACAAGAGCTTGTTTAGTCATTCTGAAGTTTTCCACCCAAGCACTGTCATCAACTAATCCATTCTCAAAATTGTCCCACCACTGACTGGTTCTGCCCGGTCTTGTCCAAACTCGCCTCTGTCGCCTGCGATGTATTGTTATTGTTTTTACCGGCTTGGCGCATCAAGTGTATGCGATGTGAACATGTTTTGCACTTCTTGCCGTTTAGACGGAGACGCGACCCGGGCCGTCTTCAGAACTCCACACTCTGGAAGGAGTCTTCAGATTTTTGCGGTTTCAGAGCCCGACGGCGCCACCGCCGTGTAAATGAAAGACACTTCCGATAGAATATTTTGTCGTTTTCAGTCGCAATCGTCCTCGTCTAAACGGCCCCTCAGTCTCCTAGATGAACTCCCGTTGAAGACTTCAGCGTTCCGGCTGCCAGTTTCTCCCCTACAAACCTCCAATCTACCTTGAGAAATAAATCTTGGTTACTTTTGGATTTTTGTCACCTTGTCAATTGTTTGTGTCCTCTGTGTAGCCTTAACATATACTCCGCTAATGACATGACATACATTTCTTGTTCTGGTTCTCTTTCTTCTCCTTCTTCCGGGTAATAAAAACAGTGATGCCAAAACTTCAGATTTTTCAACTTCTGGCGCCGACGCTCTGGAGCACCGCGTCGACTCCAGGTTCTCGCTCACTGACGCTGCAAAAATGCTGAAAGTCCTAGACACATGTCCACATAAGCCGTGTGTCAATTCTCAGTATGCACAGTTCACTGTCCCATTTCCTTTTTGTCCCATGCACAGTTAACATGCGGTCTGAAAACCGCAGTCCGTTTCCATGGAAATCAGGGCGTGGACCAACTGCATGAAAATGCAAACTTCGCGCACTCATATATCCCAGCATGCACCACGCGCTACTCCTTCTACGGGAGAAAATGGAGTCGGCGGCTGCTTCTGGTAGTTGCGAGACCTGTCGCATTTTGCCGACGCCCATGCGGTCCGTGAACTGCACTCAGGGCTGAGCAAGTATGCACAGTCTTGACTGCAGTCTGAGTACCCTTAAAACCACGCTCCGAACTGTGCACTCTGAGAATTGAGACACGGCTCTAGACTTTGCATGTAAACTGGATGCCATGCTCCCCCCATCTGAACGCAGTTTAGACTTAGACTTAGACAAACTTTATTGATCCCCAAGGAAAATTGTTTTCTTTTTTTTTTAGACTTCTCACTACGCTCACATTCACACACACAATAAAAGAGCAAGTATTTACAGCATCACGAATTTCATCTCATAAAATACATATGAACCAACCATTACAAAAAAAACCAAAACAAAAGAAGTACTGTTCAAACCTGACAGTCGCTGCTTGTCCGTCTTCTGATGCTGAGGCTTCAAATCCTGACATAAAGATCTTTAGGAGAGGGCTCAGATTCACTTTTTAAAATGTATTCAATTCTGATGGAGTCCAAACCCAGATGAGCTCAAACTGGATTAACCTTAAATTGATGACAACAGTAGGTGGCGCTGATCGCTGCCAGAAACCCCTGGCACTGAACCCTGGCCTGAGCTTCAGTCTTGGCAGCAGAACGAGGAGGAGATGTGAGCAACGAGCCAAACTGACCACAATAACAAGTCCTACAGAATATGAATGTATATGGAATCTATGGGCGCGTCTCATTTCTCTTTCCTCGCTTCCTTCTCCTTTCTGATTCTGCAGGAAATGGGTGAGGAAATCCCACCCACAGAGGAGATAAAGCGAGGAGAGAGGCTCTAAGCTCCTCACTGAGACCTATAAAGTTTGATTCTTTTCTCTGTGGTCTGCTCCTGAAGCCTCCCTCGTGTTTCGTTTTCCCTTCATTCCGTGGTTTTCTTTGACACGTTTGAAGGAAAACACTGAAAAATGGAGAATCGCGAAGAGAAATCAAGGAGAAGGAAGCGAGGAAAGAGAACTGAGACGCGGCCTACATCTCCAACAGTCTATACACGTTAGGTTGGCATGTGTTTAAAATGTACTTTGGACGCCTCTAACTGGATTTTTACGAGAAGGAAACCACAGACCCCCACACAGCAGTTTTATCAGACAATTGCCACGTTTACACAAGAGCTTTAATTCTGAATAATTTTTTAAATTCCGCTTTAAAAAGACCATGTAAACACATAATTCCTAATGAAAACGCTTAAACTTAATTCCGTAAGTAAGTGGGTGGCTTATTCCGATTTTAAGGCGGAATGAATTTACTCCTCGATCGTGTAAATGTTCAATCTTCTTAAAAATAATTCCGGTCGTTCAGCACAAGATCGTTGGGTCACCCTTCTGATGCAATCCGGACGATGCGGCTCCGGAGTTCTCGCTTCGGACTTTCTTCCACTGCTCTTTGGATTTGGAGCGGGATGTGGGTGTGGGCTGAAGTAAAACAGCCGGTGACTCAGTTTGTCTTCTTCCTCCTTCTCCGACGCTCTTCCCTTCTCCTCCTCAGCGACAGACGTAAAGCGTGAGGATAGAATTCTCCAGCTACTGCTTAATGATCATCGGAACAACTGAGGAAAAAGTTTTGGATCATGTTTGTGTCCATGGCGTAATGACAAACTGAGATGACAAAAAAGCCGGTAGCAGCTGAAGTTTGTGTTTTCTTCCGGTCGACGTAAATCCGTTCGTGTCCCTGTCCAATCAGAACCCTTCCCAATCCCCAATTAAATAAAGCTGATTTCACGTGTTTTCCATGTAAAACCTCAATTCGAAATTATTATTTCCATGTAAACTCGAAGGAGAATATTTTGATTCCAAACTATTTAATTCAGAACAATTAATTTGGAATTAAAAAAAAACATCATGTAAATGTGGCCAATAAAACAGTTAAGTCAATCCACCTGTAAACAAATTTACCTCGAAATAACTTATTAGACTTAGGCCTCGTTTACACGTACACTGGTATTTTTAAAAACAGAGTCATTTCCCTTTGTTTGTACCCATCTTTTACACGCAAACAGTGAATTCGGCTCTGAAAACGAATCTTTTTAAAAACTCCGGCTAGAGTGGAGATTCTGGAAAACTACAGTTTTGCATTTGTGTGTAAAGTGAGATAAACAGAGTTGTAGGAGCTGACGCACCAAAAGTGTGATTCTGATTGGCTTGCAGAGCGTTCTTCGTTTTCAGAGGTGAATTCGCCGCTTGTGGGTAAACGAAGGGAAACGTCTCAGTTTTTAAAAATACCAGTGTACGTGTAAACAGGGCCTTATTTTTGAAAACGGAGAGAGAGAAATATTCGCTTCTCAACATACCCGGCTACTTGTAAACATAGCCCTGTTTTCTGATCTATGTTATAATGTTGTTTCACCCTGTTCCACTTTGTGATGTCATGAGCTAACACAGGAAGCGCTCCACTGTGTTTTTCAACTTCACAGACCTTCACTACAATCATTTGGATCATTTCAACCCTAGAATTTCCAATCTCTACTGCAGTGTTTCCCAACCTTTTTTGTCTTGTGTACCCCCTGAGCCTTTTTGTCATACCTCGAGTTAGGGCTGCTCGATTATGGAAAAAATCATAATCACGATTATCTCAGTCAATATTGAAATCACGATTATTCAAACGTTTTTTTTTTCAAAATCCCCTACCTACATACAGACAGACACACACACACACACACACACAAAGTGGGCTACTCTCCCCTTAAACATTTATTCTTCTTCTGTCTTATTCTACAGATTGCCCTAAACTTAATAAAATACAACCTAACAAATATAAACATAACATAGCCTGGTGCTATGATATACACACACACACACACCTACACACACACACACAAAAAGTTATCACACACAGCTATTCCTCACTTTCTTCACACAGATTACTCCTCAGTATAAAATAATATAATAAATATAATATAATATAATATAATATAATATAATATAATATAATATAATATAATATAATATAATATAATAGCGCTAAAATAGAATAGTGATATGACAAACACATTTCATGACATGACTTACCAAAAGTAAAGATGAGATACTGTCCAGCAAATCCGAAAGAGCTCCCAGATGAAGTGTTGTCCGGGATAAGTAATTCACGTCGCCTCTATTGAAAATGCCGATCGCGTATCTCTACAAAGTCCCATGTAAAGTGTGTCTTTGTACGTTGTATTCATAGTAAATACCACGGAGGGTGAACGATCGATTTAAAAGTGATTAAATGTTGCGTTATTCTAACTTCGTTTACTATTGTCTTCTGTAGTTTCCGTGTTCCCGATGCGAGCGTGTGCGTTCTTGGTAGGAGCTAGTGCTGTCATTGGTCAATTCTTGGCAACAAATCGTGGTAGCAACTCCTGCCGTGTGATTGGTCAATTCCTGGTAGCAACTAGAGTGAGCTCGACTCGCAGCCGGCCGCAGGGCGCCAGTAAGTCTGTGCTGTGCATTGGTGGAAGGGAATGTATTGCGCGTGCGCGTCCCTCTCGACAGAGAAATGAAAAAAATAATCGTTTGGATTAGATTATATGAATTTTGAGATCGTTTGACACCAAAATCGAAATCGTGATCAAAATTTGATTAATTGCACAGCCCTACCTCGAGTACCCCCTCACTCATACATGTTGATAATTCTCCAAAAGTAGACCGTGACACAACGGATTATTAAATGAAAATCATTTTATTTCATCTCCTTAATTTGAAAATTGAATTCTCAGGCATTTTCTTTTTTTCCTCAAATTAATCAAATTTAAGAAGAAGCAACTTTATTGATCTCACACTGGAGAAATTCTTCTCTGCATTTAACCCATCCCATCACTAAGAGCAGTGGGCAGCACATGACTGCGCCCGGAGACCATCTCCACCATCTCCATGTTCTTCTTGCTTCGGCTTGGTCAGGACCCAAGCTGGAGGATTTTACCTATGATGCATGTTTTGGGTTGATGGGGGAAACTGGAGTGCCCGGAGGAAACCCACCCAGACACGGGGAGAACATGCAAACCCCACACAGAAAGGCCCAGGCGACCCGGGGATCGAACCCAGAACCTTCTTGCTGTGAAGAATGAGTGCTAGCCACTCAGCCACCGTGCCGCCTTTACTCAAATTAGACTTAAAACATTCAAAAAAATCTCCCCCTGTGCCTGGCAGCGACACTGCCGAGTACCCCCTGGAATGTGCTCGCGTACCTCTAGGGGTACTTGTACCCCTGGTTGGGAAACACCGTACTGAACAAAAGGTAAAAATAGTCACACATACACACAAATAAAGACACAAACAAAACACACAAACATTCACAGATGCACAAAGACACATAAAGACACAGAAATACACAAAGACACACAAATATAGCATACATTTGATGCGTGAAAAGTCCCTCAGTCGTCCAGGTAGAATCCATGATAAAAGGAGAAGTTCAATTTGTCAACTGGACAAAGTTTGTTTGGTTGAAAACGTTTCGCCGCTCATCCGAGAGGCTTCGTCAGCTCTAATAAGAATACTGGTAAGACACTTGCTTATATCTTGCTGTAGGGAGTAGTTAGCTAGGTAGCTCCTCCCTACAGCAAGATATAAGCAAGTGTCTTTATTGATCTCACACTGGAGAAATTCTTCTCTGCATTTTAACCCATCCTATATATATATATACATATATTAGGAGCAGTGGGCAGCACACATTACCACATTACCAGTATTCTTATTAGAGCTGACGAAGCCTCTCGGATGAGCGGCGAAACGTTTTCAACCAAACAAACTTTGTCCAGTTGACAAATTGAACTTCTCCTTTCATCATACATTTGATGTTATTTTAAGGACTACTTGTGTCTTCCTTATATGGGCATTTCCTCATTTAGCTCTGACTGTCGCTCGGATTACAGAGCGCCAGAAGAAAACCTGAGAAATACATATCGTACAAATCAAACACGTGAAATTGAAATACTGAATCTGATTAAAACCTCGGCCGCTCTAATCACGCCTTGGTGGAATCGTCTGCAGAGATCAATATCGAGCTTTGAAAACTCCACTTGAATTAATGGTGCCCCTGGGTATTTTTAACCTTATCGTCCTTCTGTGTTTATGTTATGGTTTTGTAAAAAAAATATATTTGTACGTTTTTAATTTAATAGAGTCTTGAGTGAATTCATGTGGGAGATATGAGGAGTTTAAAAGGACGGGGGAGGAAGAAGCAGCAGTCACGAAGTAAAGAGTTCATATGCTTATTTTCAAACTGTTAAACATAATATTTTAGTTTTTATAATTGCATAAAACTTCACCATAATCTGTTACATAGCGTATTTCTATTACCATCAGTTCATGTATTCATTGTTGATTGGAAGAATTATATTTTAAATCACAGCACAAAAGTTGACAACGTGAGAAACGATGCTTTTCAGCGATAACGAGCTGTATTTGCAGCGCTCGCATTAATTAGTTATATGGAGGGTTTTTTTCTTTCAAATTGTCAGTGAAGGCATTATAGAGATTCAGCAGTCTTGCAGTTATTATGACCAAAAAAAAAAATAAAAAAAAGAATGAAAATCCATCAACGGTAGACGTGGTGGGGCCGGATAAACATTAGCCAATAGATAAAGAGGCTACCTTGTTATCTATTGGCTGTTGGGTCGTCAATCAAATTCCCTACTTTTCTAACGTAACTCACTGCGTGCACATGGACGAGTGTAATCCGATTGCAAACGGATTGGGATCGTATCGAATTCATGTGCACAGGCTAAGGATCGTATAGGGATTGGTTTCCGCTTGGTGCCGCCTTGTACACGATATCGGACGGGATTGGCGTACTACGCATGCGTGGGAATTTTCGCCAGGGATTTCACCCAGAAGTGGCAGGAGGCGCTGAAGCCGTCATAAGTAGCGATTGTTACCGGAAAAGTCAGACGAAATCATGGCTGCGAAGAAAGAACACGTACACCAATGCTGCTCCGTCAAACTCCTCAAGCGCCATCTTTGTATACCACCACATAGTTTGTTGTGTTTTTATTGAGTAGCCATCACCCGGAAGAGGTTGAACTACAGCGCCACATAGCGTAGCGGAGCCGGCCAGGTCGCTGACCATTATCCGACTACACGAGCTTCATGTACACTGGGATCTAAGGACAGACCACCCGCTGAGTAACGGGATCGGATTTGGAGAAATCCAATCCGATTCTACCATGTGCACGCAGTGACTGACTCGCCAGCGCGCTGGGATTACGTGGTTTACGTTCACCCCTCAGGCATTCCAAATACGCAAGACGCCGTTTACTCGACCAACTTTCAGTTTCAAATTGTCAATGAAAGTTCAAAATACTGTTAGAGAGATGCAGCAGCCTTGGAATTATCATGACCAAAAATGTTTTTAAAAATCCATCGACTGTGGAGGTGGTGGGGCCATAAACAGATCACGATGCTACCTCGTTTTTATCAGGTTGTCAATCAAACTCCTCATGTTTCTAGCGTAACTGACTCGCCTGCGCACTGGGATTATGTTTACGTTTACCTTTCACGCATTCCACAGAAGGAAGACGCCGTTTACTCAACCAACGCAGCGGTTCTTAGCGGATTTTTCAAACTGTAGCTTCCTCGCAGTTGGACCAAGTTTGTTGCAATGACCGACAAGAATCACTACCAGTTAACTGCAAAAGAGAGTCCGTTTTTGAGGTCGCTGAAAGAAGAAGAGAAGGGGAAAAGGAGCGAAGCCAAACTAAGGTTATTCTCTGAGAGTCCTTCCAGCGATGGTGTGCACTGAAGCAGACGAAGGGTCTAAAGACTGACGCGCTGGTCGAAGGCGGGAGGAGGTGTTTCTACTGGGGGAGGGAGGTGGGAGTCATTGGATTCCTTTCCCTGGAAAATCCTTTAAGCGACTCAATATTTCACTTCGGTTGTCTGCACCACGCGCCTTTTCCTTCAGAAGTTGTTCTTGTAAAGTTGCTGTTTGAAGTCGTAAAGTGTTTTTATATTTGTCCTCCATGGCTGTAAACTTTCCTTAGTTCATCACGAGTCATTCCCCGAGCTCCTGATGTGACGCACAGTGAAGTTTATTTCCTGTCTTTCCATAGCTAAAAAGCCCGAAGACGCTCCGTTGATGCTCCAAAATGAGAACTCCAGCCTAATTTGAGTGGATTTTTGGAGCTCTGAATTAGTTTTAATTGTTCCTATAGCATTAAACGAGTCTGTCTTGCTTTTATTCAACTACAGGTGTTACTCAAAAATCTTGATTTTTTTTTTCTAACTATTCATAATATTTTACAGACTTTATAATTACATAAAACCTAATTACAGTCTGTTAACATCTTTTAATTCCAGTCTTTCATATTCAAAAATTCAACTCTGATGGTTGAATTTTTAAAAATGTTTTACAAATAAAAACACACAGTCGCAAAAGGTGCACTGTGTAACTTTTCTGTTGGAGGGTCCGTCAAATGCTTTGCTCAATGGAGATGTTATTGCTTTGTCTGGAATGTTTCACAGTATGGCATTAAACCGTTTCATCTTCACGGAGACAAAACCAGACCGAGTTACAGGTCAGATCTTTGTTTTTCTAGGTATTTTTGGGCTAACACCACCTGTAATTGAATAAATGTAAAGTGAAGCTGTTTAATGTCACACTGTGGAACATTCCAGAGCAATGACAAATCCATAGAAACAAGCAGGTGACGGACCCACAACCAAAATGTTACATAGTGCAGCTTTATGAGCGCAAACTGATCCAAAACTTAAATTATTTTTGCAAAGTAGATCAGTTGGGGAAAAAAAAGACGAAAAAAAAAACAACACACAACCAAATCCTCCGCACAAAGAAGAGTGTATGTAAATGTCTCACACGCTCGTCTAAATGAGATCTCACTGTTCTCCACGTGCCGCAGAAACTGTGAACTCCGCTTTGTCTGTGGGGACCTGAACGCACCACAGAGATGCCTTCAGGGCCCCAGGGTTCAGCCAGACTCACAACAGTATGAGGCCAAGACAATGTGCGCTCTACAACGCACAAACGCACACGCAAACTAACACACAAATACACGCAAACACACACACTACAACGCACACGCAAACACACACACTACAATGCACACGCAAACTAACACACAAATACATACAACAGCATGAGGCCAAAACAGTGTGCACTCTACAACGCACACGCAAACTAACAAACACACACTCCAACTAACACGCAAACACACACAAATACACACAAACACACACTCCAACTAACATATACACACAAACTAACAAATACACACACAAATACTCACAAACACACACTCCAACTAACATGCAAACACACACAAATACACAAAAATACAGACCCTCAAACACACACACGAATACACACACACACACACTGATACACACATACAAACATACACACACAAAAACAAACACTCACAGAAATACACACAAACACACAGATGCACAAAAGCATGCAGACACACATATGCACGCACACGCACAGACACAAAAAGAACACACAAACACACCAGACACACACACACAAACACACCAGACCCAAACACCAGACACACACAGATACAAACACACACAACATAAATATGAAGAGGTTAGACTCCATGTTTATTTCACAGCAGCGTCACAAACAACAACCCGGAGTTTACACCAGGAGCGTCGAGCTGCACACGGGCGACTTTAAAAGCTTCAATTACACCAGAGGCAACAGAACTGCCCCTGTGACGCCGGCCTCACGTTTAAAGGGATAGTGCGTTTAAAAAAAAAAAAAGTTAATCTATATGGGTTTCCTTCTAAAAGTTACGTGTGTTGACACCGGCTTACCTCTGACAGTCTCAGCTGATCCTGGTTCGGATCGCTTTCTGGAGCCCACGTAAGTAGGTCCGGTAACTTCCCTGGAACATGAAATAAAGCTTGTTTTTCTTCTCAAAACAAAACATTTGTCCGAAAGGTGATATATTTGCGTCCCAAACAGTTGTCCACGAAACATCCAGCAGCGTAGATTGCGTTCGCGTATTGTCTGTCTGGATTCGTATCACTGCACGCATATTAGCTGTATTAGCCTGTTAACCTTTAGCGGAAGTGTACGGTAGATGCGGTCCGCCGTAAGGGGAAGTTTACAAGTGAACAGGCTAATACAGCTAATATGCGCACAGCGATACGAGTCGAGAGACACAATACGTGAACGCAATCTACGCTGCTGGATGTTTCGTGGACAACTGTTTGGGACGCAAATATATCACCTTTCGGACAAATGTTTTGTTTTGAGAAGAAAAACAAGCTTTATTTCATGTTCCAGGGAAGTTACCGGACCTACTTACGTGGGCTCCAGAAAGCGAGCCGAACCGGGATCAGCTGAGAGTGTCAGAGGTAAGCCGGTGTCAACACACGTAACTTTTAGAAGGAAACCCATACAGATTAACATAAAAAAACAAACAAACAAAAAAACAACAACGCACTATCCCTTTAAACTCCGGCCTCATGTTTAAAGGAGAAGTAACGTTTTGTACAATCTGAGCCTTATTTCGGTAATAAAACAAGTTGTTTTACTCACCCATAGCACTTTGGTGTCATATGGAGCACTTCCGGAGATGTTGTAGATTTGCGTTAGCCTAGCGCCACTTCTAGCCATAGCTCGGGGCATATAATATATTCCCCGAGCATGTAATATGAAACTTTAGCAATTTTCAAATCATAGAAACTCGATGTCTTAGTCTGCACTTTCGTTTGAGTCAGAAGTGGCCTGTAATCCGAGATTTAGCCATAGTTTACAGCTTTGCGTTTCATGTTTGCAGAGTTCTCAAGTTTTGAGCAGGGTCGTGTGTGAGACTGAGGAGGAGGAGCGAGGAGCGGGGGGGGGGCAAAATGCCATGTCAATGCGTGAGACTTGTGTTAATGTTTGCCTAAAGAGCAAACTTCTTAAACTACAAAGCAACTAATGAGAGTTATATAAATGAATGTTTGTATAACAAAATGTTATTACCTGATGGTTCTCAGTTTGTTTTATCATCACTGTTTTGTCGTTCCTCCTGTTCAGTCGCTGTCCTTATCACCGACAGTGCTACAGTCTGCCCAACAACAGAACAATCTATTTTCTGATTGGCTGAAAAGGGCGTGGCGCCTGATATCTGAGATTTTTTTCCGGGGAGTGGGGCGGGGGGGAGTGGGGGAGTTTTTTTTCGCTGAAAACGCGTGGTGTCTGCATAAACTGAGCCACACAGACCGATTTTCTGAGCACAGAAAAAAAAAAAAAAAAAATTCAGCGTGAGAAATGCCATGTGTGGCGTGTGAGCATGTGAACACATCGAATTGCATGTGTCACACTCTCAATGCGTGAGACTTGAGAGCCCTGTGTTTGGGTCCCGGGAGCTGAGAGCGAAATAAACTGTGACTCCGCACATGCGCACTGGCGTCCTCATCTACTCGAAACTATGGCTAAATCTCGGATTACAGGCCACTTTTGACCAAACGAAATCATAGACTAAGACATCGAGCTTTTATGATTTGAAAAGTGCTAAAGTTTGTGTTATTTGGAGACCGCAAACATGTGCCCCGAGAACTCACATTATGGAGATCGCAAATCTACATCTCTGGAAGTGCTCCATATGACACCAAAGTGCTATGGGTGAGTAAAACAACTTGTTTTATTACCGAAATAAGGCTCAGATTGTAAAAAACTTCTCCTTTTAAACTCCAGCCTTTGTGGATTCTCACATTTAAACACTTTTACATTGCTTATCTATTCATTGTTGATTGGATGAATTATGTTTTAAATCACAATACAAAAGATGACAATAGAGACGATGCTTTGCAGCGATAACGAGCGATGCACCACGCACCTTTTCCTTCAGAAGTTGTTCTTGTAAAGTTGCTGCTGTCTGATGCCGTAAACTTTCCGTACTCCGTCACGAGTCGTTCCCCAAGCTCCTGATGGTGTTTGTGTGACTGTGGTGGTTTTAGAGAACGTATTTTGAAAGGGCATCTGAAGTTTATTTTGACACCATACACTTGTTTCCGGTCTTTCCACAGCTAAAAAGCCTGAAGACGCTCCGTTGACGCTGCAAAATTAGAACTCCAGCCGAATTTGAGCGGTGCGTGGGGTAATCTATCCATCAGTGTTGGATGTCTCTGTCGGGGTTCCCCAAGGATCAATACTTGGACCTCTGTTATTCTCACTGTACATAAATTACCTTCCCAAAAAACATGTAATAACGTGAATTTTCAAATGTATGCAGATGACGCTGTAGGATGAAGGAGCGTGAAAGAGGCAGCTTCCATTCTGACCTCAGCTATGGAACAAATAAATGACTTTTTTTTTTGCTTCTAAACTCCAAAAAAACAGTCTGTATGATGTTCTCAAAGCAATCAAAAGAGATAAAAAGCTCCGGAGTATTTTTGAGAGGAGAGGAATTACAATTGGTCACAGAATTCAAGTATCTAAGGCTACGTTCACACTGCAGGGCTTAATGCTCAATTCCGATTTTTTTGTGAAATCCGATTTTTTTGCGAGGCCGTTCACATTTCCAGTTAAAAGCGCATTGTATGTGATCTCCAGTGTGAACGCTAAACTCCCCAAAAGTGTCCCGCATGCGCCTTGGAGGACACGATGACGTCACACGCAGTGAACGCGCTCAATGTTTACGGAAGTAGCCTAAAGTTGCTTTCGTACCGGAGCCAAAACATGTACAGCTTATTTGTTTTAAGGAGGAGACGGAGAAGGACGAGGTTTTTGGCCACGGCGTTTTGCGGGGCAGTGGCAGCAACGTGTGCAGAATCCTTTCTGCACACGTTGCTGACTCCGCACATGTGGGTGCGGAGTCACAGGCAGGAGGGATGGGATTGCTACGTGCTTCGCCGCTTCACTGATACGAGTTTATATACTATTTTCGCATGACGAGAAGAACGTTTGTGCACATTTGTGAACGCCTACTTGTACCACTCTCATTGGAGGAAACACACTCAGGTCGGATGAATGCGACCTGGCCGTTCAGACTGCAGTCGCATGTCAAAAGATCGGATATGTATCGGATTTAGGACCACATATCCAAGTGGCCTGGATCGCATTTGAAAAAATCGGATCTGTGTCGTTCACACTGTCATTAGAAGATCAGATACAGGTCGCATAGAGGCAAAAAAAATCGGATTTGGGTCGTTTCAGGCTGCAGTGTGAACGTAGCCTTAGTGTGACACTTGATTCCACTTTATCTTTCAAAAATCATATTAAAAAACTTGCCAATACTGTCAAATATAACCTTACATTTTTTTTAAACAAATCAGGTCTTTTATAACACTTGGTGCAGCTAGAATGTTTCTTCATTTAGTGATTTTATCCCATATTGAATATTGCATCACAAGTTGGTCTCTCACCACTGTTACCAATTTGAAAATAATTGAATCACTATTTAAAAAATCTCTTAAAGATCCCATGACATGGTACTTCTTGATGCTTTTATATGGCTCCTTAATGGTTCCCTAATACTGTAAATGAATCCTTCTTCAAAATCAACACTCAGTGCATGAGAAACAGAGATAAGATGAGAAAGAGTAATTTTTCTCACTCTGAACACTCTATAATGGGCGTTGTTGCTTGAATGCAAATGAGGAGAAAAGAGCTGGCCAATAGTAGAGGGTGGGGGCGTGGCCAAACGCTCCGCTCTCGCTCAGAGCCCACAGCTGATCCATTTCCTTGTTTTTGCACGGGAGGAGAGATTTTAAGCGTTCCATTGAAAAATAAACACATTTCCACAGAAAATAAAATTAAACCACTGCTGTTCAAAGGTCCAGAGGCTCAGATAAAGGACTTCCGAGCCTAGAAACACTCGGACGTGCCTCCAGGCAAAAAAAAAACGCATTTCGCATTGCCTAGCGCATTCGCAGTCCAAACTCTCTGGGCGTGATTTACAGAGACGCTGAGTACAGGCAGACGGGGGTGGAACTGCATTTGCATTTCTTTTTTCGATCTGACGTCAATAAGGTGCCTTGTTCAAAATCGCCCGTTTAAGCTCCGATTTTTTGTAACGCAGAAAAGGATCGCAAATGCTCAGTTTAGACATTTCGCAACTTTTAACCATGGGGGTGGGGCTAAACAGGGTAGGGGAGCTCACATTAACGTTAAAAACCTCAGAAAGTGAAAATTTCATGCCATGGGACCTTTAAAGTTTTTGACCAAAAACCTAATTCATTTCATGTACGTAATATTTTAAATAAGTACAATCTTTTACATTATGACAATTTTATACATTTTAGGTCATAGGTCATAGTTGCTTTATTGTCAAAAACAATCATATGTACATGTACATAGAATGAATTCGAAATTCAGTTTCCCCACTAACCAGGCAGGACAGTATAGAGTGGCTAGGGGAGGGGCCGCTGCACTTGCGCGCGCCGCCGACTGGGAGATGCAGAGCAGAAAAGATGCAATACAATCAATACAATTATACACAACATGTAATGACAAAAAACAGTTGGATAGATAACATACGGTGTCTTTTTCTTTGGTGACAAGAGGGAAGGGTGTGGGGCAAGGGAAAAGATCAGAAATCAATGAAATTGATTGAAAACTGAAAACTGAAAATATGCTTGTTGAAGCATGTATGTATGCTTCATTTACAAAGCACTACATGGACTAACCCCATCCCCCATGTCGGTCTTTTTCAAACCTAAGTGTTAAAGAAAATTGTATAATAGTGCCTTTAATGAATTATCAAAGTGTTATATTCTTCTTGTGTTGGTTCATCTCCTATTGTCATGGACTTTCCCCCTGGGGGTTGTGGGTTCAAATCCCCCCCGGGCAATGAGCTAACCAGTGTGGGTCCTTGGGCAAGACCCTTCACGGTACTGCCCCCCGGGTGCCGAAAAAAGATGGCTGCTCACTGCTCCTGAAAAAGGATGGGTCAAATGCAGAAGTCAAATTTCTCCCGTGTGTCACTGTGTGTCATTGTGTGTGAGACCAATAAAGGCTTAAGCCTAATCTTAATCTTAATTGTGAAACCATAGGATGGGACAAGGACAAAGACTGATTAACTGCTTAGACAAACAATCAAAGCAACTGCTGAGTAGTGATGCATGTATGTATGGTAAAGATGAACTTTGTTGAGACTGGTGAACTGGGAATTTTCCGCTCCTATGTGATTCTTTAAATAAAAAGAAGTAATGACTAGGTGCTCTTTGAGAATTTGAGTGTGGCCTGGAACGGAGGCAGAGGCGGCTCTGCTTAACAAATGCTACACCTCATTCTCCCTCGTTAACGAGTATAATTACTTCTGTGCCTGTTTTCTCATTTGTTCCCTTTGTTGATTTTTAGTAGGAAAAATCCCTGACACTAAGACATCAAGTGGTCCGAAAAGTCTTCCTCTGCACATACAGGAGAGCTCTACACTGATCACTTTTAAAACACAACTCAAACTATGGCTGAAAACCAACCAGTCATGTGACCACTAGACTTTTGTTTGTGCTGTTTGTATTGTATGTTGTATTTTGATGTAATTGCCTGCCGAGGGACTACGGATGAAAACAAGCTTTGTAGCTAAAATTTGGCATATTTACATTTGTTTTATACTTATGTTCATTAATGTGCATTGTCCCTATCAAATAAATAAATAAATGACGCCCGTTGGACGCGTGTATGTCACAGATGGTGTAAATTGTCCGACCGGTTAAAATGGAAAGGGATACCTGCTCGTGTGCTGCTGCTGCTGCTGTACTTACTCTGTCGCTGCTTTGGTGTAAATTCGGGGTAAGTGTTACCCACGGGTCAAATGGAGAGTCTCTGTTCAAACCGAGATAAGGACATAAACAGAATTCTGAATCATGTCAGGTGGAGGAAGAGGAGAAGGAGTTTGGAAAATGTTCAAATTCAAGGCTTGTGATAAATAAAGTTGTCAAAAAATGAAATAAAAAAAAATATAAAAAAATCAATACACAGACAGTGCTGCACTGAAATGCCAAAACTTGTGGCAGAACTTGTACTAGAAAATTCAGAGAATCCTGCACCTTTGATCGCTCACACATCACACACATCACCTTTACTCGGCAATGTCTCGACTTAGACTTAGACAAACTTTATTGATCCACGAGGGAAATTATTTGGACACAGTAGCTCAAACATCACAATATAATTGAGCTACCGGGGCGGCATTGGCTCAGTTGGTGGAGCGTTTCTCTTCTGATCCAGAGGTTGGCGGTTCGAATCCCGCTGTTGACGGGTTGACCGCGTGTGATCCCAGCTCCCACAGGTGAGTGCTGCTGTTGTGTCCTTGGGCAAGACACTTAAAGGGATAGTGCATTTTTTTTTTTTTTTTTAAATGTTAATCTGTATGGGTTTCCTTCTAAAAGTTACGTGTGTTGACACCGGCTTACCTCTGACAGTCTCAGCTGATCCCGGTTCAAGCTTTCTGGAGCCCACGTAAGTAGGTTCGGTAACTTCCCTGGAACATGAAATAAAGCTTGTTTTTCTTCTCAAAACAAAACATTTGTCCGAAAGGTGATATATTTGCGTCCCAAACAGTTGTCCACGAAACATCCAGCAGCGTAGACTGCGCACATATTAGCTGTATTAGCCTGTTAACCTTTGGCGGAAGTGAACGGCAGATGCGGTCCGCCGTAAGGGGAAGTTTACAAGTGAACAGACTAATACAGCTAATATGCGCGCAGTGATACGAATCGAGAGAAACAATACGCGAACACCATCTACGCTGCTGGATGTCACTTCCATGGCCACAGATATGAAATCAAGCACCTGGGCCTGCACACTGTTTCTACAAACATTTGTGAAAGAATGGGTCGCTCTCAGGATCTCAGTGAATTCCAGTGTGGAACTGTGATAGGACGCCACCTGTGCAACAAGTCCAGTCGTGAAATTTCCTCACTCCTAAATATTCCACAGTCAACTGGATTATAACAAAGTGGAAGTGATTGGGAACGACAGCAATCCCGCCACGAAGTTGTAGGCCACGTAAACTGACGGGACGGGGTCACCGCCTGCACATGAGTCGCCAAATTTCTGCAGAGTCAATCGCTACAGACCTCCAGACTTCATGTGGCCTTCAAATTAGCTCAAGAACAGTGCATGGAATGGGTTTCCACGGCCGAGCAGCTGCATCCAAGCCAAACATCACCAAGTGCAATGCAAAGCGTCGGATGCAGTGGTGTAAAGCGCCGCCTCTGGACTCTAGAGCAGTGGATACGCGCTGACCTCAACCCGATAGAACACCTTTGGGATGAATTAGAGCGGAGACTGAGAGCCAGACCTTCTCGTCCTACATCAGTGTGTGACCTCACAAATGCACTTCTGGAAGAGTGGTCAAAAATTCCCATAAACACACTTTTAAACTTTGTGGACAGTGTTCCCAGAAGAGTTGAAGCTGTTATAACTGCAAAGGGACCGACGTCATCTTAAACCCTCTGGATTAAGAATGGGATGTCACTTCAGTTCATATGTGAGTCAAAGCTGGTGAGCGAATACTTTTGGCAATATAGTGTATGTTTCGCAGCTCATCCAAGCTGCTTCTTCAGTTCTGGAGACCAAGCAGCTTGGATGAGCTGCGAAACGTATTTGACCAAATAAACTTTTGTCCAGCTGACAAATTGAATTTTTCCCTTTTGCCTATATTTCTCATGGCAACAGCATGGTTGGCTGCTCTCTGGCTCACACACTGAGCAGTTTTTGAAACATTTTCGTATTTGAGCTCAATTTTTAACATGACATCATGGGATTATAACCAATTAAGAAGTGCAGCATCTGCAGCTCAAAGGACACAAGGATGGGACTGTTGGATTGTGTGGAACGAGCTGTTTGTTTTTCCCGTATCCATGGAAACCATTCACGAGGCTAGCTAAGGAGCGAACTATGGACATTTGAGATGCTAAAGGATTTTTAAATCATATGTGGCAGACCTTCCAGAGGAAATACTTTGAGGGAATGGACCATTTCATCACCAACCAAAACACCAGATTGAAGTAAGAACGAGGCCTTTCCTGTTCTGTTCACCCGGCGACCCCTGGAGGCTCCTGTGAGGCTGCAGGACACAGTGGACGGACACTTTTGGCTCTTCCTCTCCTCAAACTGACACAGACATGCTGACCCTCCCTGACCAGTCCTCCTTAACCCACTCCAGGTGGAATTAATAATAATACCTGTAGGAAAAATCTGATATTTGATGAAAATAACACCCGGGGTATGTAATTTACTATTTTCCTGATTTTTTTTTTATTTTTTATGTGACCATTATGTGCAGTGCATTCTGGGATGTTGCATATTTGCAACAATGGCCCGGATGGATACAAAACAGATCTTTGGAAATATGAATTTATCAAGGAATAGAGGTATTAAGAATGGATGAATTCAACTTTTGTCATCAAACAGCATATGAAGAAAACAGGAAGAGTGACGTAATAACAATTAAACAATAATAATCCTGAACAGGTGAGATGCGTTGTACCAGGTTGTAGCTCTAGAGCTAATTTCCACCTGTACTCCCATGGTTGTGGTCATGACGTCAAATTGACTTTTTTGTATGATACTCCAAGTAACAGTTTTTGTCCTTTGTAAAGCACAAGGGCACTTTTGGCAGGTTGTTTGTGTAAAACCTTTGCTGCACAGCCTGCATCGTACATGTTTTTCTGCATGGATGGGAAAGATAAGATAAGATAATCCTTTATTTGTCCCACAATGGGGAAATTGCAGTGTCACAACACAAGTTTCAGAAACAGTTGGAAAAAAGAGCATGCATCAAAAATTAAGCTAAATAATAATAAGTATGTACAATCAACTAAAAAAACACAACACTGTAAGGTTAAAGGCACAGAAACGCTGCACAATAAATGTCTTTGAAAGTGATCAAGTGTTTCCCTACTCTGATAAGCGCGACTGCCTTTTCGGCGCAGAAATCGAGAAGTGGCTTATACTTGTTATGTGTCTGCGTGAGGTGATGCCAGTAGAGAAGCCAACCATTTACCAGAGATAAGTCAATCAAATAGTACAAAATGCGGAGATACCAACGGCGTGGTATCGGCGGGACCTGAGACATTTGACTGAGACATAAAGGCGACTGAGTAGAGCCGCGGAAATGTTGTTGCAGCAAAACTTGTATTTCCTTCGAGATTAAAGGAATATTAACGTTTTTTTACAATCTGAACCTTATTTCTGCAATAAAACAAGTTGTTTTACTCACCCATAGTACTTTGGTGTCATTTGGAGCAGTTTCGTAGATTTTGTGGTATAGCGATATCCGTTAACGTGAGTGCTTGGGACAGTCACCAAATAACACAAACTTTATCACTTTTCAAATTACAGAAGCTCAATGTCTTAGTCTACACTTTTGTTTGAGTCAAAAGTGGCCTCTAATCTGAGATTTAGCCATAGTTTCGAGTAGATGAGGAGGACAGTGCACATGCGCTCAGTCACAGCTGTTTTGCAGATAAGAAGACGCTACTAACTTTTCTGTTGTGAGCGACACATGGCAGAAGATTGGGACTTTGAGGCTGAAGAGGACTTATGGAAGACTGAGGACTGAAGAGGAGTATACGGATGAGGAGACAGAATGGATACGGAAAGAATGAAGCGGAGACAGTTTTAGGAGCAGCAGAGAACAGCCATCGGTTTCGCATTACTTCTCAGAATCGTGCGCTGAATCCGCTGGCCTTCTTTCTTTTCCTTTGCTGGTAAAAAATCGTCCTGACTGAAGTGGGTACTGCAAACACGATGGTCCAAACGTCTTACAGCTTTGCCTTTCATGTTTGGGTTCCGAGAGCTGAGAGCGAAATCAACTGTGAATGAACGCATGCGCACTGTCCTCCTCATCTACTCGAAACTATGGCTAAATCTCGGGTTAGAGGCCACTTTTGACTCAAAGGAAAGTGTAGACTAAGACATTGAGGTTCTGTAATTTGAAAAGTGATAAAGTTTGTGTTATTTGGTGACTATTTGGTATCGCTACACCACAACATCTACGAAACTGCTCCAAATGACACCAAAGTACTATGGGTGAGTAAAACAACTTGTTTTATTACAGAAATAAGGTTCAGATTGTACATTAATATTCCTTTAATCACGTCTCTTGCTCTCTTATTAGCCACGTAACTGTACTTTTGATAGTACGGTAGAAATTAGAGTAAATTTGGTCATTCGTAGCCTTTTATTTAACATTTTGTCATGGTGATATCTTGAATCCCAAACACTGTCACTGTTTTCTCCACTTTAGCTATAATTTCACTTGAGCAGTTCCATTTTTTTTTTTTTTTTTTAAACCAAACTTTCTGTGATTAGATGTAAGTTTAGGTTCATTTGCGTGCTGTGCTGTGCTGGAGCGGAGACGGCTGATGCATCTCTCCCTGTAGCAGACTTAAGTCGAGTTCTGAGGCTAACGCGAGCGCCTTAATTACCCGTGTGCGCGTAGTGATGCGATGTTTAGCTAACTGCTTTTCCAACGTGACGCCAAAGATGGATCCTGCACCATCTGCTCCAAAAACGTACGCCCCGGTTTAAGCTCACGACTTCACTGCAACAAGTTTCCTTCTCACCTCTTCTGAAATACATCTGTAAAGTACTGTAGTAGTAGTAGTACTCTTTCCCTTATAGGACCCCATCTGCTGAGTGTTCTGTTTGTTTTTGTAGTGTTAATATTACAGTAGTAGTAGTAGAAGTAGTAGTGGTTGTAGTAGTTGTAGTAGTAATAGTAGTTGTAGTTGTAGTAGTAGTAGTACGTAGTAGTAGCAGTACTCCTTCCCTAATAGAAGCCCATCTCCGGAGTGTTCTGTCTGTTTGCTTTTGTAGTATTAGCAGTAGCAGTAGTAGCAGTAGTAGTAGTAGTAGTAGTAGTAGTAGTAGTAGCAGTAGTAGTAGTAGTAGTAGCAGAAGTCTTTCCCTTATAGAAGCTCATCTGCTGAGTGTTCCTTTTGTTTTTGTAGTATTAATATTGCAGTAGCAGTAGTAGTAGTGGTTGTGATAGTAGTAGTAGCAGTAGTAGTAGTAGTAGTAATAGCAGTACTCCATCCCTTATAGAAGCCCATCTGCTGAGTGTTCTGACTGTTTGTTTTTGTAGTATTAATATTGCAGTAGCAGTAGTAGTAGTGGTTGTGGTAGTAGCAGTAGTAGTAGTAGCTGTAGTAGTAGTAGTAGTAGTGTGGAAGAAATTCTCAAGACCTCGTAGGAAAATGCAGGCACTTTAATGTTGAACAGCAGAGGATACACAGGCATGATCAGTACAGCATTCGAGCATCTCTGTCGTCTCCCATCGTCTCCTGTCTTAGTACAGAACTGAGCTAAATTTAACCTACAGAGTAGTTAACCATTACCCCTCATTTAGGACACTTAGGTAATGAACTTATGCAAACGTGGTACATAACATGATAGTAAAACACAGGCAAAGTCCAGTTTAAAAGACCACGTCTTCTAGGTTTAGCACTGAATCAGCATAAATCAGCCATAGTTGTTGTAAACCTCAATGTATTGGTAACTATTGAGTGATAACACAAGAACAGAACATCAGCGACCTTTGACGTATTTCATAACAAAGATTATTTTCCTCACAGTTCCCTCCTTTGATCACATAAACACATGTGATCACACTTACATAGTAGAGTGGCAAAACGCTCCCTCTACAAATAAAATTAATCATCCCAATATAACAATTTAACCTTAGCATTCATAGAGCATAACACATCTCAATGTCTTTATGTCAATATATCATGTAAATCATTGTACAAAACTCGGACGGCAGAATAAGTCACAAGGAGCAACACCTTAGGGCTTAGAATTTAGATCATTTATTTATTCAGCCAAAATTTAATTCGTTCAATTTTGATTAGACTAGATTGATGTATCAGTAAGTCAAAATTACTCTATTAAACCTCTGAGGCAAGGGACAACGCAACAGCCAATTACAATTAAAATAGCAATTGCAGTCACTATAGTAGTGATAATGGAGACAATTGTCGCAGCTCATGGGCCAAACATTTTATGAAACCAACTTGTCCAGGCATATTCAAGTACACCAGAGTTTCTTTAGGCTGTGGGGACAAGGACCTCTTATGGACATGGTCCGGTCCCGTTTTATATAGAACTTGAGTCGGTTTTAAATTCAATGAATCTATAGGATCTATAGTGAATGGGATAATTAGCATAATTGGCACACACACACACCTCACCATGTTGGAGATAGTATTGCATACAGACGGAAGTCTGCACATAACCACCAAATATCTACTCATGAAATGGATTGATTAGTCAAAAGTGAAAAAATTGTCATAATTGTCAGAAGTAAAAGTCTGATTACAAAAATTATTAGTGAAACCCTCAATGTCAACTCTGTTGTCAGTCCTTATGTCTGCATTGGTGATCGTATCTCTGAGAAAACATGTATACATTGCAGTTCCCATTTTCCAAATGGTGGGTATGTCCTTTAAAGTTACAACCAGTAACTTGTCATGGAGTTAATAACACTCATCAGTCCATTCAAATGATTTTCTAATGAAAAGCTTAAGTATACTCGTCAAGTCCTTGTTATTGGAATATGGTATGGATGCAGTAGTTAGTTGTGGTCTGGCAGTCGAACATACAATACAATCTTCTGTGGTCAGAGTATGGACCGTATACTGTATTCATTTCAACCAAGTGTTTTCTGTCATTTCCAATCCTGTCTCTATTTTTATTGCTTCAGTCAAAGAATTTATTTCATTCACTGGAGCAATCTTATTAATTACTAATATGGTTATGTGGATATGGCCTTCAAAATTTAAATTGATTCTCCGATTACATGAAACAGTGGTGATTTTTGAGCACTGGAAACCTATAGCATATATTCCTAAGTCACTAACTTCTGGATTTTGAATAGACAGTTGCATCGCTGAGTAGGGGATTTACTCCCTCTGCAATGCTTTAGATCTGTTTGATAAGATGCCTCATCTTTCCTGATCTTTGTCAGGGTAATTCTCTGCTGTTGATCAGTTCTAAAATCACCTTGGTCTGTATTATGATGATCGTCCGTACTAGAAATTGCTCTGACATTGTTTGTGACCCTGTGGTCCTCATAATTATTAACTCTGGTCAGACAAGTGTCTTTACAAACAATTTGGGTATTAAAAACATAATCTATAGCGGGTATGTTTAACATACAGTCCAATATTTCACATACGTCGAATAAAACATTACATGTTTGGCCTTCATAGCAATATTTTTCAATACTGGAAATTTTAGAAAGTTCCCTTTATGCCCTTTTTAGTGCTCCTTGTGTCTTACCCATATAGTTGGCTGAGTTGGTCGTGCCGTGAGTGGTCGTTGTGGTTGTCGTGTTGTTTGCCAGCCGTCCGAGATCAGTCTCAGTCAGTAGAATGTATCCCCCATACTATAACAACAAAGAATAATATAATCAGCGTAGTCAAGATTACACATTGTAAATTTAACAAATTATCATAATATGGCCTATACTGTCCTTTTTCTTCTCTATCTCCTCCCTTTTTCCTCCCCTTCTGGAGCCTCAGCGGAGGGTCGGATGGGGTCATCAGGCTGTTCACTGGTTTCAGCATCCGGTTCTGCATAGGCAGCTTCATCCTGGTTCCAGTAGTCCATTGATGGTTTCTTAAATTCCTGCTGCTTGTTCTTCTTTGAGTTCATTTTGGTATTTCTGCAGTTGGAGTTTCATAGTGGCCAGTTCCAGCTCTTGCTTCTTCTCCTCGGCCTCTTTTTTACTCCTCTGGTACTTGTTTATTTGATGGCTGCAGTGTGCATCGAACTCATCATCAGATTTAGTGTATATGCCCATCACATCGTCCAAAGCGTCTTGCACTGCTTTTGGCATACCTTACACCAGAGCTGAGCGATAGATGATTGACATTCCTGCTCTGGCATCGATCCGCTCTCCTGTGGCATCATGGTATAGATTAGTGGCACGTTGTTTGTAACTGTAGTAGTCTTCGTTGTCTTTCATTTGCATTGACAACAATTCTTCAGTCACGACAGAAGGATAGCGTTGACTGAGTTCTCTCTCCAGCACATCACGATAGTTGTATACGCCTTCTTGATCACACAGTGCATATCTCAAGCTCCTTTCGATAGCTTTTCTGATGTTTCTGGCAACGGCTTCGTCAGCAGCTTTGGTCAGAGCAGCCTGAATATCACCCCAGCAAAGTTGGTCTCCTGCCGTCTGTTTAAAAAGAGCTCTTAGCCATGGTAAGCCACCTTTGGTAAGTCTTGGAAGTGTCAACATCAAAGCACTCCAGTCTTTGATTGAAAATGGCTGATAGACCACAGTTTGACCATCTGTTCTCACTGGATACACACTTGCTTTTGGCTCTCGTTCCTTCCGATGGCTGGGAGTATAAACTCCTGTCAGTACTTTGTATGTTGCCCTGGGGAGTGAGTCTTCTCCAAATTGGGAGGGCTTCGAGGATGTAGCAGCTTTAGTATCGGGGGTTCTCAGCTTGCCGCTGGTGTAGGGTGAGGGATGGTATGGTCTTGGTGACTTGTGGTAATAATCTCTTCGTTCGATAGGTGGGTCGGGTAATGATCGGTACATGTTATCAAATAGAGAAATCTCTCTGTCAGTGTCCTCATCCCATGCCCTTCTACTTCTTCTGTGTGACCTTCCTCTTCTCTCAGCAGACCCTTTTTCATCTTCGGTGTCACAACAAGAGTCTCTGAATTGTCTACGAGTTAGCACTGAATCTTCCTTTATTTTCACTTCTTTTCCAGTTTTCTTTAGGACCAAGATAGAAGACAGTTCTTTGGTATCTTGTAGGACTTTCAGCTCTCCTGCCCATTTTTGTAGCTTCATCCTGGAGTGCTTTATTCAACCAATATTCTGTCAACTGGCCAACCATGATAAAGTGTGAGGACATTTTGTGGTAATTTGTTTTTTAAAGTTGAATTATTTATTTATTATACAAATTTTGGGCACAACGTCCAGTTTATGGCTTTTTAGTGAATGTATCGCTATTTTGAGTACTGTATACTTCTGATTCTACCTTTGGCTCTAAAAAATTTAATTCTTGGGGGCTTCTCCGTTCTATAGACAGTTCTCTAGAAGGGAGAAGAAATTTGACTTAGATAATTGTGACTTCAGGTTATAATTAGTTTAAAATATTTTATTTAAAATTTTAATCACCTGATTTACGCACAGTTTTTTCCTTAATTAGAATATGTGTCTATCACGTTTTGTTGTCTGCGGGACGGTCCGAATTGCAGCTATTAAGTTTAAGCTTCTGCAACAAAGAGAGAGAAAAGTAGCGTAGGAGTAAACGTAGAATTTTGAAAATAATTATTTTATTAATATTTAATTTAGATAAAACAAAAAAACTCCCAATCTTAAGTTAATTACAAAAGCAATTAGTTTATCCAGTACCTCCTTTAATGTGACAGGTGATACAACCTTTTATATTTTTGAATTGTACCCGAAAAAATGAACTGTAATAAATTAAAAATAACTTTGAGCAATTTAAACCTCTATACTCCAATTATTTGTATTAAATTTTGAAATGTATCTACCTCCTCAATTATTTTAGGACCTGATTGCCGATAAGATATTTACTTTAATAATTGCAATGCTGTCTCAATAGCTTAAACTGTTTCTTATTTATTTATTATTTCGTTCATTGATGGCACCGTGCAAAGAGTAATTCTCATACTGCTCCTTTAAACTCAAATTAGTCCAACTCGTACTGAGCAAACATACAGACCAGAGGCGCTCCGAGCCTGAAGCAACAAAGCGCTTTCTTTAATTCCCACATAACACTCAAAATACAGATTGACACTATCCTTTCCTTGTCCCTAATTTTTCTAATTCCTTACTCAATTCTTACAACATTAACAAGAACAACAACATTAATAGAGCTAAATTACGAGCCGACATATCTTTCCCTGTGACCTCTTGACCTCTCTGCTCACTGCCGCTCATACACTCACACACACACACACACAGAGAGACCGCAGGCAAATACAAACACTCATAACAAGATTTATTATTCCCATGAAATTGATTAAGCTAGCAAATCTTTGAGAACTGAATTTAAAATATTTACAATTGTATTAAATTTAGAATTTATTGGTTTAAGTAAATTACACAATACAAGACTTTTACTTGAGATTCGCCAAAACAAGACAATTTTCAGTAAATAGAAAAATCTCCCGTTTTAGGTTATTCTCCAAATATTCCAGGACATGCAATAATTTCAGAGATTTATTCCGAATTTTAAGAACATGCAATTTTAAATTACTCAATAAATGCAGAATTATTTGATCCAAGTATCATTTGTAAGATCATGACACTCACACAACCAGAATTTCCACAAACATCTCTCCAATAAATGCCATAATTCTTATCTTTCAACATTCTTCTATCACATTTTATTTATAATCAAAGCTTTCAACAAGACTTTACATGAACCACCATAGCCAATATTTAACTCAGATCAAAAACTGGATTTTATCCATCATAAACAACTCTGAACATCTCTCATCTCATGTTTGCTCAAACAAGTGCTTCATAATAAAAAATTCAAATTTACAAAGTGCCATCAATTTGAACAATTTATTTATACTGTCTTCCTCTTTAAATCAACACCAAGAAACAAATCTCCCAGGTAATTCTAAATGTGTCATACTCGTCTTTTAATTTTTTTTTCAGTATCTGCGTAATTTTGGTGGAATTAGCCGAACACAGACTTTTCGTTATTTTTTCAGCTTTTTCTGTAATCTCCTTTACAAGCTCAGCTTTTAGTTTCAAGTGTATTTCTTTTTCACAAACTTTTGATGACGCTCTCGTAACAGTACTACCAGACGGGGAAGCCATACAAGGACAACCTGCTTGTAATTTAGGTCGGTTTTTCCAGGTACAACTCAATTTAATTTCGGTCACATCAGTTTCCTGTACCAAAGTATTATTAATTTCGTCACAAACAAAATTACACATCCCCTATAAGATTGAGTATGCTACGAGTGTCTATCAATTCGTATCAGTTGCGTTTAGTTGGACAATTGACCTTCGGCCAATTCTACAGAAGCAAGTGACGTCATGTTCTTCGAACTCTTACTTCTGCATCCTGGGTGTCTTGAGAGCTTAGGGCAATCAAAAACACCTATAATGTTACTTTTGGAATTCCTTTTTTTGTAAACTCAAATTAGGAGTTTTTGTTTTTTCTTTTTGTGTAAAGTTTAACCACAAAAGTGTTTTTCTTACAAAATCCGCTTTTTTTCTCTCTTCGTGCAAAGCAATAAACACGGAACTTAATTAATAACTTTGTTTTTAATCACGCTTTATCAAATTTAAAGCTTAAACGCTCACTATTATTTTGATTCTACGCTCCTTCTTTTCTCACGTGTTGGCGTACAAACACGGACTTTTTAATTACTGATTTGATATTGTTTTAAGATTACCACTTAATTTATTACAAAGGTCCCTCACAAAACATCACATATAATTTTGGTTTTGGCCAAATGTGACAGATATTCTTTGAAAAAGGCACTGCCATACCGTTTTTGTAGAGCTCTGGATGCGTTGTTTCTCAAAGGGGCCTTTGGGGAGACGACGGCCTGGTCCTTTCTGCATAGTTCTATCACGTCGGGGTCACCAATTGTGGAAGAAATTCTCAAGACCTCGTAGGAAAATGCAGGCACTTTAATGTTGAACAGCAGAGGATACACAGGCATGATCAGTACAGCATTCGAGCATCTCTGTCGTCTCCCATCGTCTCCTGTCTTAGTACAGAACTGAGCTAAATTTAACCTACAGAGTAGTTAACCATTACCCCTCATTTAGGACACTTAGGTAATGAACTTATGCAAACGTGGTACATAACATGATAGTAAAACACAGGCAAAGTCCAGTTTAAAAGACCACGTCTTCTAGGTTTAGCACTGAATCAGCATAAATCAGCCATAGTTGTTGTAAACCTCAATGTATTGGTAACTATTGAGTGATAACACAAGAACAGAACATCAGCGACCTTTGACGTATTTCATAACAAAGATTATTTTCCTCACAGTAGCAGTAGCAGTAGTAATAGTAGCACTCCTTTCCCTTGTAGAAGCCCATCTGCTGAGTGTTTCTTTTTGTTTTTGTAGTATTAATATTGCAGTAGCAGTAGTAGTGGTTGCGAAAGTAGTAGCAGTAGTAGTAGCAGTAATTGTAGTAGTAGCAGTAGTAGTAGTAGCAGTTGTAGTTGTAGTAGTAGTAGTAGCAGTACTCCTTCCCTAATAGAAGCCCATCTCCGAAGTGTTCTGTCTGTTTATTTTTGTATATTGCAGTAGTAGTAGTAGTAGTAGCAGTAGTAGTAGTAATAGCAGTACTCTTTTCTCTTACAGAAGCCCATCTCCAGAGTGTTCTATCTGTATTTGTCTAATATTGCAGTAGTAGTAGCAGCAGTACTTCTTTCCCTTATAGAATCCCGTCTCCCAGCACAGCTGTCTCCCTGTGCTGTGGCGTTTGAGTGATCTGTCGGTATTTGTTTTTGTAGTATTAACATTGCAATAGTAGTAGCAGTAGTAGTAGTAGTAGTACTTCCTCCTTCAGTCCCTTATAGAAGCCTGTCTCCCTGTGCTGTGGCGTTTGAGTGATCTGTGTATCTGTTTTTGTAGTATGAATATTGCAGCAGCAGTAGTAGTAGTAGTAGTAGTACTTCCTCCTTCAGTCCCTTATAGAAGCCCGTCTCCCAGCACAGCCCGTCTCCCTCTGCTGTGGCGTTTAGTTCCATAAAAATGCAGATGTTTTGAGGCGGCGTGTTGTGGGAGCCTCCTCCGTGGGCCCATCATGATCCGTGTCACTGATGACTACAGCCTCATTTACTTCAGTTGTGAGCGCAGGCACCCAGCTCCCCGCGGTTAGCCCCAATCCGTCACGCCGCCAGCTCCTGCCTCCTGCACGCTCCAGGAAGATCCATCCTTTTAGCAGAGGAGCGGGGAATACTGCCACTGCATAAACTCCTATATTACCACTACTATGACTTATACTTAAAGGGCCCGTATTACACTATTTCTGATCCGTTCTAATGTTTTTTGCTCGTCACAAACACACTTGGAGTTGTGTTTTTTGTTTCATTCACACACATACCGAATACCAGTGTTGTTTTTTTAATGATATGAATTTTTCATATACAGTGGTCCCTCGTTTATCGCAGTGGTTACGTTCTAATAATAATCCCCAAAGTCATCAGCTTTATATTTTACAATTATTCTCCATGTTTTAAGGCTGTAAACGCCTCACCACACACATATTACACTTTTCTCAGACTGGCATTAACATTTTCTCACATTTCTCTCTTGTTTAAACACTCAAACTTTTGTAGATTTTCAACAAAAAAGCACAGTATTATAGAATGAAACCAAAGATCCAAACCTGTTTTCAGGCCCTAAACATATCACGTGTTATTTCACAGTTCCTCTGACCGGGCCTCTTCGTGCCTCTTCGTGCAGAACGTTTCGTAGACATTGTGGGTTTTGGCGGGGAGAAAACTTGCAAACATACAGCACTTCAGAGTCACACTGCGATCCAAGATTTATATAAATTTGGCTGAACGTATTCTGTACTGTAGAGGAGACACGGTGTACTGTCAGAGTGAGACGCTTTGTCAGTTTAAGACGCCTCCTCGAGATCTGCGCAAGCGCGCATGATGTAATGGTTTAAGACGCCTCCTCGAGATAAGCGCTACTGCGCAAGCGCACATGATGTCAGTTTAAGACGCCTCCTCGAGATGAGCACTACTGCACAAGCGCGCATGATGTAATGGTTTGAAACAGCTGAGCTACAGCTGTGATGTGAAAGCCGTACGCTTTCATGCGCTACTGCTTAAGTAAGTAACATTTTAACAGTCTATTGGTTTTATTGTATGTTTTAACCAATTAAGCATGTAAAGAACGAGATGTGAATGTTAGATTTGCGGCAGAATACCTACGTCAGATAACCGAGACGCTTTGTCACTTTCAGACGCCTCCTCGAGATGAGCGCTACTGCGCATATGATGTAATGGTTTAAAAACAGCTGGGCTGTCAAAGCGTTCGTTACATGCTTAATTGGTTAAAACATACAATAAAACCAATAGACGGTTAAAATGTTACTTACTTAAGCAGTAGCACATGAAAGCGTACGGCGTTCACATCACAGCTGTAGCTCAGCTGTTTCTAAACCATTACATCATGCGCGCTTGCGCAGTATCGCTCATCTCGAGGAGGCGTCTTAAACCATTACATCATGCGCGCTTGCGCAGATCTCGAGGAGGCGTCTTAAACTGACAAAGCGTCTCACTCTGACAGTACACCGGCACGAAGGAGAATGATGGACAAATCGGCAAAGGACGCAGAACACAATGCACATTGAAAAAAATTGGAAAAAAAAAATCTGCGAAACAACGAGGAAAAGTGAACCGCGATATAGGGAGGGACCACTGTATCCCAATCCCAGTGAGTGTGTGCGTACAAAATGTGGGGAACTCAGAGCGGCGGAACATGGCGCCGCGGGACATTGTTTGAGAGGGGGACTGTTCTGCAGTGGCGTGAGAGCGGTGGAAGCTCAGTGTGTGTGGAGCGGTGAACAACATGGACGGGGAAAATGTTACAGACACAGAGGAACTTATACCGAAAAGAGGAGCCGTGTCAGTCGTGTGGAAGAACTTCGGTTTTAAAAAATCTCGGTTTTAAAAAATCTGACGCTGATCAAACAACCGTATTCTGTAACTGTAGACCTGACCAGGTCTGAACATGGACTAAACCTGAACTGAATGTGGTTAACCAGGTCTGAACCAGGAGGGTACATGCTATCCTGGTATAGTCCTGGTTTAATCTCGGTTTAGTCTTGGTTTAGTCCTGGTTTAGTCTTGGTTTAGTCCTGGTTTAATCCTGGTTTAATCCCGGTTTAAACTTGGTTTAGTCTTGGTCTTAATCCTGGTTTAATCCCAGTTTAGTCTTGGGTTAGTCCTGGTTTAATCCCAGTTTAGTCCCAATTTCGTCCCGATTTAGTCCTAGTATAGTCCTGATTTAGCCTTAGTTTAGTCCTGATTTAGTCCTAGTATAGTCCCGGTTTAGTCTTAGTTTAGTCCTGGTTTAATCCTGGTTTAGTCCTGGTTTAAACCTAGTTTAGTCTTGGTTTTGTCTTGGTCTTAATCCTGGTTTAATACCAGTTTAGTCTTGGGCTAGTCCTGGTTTACTCTTGGTTTAGTCCTAGTTTACTCTTGGTTTAGTCCCAATTTCGTCCCGATTTAGTCCTAGTATAGTCCTGGATTAGTCCTAGTATAGTCCTGGTTTAGTCTTAGTTTATTCTTAGTTTAGTCCTGGTTTAGAAAAAGAAAAGAGGAGCTGTGTCAGTCGTGTGGAAGTACTTCAGCTTTAAAAAAATCTGACGCCGATCAAACAACCGTATTCTGTAAATGTCGTCGGGCTAAAGTCGTAAAGGAGGCGACACGAGCGATCTGCTTCACCACCTCTGTCACAAACACGTCCTGGAATATGAAGAACGCACGAAACTAAGATCTGCATGCTCCTCCACGTCTGCAGGGAACGTTCAAGTCGGCGCCGCGACACAAAACGCCACTCAGACATCACTCAAAGACGCGTTTGCTAAGGGGACCGCCTACGACAAGAAAAGCAAACGGTGGAACAATATTACCAACACTGTTACTGTCCACTTCGCCAAAGACATGGAACCACTTAGTACATGAAAAAAAAGGATGCAATTTTGAAAAATACCTTGATATCAATCTTTGGTCATACCGCCCAGCTCTATATTGAGTGAAGTCTAATGTTTAACACACAAACCCTGTATATTTAAGCTGAGTTCTTCTAGTAGTAGCAGTATTTCCTTCTTTAGTCCCTTATAGAGCACTCTTTTACCTTATAGAAGCCCATCGCTTGAGTGTTCTGTGTACGTCTGCATTGTTGAGTGTTTTATTGAATAGAATTGTGTGTCGACTGTATGTCTCACACTGCTCTGGGATAATAATAATAAAGCTGAAAGTTCTTATAATGTTGTTTCCCCATGAAAAACAAGACCTAGAGTTCAGTTGTATTTCTTTCACATGTTTAAGTAACCCTTTATTATTAGTCTGTGTACATCTCCAAAGCTCAAAACGCTCTGTTCCACCTTGTGATGTCATGAAGCGGTCATTTTCACAGCTCTTTTTACGTTTAGTTCCGTAACGATTGACAATTCCAGGGCTCCAAATGATCCAAATGATTCTAGTGAACGCGTATGGAGTTTAAAAACACAGCGGAGCACTTCCTGTATTAACATCGCAAGGTTGGACAGAGCGTTTTCAGTTGGAGAGAAGAACCCTCGCTTTTGAATACGCAGGGTTTGTGTGTTAATGTGTGAATGAAACAACAAAAAAACACAACTCCAGGCGCGTTTGTGATGAGGAAATAACTTCAATCCAAAATAAATGCGTAATATGGGCCCTTTGAAAAATCCACAAGAACCTGAAATGCACTTCTCAAACTGAACTCAGACCTGCACACACTTTTATAATACATGTGAGGGTGCAGGTCGAGCTTTTATCTTCTCTACAGGGAGGGCATGCTTTGGCCGTGAACCTGGAGTTTCCACAGTAAAGTTTGTTTTTTGGTAAATAAAATGTATTGAGGAAATTAAACCAAGAATACAGACTAAGAGACTGATTCCACCAAAACGACTACTACTACTACTACTACTACTTAGAGCTGGGCGGTATGACCAAAAATTGATATCACGGTATTTTTCTAAATTTTATCTGTATCACGGTATTTGACGATATTTTTTTTCATGCATGACTAGGTATTAACCCCATTTCCTAATAATTTAGAGAATAATTACTGCAGTAAATTGGACTTGGTAAAACATCTCTGGGCCCAGTGCTTTAATCATCTCCTTGAAGCTCCTTTCTCAACAGAACTAAGTGGTTCAATGTCTTTGGCGAAGTGGACAGTAACAGCGTTGGTAATATCGTTCCACCGTTTGTTTTTCTTGTCTTAGGCGGTCCCCTTAGCAAACGTGTCTTTGAGCGACGCCTGAGTTGCTACAACTTTAGCCCGACATTTACAGAATGTTTGTTTGATCAGCGCTAGATTTTTTAAAGCCGAAGTTCTTCCACACGACTGACACGGCTCCTCTTTTCGGTATAAGTTCCTCTGTTTCTAACAACAACGTCCATGTTGTTCACCGCTCAACACACACTGTAGCCGTGTCCCAATTCGAGGGTTATTGATCCGTGTGCATAATTTGCGTGGTGCGTGTTGTTAGCATTAGCGTTAGCAGCATGTCTGGGTGCTGCGAGCGGCTCTGTGGACCTGTCCCATGTCCCTTGCGTTCCTTGGAGGCTAGATCGAGGGCTGCAGCTTTCGGTGCCGCCGAAAAAGCGGCCGAAAAAGCAGCGGAGACTGCAACCCTCCAATTGGGACACAGCTTACGATTCCACCGCTCTCATGCCAGTGCAAAACAGTTCCCCGGCGCGACATTCCGGCACAACATTCCGCTGCTCTGTGTTCCCGACGTTTTGTACGCACACACTCACCGGTATTGCGGTAAATGAAAAATGTATATAATTTAAAAAAACACCGGTACTCGGTATGAACCGGTATACTGCCCAGCCCTACTGCTAATACTACTACTCCAAAACAGATCCAAATGTTCAGATCAGTAGAAGATGCAGGCTGCCTTCTCCTGGTGAGGTTCATGTAGCTTTTGCTGGTCTCTTCCTGTTATTTTATGGAAAGTTTTGAAAGATTATGAAGTTGTTTGCGGTGTCTTTACCCTGAAGGCATCGCTCCATCTTTGGGAGGAAAAATGAATTTATCTTGGTTAAGTATTTTCTGATCATGGACCATTAAAGGGGTCACATTGCATTGTTTTCTGATCTGTTGTTATATTATTTTCTCAAGGCCGTAAAAAGAGCTGGAGTAACTTGCATGACTCAGTGGAAATTTAAAACTATATTTTGGGAAATTCTCCCTGGAGATAGATAGATTTCATGCCATACTGTGGAATATTATAGCCAAAGGGACAATATTTCCATGGAAACAAGCAGGAGAAGTCAGGTTTGTTGAGGTGCACGTCTGCTCACGGTAAGGACACCCATTTTTCCAGTGCAATAAACAGTTAATGAAATTGTAGTGTGTCGTTTTGTATCCTGCTTTTGTATATTTATGGAAACTTGATGTAACCTTAAGGAGGGTTAGAATAGAGATCTCTAGATTACTCAAACATGCATCAAATAATTTATGGCAAAAGGACAAATTCAATTTGTCAACTGGACAAAAGTTTATTTGGTCGAATCCGTTTCTCAGCTCATCCAAGCTGCTTCTTCAGTTCTGGTCAGACTAGGGTGACCATTCGTCCGGATTTCGTCGGGACAGTCCGGTTTTAGAGCTGTCTGTTCCGCCGTCTGTCACGTGTCCTCCTTTTTTACATTTTGTCCTCCTTTCGGACCCTCATCGGCCACCCTTGCATAAATCGTCATAAATCCCCACCCATTATTTACACTTGCTACTCTGCGATGTGTCGTATGCAAACATTCGCGATGCGCGCCGCGCGCAGCTGATACAGCCCGTCAGCCCCTCGTATTGTCCGCTCTCTATCTGCGCTATCAGCCACTCTTTGAGGTGCAACTTGGCTCCTTCTTCCATCTTCATCGCCTTATTACTGTCCCTTAAAATTTTGTTTTCTTTAGTGCCATGCGTAACAGGTTTCGCTTACGTTTCCTCTCAATGTAGACAGTTAAAATACGTTACAATATTTACATTACGGCTTTCATAATTGCAAATAATATTTTGGGGATTTTGTGCGAATTACACAAATCCAGGTAGCGAGATCTTACCTTTTAAAAGTGAAATGCAGAACTACTAGTTCTGCATTTCTTCTTTCTTCTTTGCCATGGCATATGATGGCATGGCAAAGACTGTGTTTTTTCAGTGAATGGAGTAGACCACATTGCTTTGTTTGTGGCTCTGTGTTTTGTCCTTTGGGTGGACCAGTTTCTGTCTTAAAGTGTTTGTGGGTTTGAAATAGACTGGGATTTCATATTGTCTGAAAATCCTCTGTAGTTTTTTCAGAAACGTGGCCCACATAAGGAATAGTTCCACCCTTCCTCCTGGGTTCGGATTCTCTGTTGTCTTGTTTCTTGCCCTTGTCTCTCTTGGTTTTGTTGAAAGCCCATTTAGGATACTCACAAACAGAGAGGGCTTCCTGCACATGTTGTTCTTCTTTTTCCTTACCCTCTGTGCTTGTGGGAACCACTTGGGCCCTGTGTTGTAATGTCCGAATAACTCCCAGTTTGTGCTGCAGTGGGTGGTGTGAATCAAAAAGCAGGTATTGGTCTGTGTGTGTGGGCTTCCTGAAGACTTCTACTTGGAATCGCCGGTCTTCTCCTATTGTTACTGCACAATCTAAGAAAACATTGGTTGTCCTTGGCATCTTCATGAGTGAATCTGATGTTCGGATCTACAGAATTTATATGTGCAGTAAAAGGTTCCAAATCTTGAATTTTGATTTTCGAGAAATTATCGTCCACATAACGATACCTACGGAGCTCGGAAGGGCTCAGGGAAAATCTTTTTTGGGGGGTGTCAGTAAAGCGTGCGCTCTCTTTGCAAAGCGTGCCCTTGTTTTGTGAAATCACATCCTCATTTTATTAAGTTGCGCGTCTGTGTAAACAGAGGGTGTGCTTGTTTACCTAAATCGTGGAGTCGTCTTACTAAAACTGTGTGCTCGCTAAAATTGAGTCGTGCCCACGTTATAAATCTTGTGAGCACAATTTACTAAAGCGTGGCCACGATTTCAAAACAAGCACACATTTTATACATCTCGTGTACACATCTTGAGCAAATTTAAACAATTTTTGTGTGTTTTTGTGTATTTTTGTGTATATTTTTGTGTGTTTTTTGTGTATTTGTGTGTTTTTTTTTGTGTATTTCTTGTGTATTTTTTGTGTACAGTGAACCCTCGCTGTACTGTATCGCGGTTCACTGTTCGCGGCCTCGCTGTTTCGCGGATTTTTTTTTCCAATTTTTTTTTTTTTTTTTTTTCAATTTTTTTTATAGTGTAACTTTTTTTTACAGTGTAACATTCTGTCCTGCGCCCTGATTAGCTAAGAGACTAGACCAGGACTAAACCAGGTCTAAAGCAGGTCTAAACCAGGACTAAACCAGGTCTAGACCAGGGATGGTAGGGACAGAGTCTCAGATGTCCTTCACGAGAGCGCCTGGGTGACAGGAGGTGTGGCCTTTGTTTACTTGCACGAGCCATGGAAGAGAGTGCGAGCCGGACCATGGAAGAGCCAAGAATCAACATGGACGGGCCGGGGGAGCCGCAGCGGGGAGAGCCGCATTCGAGGGAGCCGCAGCGGGGGGAGGACACTCGCGCGCACAGAGGAGACAGTGGCTCTTCCCCGTCACGCCGAGAGGACGAACCCGACCCCGTCCTAGAGAGCTGTGGAGTATTGGCGACGCATTGATAGCGGTCTGATTTTGGACCCGGGGTGAAATGCAACCAACTCTTGTGAGCGCAGGTTGGTCTTACCTGGTCTTGTGGTGCTCAGAGGCGTCTGTTAGCGGTTTGGCACTGTTAGCCTTGGCTTGAGTCTTGCCCAAAATGATATCCAGGTCGCTTTCCACTCGACTTTCGCACATGGCATGGATATGTGGTACCAAAACAAACACACGTGTCTGCGCGCACGTGTCCGCGCGCACGTGTCCGCGCGCACGTGTCCGCGCGCACGTGTCCGCGCGCACGTGTCCGCGCGCACGTGTCCGCGCGCACGTGTCCGCGTGTCACGTGCCCCCCCACTATTAATATATTTTAATGAAAATCTACAAAAGTTTGAGTGTTTAAACAAGAGAAAAGTGTGAGAAAATGTTAATACCAGTCTCAGAAAGGTGTATAATGTGTCTGGTGAAGCATTTTCAGCCTTAAAACATGTAGAATAATTGTAAAATATAAAATTGTCCTACTTCGCGGATTTCACTGATTGCGGGCTATTTCTGGAACCTAACCCCCGCGATAAACAAGGGTTCACTGTATTTTTGTGTTTTTGTATATTTTTGTGTGTTTTTTGTGGATTTTTTTACATTTTAAGGTGTAAATAGAGTGTTCGCTCGTTTACCTAAATCGTGGAGTCCTCTTATTAAAACTGTGTGCTCGCTAAAATTGAGTCGTGCCCACATTATAAATCTCATGAGCACAATTTATCAAAGCGTGGCCACGATTTCAAAACGAGCACACATTTTATACATCTCGTGTACACATTTTGAGCAAATTTAAATGAGCACGTTTTAGACAGACGAGGGAATGACTTCATACAGCGAGCGCACGATTTAGGTAAACGAGCGCACGTTATATTTAAACGAGCGCGCGATTTAGTAAACTGAGAGCACCCTCTACTTACACGAACCCGCGACTTAATAAAAGGAGGGCACGCTTTGCAAAGTGAGCGCACGATTTCTTGCCAACCCTCAAAAGATTTTTCCCTGAGCCTTCCCGGGTTCCGGAGATACCAGTGTGTGGGTGGAGTGCCTGGATATGAAGCCAAGGCAGAGAAAAGCAGATTGCAGACCTTCCACCAGAAAAGTTACACAATGCGCTTTTAAAATTCCTCTCCCTCTGCATGTTCTGTATGAGCCTGACGGCGACGGCGTGTGGTACAGAGGAGGTCTGTAGTCCTGTCCCACAGTCCTGTCCCACGCTGATGGACGGCTCTTGTCTCTTGTGGTTCTGTCCCCTCAGGCCTGGATCCCTCTGCTCTGTTCTAATCTCATTATCCACACACACACACACACACACACACACACACACACTTCCTGTTTGAAAAGACAGCACAGTACATGAGACACGTCACGCTGCGGTGGAGAAACGAAAAACGGGTTGAAATAAAATGAGAATTCTGTTTTGAAAATGGTGAAATTTGTAAATCCTTTGTCTGGAATGTTTCACAGTGCGGCAATAAACCTTTCTATCTTCAAGAAGACCAAACCGGACCATGTTACAGGTCAGATCTGTGGAGAGGCGACCCCTCTCGCACTCAAAATTGCCGTTTTTCTAGGTATTTTTGAGCTACAAAACCAACTATTATTGACTAAATGTTAAGTAAATCGCAATGGCATACTGTGGAACATACCAGGCAGAGTAGTGACATCTCCATAGCAACAACAAGCAGATGACGGACCGCCAACCAAAAAGCATACTGCAACTTTATGCCATGTTATAATGTTGTTTCCTCCTCAAAAACAGACCTGGAGTTGTGTTTTGTTTCATTCACATGTTTGAGTAACTCTTTATTATTCATCTGTTTACATCTCCAAAGCTCAAAACGCTCTGTTCCACCTTGTGATGTCATGAAGCGATAGTTTTCAAGTGAACAGCTATTCCTTTTGTATTTTTTTTAGGTCTGAAATGCTCCAAATGATTCTAGTAAAGCTGTATGTTTAAGTGGATCACCGCATGACATCAGAAAGTGGAACAGAGTGTTTTCAGTCTGAGAGAAGAACTCTTAGGTCGTTTTCACACCAGGAAAGTCCGATAGTTCACTTGCTTTGGTCCGGACCAAATTTTATTTATTTTTTTTATTTTATTTTATTTTTTTGGTGCGGTTCGCTTTCACACTGCACTTTTTTTGTAAGTGGACCAACATCTGTAAACAAAACCAAAGCCGTGTCAAAACGCCAAATGGAAGGAGGAGAGTCATGGCGTTGCGTTGCTGTTTTCAATGTTGCCATAGCGATATGGTTTGCTCAGTTTTTACAGTTCGCACAAATGTTTGAGCAGCATCGTGAGGTTTACACTATTTTACAATCAATTTCCAAACGACAAAGACAGCGCAAGACGACTACAGAGGACAGCGCTCATGTGCGCCTCAAGTTCTGACACTTGCTCTTCACACAAAACGTAAGTAAGCCTCGGTTTCCCATAATGCTCGACATACGACGGGAGCTCGTTAAGTACAAAAAGCGAACTGTGTCGGATTGAGTCCGGTCTGCATTCTCACCTCAAACGAACCGCACCAGGGTTCGAATGGAACCGTGCCGAGACCGAGCTTTTTAGGTGGTCTCGGTTCGCTTGTTTGCTCCGGATTGAGATTTTTGGTTTTTATTCACACCAGCCCAAAAGGTCCGAATCAAAGGAGCAAACGAACTCTTGTTCGTTTTAAACAAACCAAACAAGGCAGGTGTGAAAACGACCTAAACGAGTTTGTGTGTTAAAGATGTGTGAATGAAACAAAAATAAAACAAAAACATTATAACATACAAGTAGATCAGAAAATACCATTATATAGTCCTTTTAAACATAATTATGCTAATTTATGCTAACGAAATGCGTAATATCACATCATACACACTTTAAATTAAACACAAGCAGAAACAATACACATAAATAACTGATAAAAGCTAATACATCTCCATTTGTGCCCATTGTTTCCTTCCTCCGTTCTACTCTACATTCAGCTGGTGACGTTGCCAGATTGATTTTCTATCTGGCAACCCTGTGTATTTCAAATCTGCGCTGTCTGGAGTGAATACAAGTACCATTATGTAGCTCTTACATCCTCTCCTGCTCCTCTCGCCTCCTGACAACATGGCGGTGAAAAATGAGCACTGTCTTCTCTTTGGTTTAGCTTCTCTGCCTCGAGAAGAAGCACGCACATAAATAACGTCTGTGCATAATTCAGACCGCAGGAGGCGTTAGCGAGTAAGGAGGACGTGGTAATAAAGGAGTAATAACGTAGATATATAAAATAATATTACGCTAACTCACGATGTGCGTTTTAATGTCGTTTCCTCGTCACAAACAGACCTGGAGTTGTGTTTTATTTAGGGTTATCAGTTTAATGATGAGTTAATTACACTGCAAATTAACGTGTTATAAAAATTAACGCAATTAATTATGAGTGGCAATTCAATGCGCATTTTAAATTTGGCGTGCGGCAAGTGAATCGCTGCCAGGGCCTTTGAATGGCAACTTTATTTATAGAAAGAACTAAGACCAACTAAGATCAACAAGAACACCGTGATTTGGAGCTTTTGTCAAAAATAATTTTCTGATCACCGAAGCTGCTCCAGCCTGACGGATCATTTGAACGATAAACACATCTGGACAAGTTCCATCGTTACCGGTGATAGAGCGAGCATGAGCGCACTTCACCAAACCAACAAACCACCAAACCAACAAATCACGCTCGCAGAATTTGGGAAACGAATGAGCAAAGCGACCACAGAAAAACTGACAAACTCAATCGCAAAGTGGGTTCGTTTGTTCGCTCACTCTCTCTCACACTCTTAAAATGCGATTAATTAGACTAATTAATTACAAATCCTCCGCTCCAGGATTTTATTAAAACAAAGTGGGATGGGAACTAGGGCCACGGCCCAGGGGAACTGTGAGGTCCACACAGACACACTACATTTGGACAAACTGTGCTCTCAGTCAGAGGCACTAAGTTCTGGAACTCTCTCCCATCATCAATAAGAGAGACTCCAACACTGGACACTTTAAATCACACTTGAAACAGCGGCTAAAGGAAAACCAGACTTGTGGACCTGTGTTTTAATGTTTTAAAGGTCCCATGGCATGAAATTTTCACTTTCTGAGGTTTTTGAACGTTAATGTGAGCTCCCCTACCCTGTTTAGCCCCCCCCCCCCCATGGTTAAAAGTTGCGAAATGTCTAAACTGAGCATTTGCGATCCTTTTCTGCGTTACAAAAATCGGGCGATTTTGAACAAGGCACCTTGTTGACATCAGATCGAAAAAAGAAATGCAAATGCAGTTCCACCCCCGTCTGTCTGTACTCAGCGTCTCTGTAAATCACGCCCAGAGAGTTTGGACTGCGAATGCACTAGGCAATGCGAAATGCGTTTTTTTATTTGCCTGGAGGCACGTCCGAGTGTTTCTAGGCTCGGAAGTCCTTTATCTGAGCCTCTGGACCTTTGAACAGCAGTGGTTTAATTTTATTTTATGTGGAAATGTGTTTATTTTTCAATGGAACGCTTCAAATCTCTCCCCCCGTGCAAAAACACGGAAATGGATCAGCTTAGGGCTAGAGCAGGAGAGCGGAGAGTTTGGCCACGCCCCCACCCTGTACTATTGGCCATCTCTTTTCTCCTCATTTGCATTCAAGCAACAACGCCCATTATGGCCTGCTCAGAGAGAGAAAAAATACTCTTTATCATCTTATGTGTTTCTCATGCACTGAGTGTTGATTTTGAAGAAGGATTCATTTACAGTATTAGGGAACCATTAAGGAGCCATATAAAAGCATCAAGAAGTACCATGTCATGGGATCTTTAATGCTTAATGTTTTAATGTTTAATGTTTTAATGTTTAATGTTTTAATGTTGGTGTTATTGTCAGCTGTCATTGTTTTTATTGTTTTTGCTGTGGTGTCACCTGCCCAGGGATTACAGATGGAAATGAGCATTCTTGCTATAATCTGGCGTATTTACACTGCAATGCTGCAGATGTTCATTAATATGCACTGTCCCTATTAAATAAAGAATAAATAAATAAAATAAATCAATCCTGTAATTAATTAGATTTTTTTTTTAATCGCAACAGCACTAATATTTTTTGGTTTTATTCACAAATGTTTAACACACAAACCCTTCAGATTAAGACAGAAAACACTCTGTTCCACCTTGTAATGTCATACGGAAATACAGGAAGTGCTCCAATGTGTTTTTAAACTCCATACACTTTCACTAGAATCACCTGATTTAGATCTGGACCTAGTTTAGTCCTGGTGAAGACCTGGTATAGATCTGGTTTAGTCCTGGTTTAGACTTAGATTAGTCTTGGTTTGGGGTTAACCTGGTTTAGTCCTTGTTTAGACCTTTTTTGGACCTGGTTTAGACTTAATTTAGCCCTGATGTAGACCTGGTTTAGTCCTAGTGTAGACCCGGTTTAGAATCGGTTTGGGACTGGTTTAATCCTGGTTTAGATCAAGTTTGGCCCTTATTTTTCTATCTGGTTTGCATCGGCCAGACCTGTTATAGATTATTCCAGATTTGTTTTCTCCAAAGATCAAAACGTTTAGTTCAGTGAAGATCTGCAGCTCCAGGTCTGAGTTTATCCAAATTATTCTAATAAAAGTGTGTGGAGGTGACCTGGACTTGCCAATCTCTACTGAACTGAAGGTAAAAAGGAGCTGTTCACTTGAAAACTACCACTTCATGACATCAAAATGAAGAAAATGACAAATGGTCAAAATAACAAAAAAGATCCATGCTTTCAGAGCTCAAACAATGCAAAGAAACAAGATGAAATTCATTTTAAAACAACATAATACTAATGTTTACACTTAAGAAGAGTTCAGAAATCAATATTTGGTGCAATAACCCTTATGTTTAATCACAGCTTTCATGCGTCTTGGCATGCTCTCCACAAGTCTTTCACATTGTTCTTGGGTCCGAGTTCAGACCAGGTTTAGTCCTTGTTTAGACCTGGTTTAGTCTTGGTTCAGACCTGGTTTAGTCCCTGTCTTTCACATTGTTCTTGGGTGACTTTATTCCACTCCTGGTGCAAGAACTGAAGTAGCTTAACTTTGGTTTGGTCCTAGTTCATTCCTGGTTTAGTCCTGGTCCAGTCATGGTCTAGTCCTGGTATAGTCTTGGTTTAGTCTTGGCTCAATCCTGGTTACATCCTGGTTTAGCCCTGGTTCAGTCCTGGCTCAGTCCTGGTTTAGTCCTGGTTTATTCATGGCTCAATCCTTGTTTAGTCCTGGTCCAGTCCTGGTCTAGTCCTGGTTTAGTGTTGGCTCAGTCCTGGTTTAGTCCTGGTCATGTCCTGGTTTAGTCCTAGTTTAGACCTGCTTTAGTCTTGGTTCAGACCTGGTTTAGACCTGGTTTAGTCTTGGCTCAGTCCCGGTTATGTCCTGGTTTAGTCCTGGTTTTGTGTTACATTTTGTATGAAAAGCGCTTTATAAATGTTTAATTGATTGATTGATTGATTGATTGATTGATTGATTGATAGTCCTGGTCCAGTTCTAGTTTAGTCCTGGTTTAGTCTTGGTTTAGTCCTGGTCCAGTCCTGGTCTAGTCCTGGTTTAATCTTGGTTTAGTCTTGGCTCAGTCCCGGTTATGTCCTGGTTTAGTCCTGGTTTTGTGTTACATTTTGTATGAAAAGCGCTTTCTCAGTCCTGGTTTAGTCTTGGTTTAGTCTTGGCTCAGTCCCGGTTATGTCCTGGTTTAGTCCTGGTCCAGTTCTAGTTTAGTCCTGGTTTAGTCTTGGTTTAGTCCTGGTCCAGTCCTGGTCCAGTCCTGGTCTAGTCCTGGTTTAGTCTTGGCTCAGTCCCGGTTATGTCCTGGTTCAGTCCTGGCTCAGTCCTGGTTTAGTCTTGGTTTTGTGTTACATTTTGTATGAAAAGCGCTTTATAAATAATGTTTAATTGATTGATTGATTGATAGTCCTGGTCCAGTTCTAGTTTAGTCCTGGTTCAGTACTGGCTCAGTCCTGGTTTAGTCTCGGTTTAGTCCTGGTCCAGTCCCAGTCTAGTCCTGGCGCAAGAACTGAAGTAGCTCAGCTTTGTGTTTGTGTTGGAATTCAACAGACGCTGCAATGGAATGGCTGTAACACATGTAGAGATGCTGATTTCAGAAAAAAAATGCAGTGCTCTCTTATTTTTTTCCAAAGCTGTATTTCTTTCAATACAATCTTTCTGTAAGTGTTACGATAACCCCACAGTGGTCCAGCACAGCTCTAATCTCGGGTATTTCTGTGTTTCTCTCACGCTTCCTGTTTTTGGACTTGCTTTTCTGCTGTATTTTTCCGTCGGTCTGACCCCCACTCTTCCCTATCACTCAGACAGCTCTCCCAGATCCAATCTCTCTTTCACACCTGGCTTTGTGGCACCTTTAAATCCACACCAGTGATTCACCTCCGCTCACAACGTTATTGGCCTTCAGCCGCAAACACCATATAACATCGATATTGCGAACCTCTCTGAGCCGGTCTGGTCTGCACCTGGCTCTTCAGAGTAGTTATCCTGCAGTCTCCTCTTCTCAGCGATGAGGTTGTGGGTTAGACTCCCTGATCTGTCTGAGTGGAGTGTGCTTCTTCTTCTTCTTCTTCTTCTTCTTGTGATACTTTCTGAGGAGACTTCAGAGACACCGAGTCAGGAACAGAACAAGCTTTTTGATACTTTTGCTTTAACTTTTCTGCTGGAGGGTCCTTCTGGAATGTTCCACAGTATGGCATTAAACCTTTCTATCTTCATGGAGACCAAACCAGACCAAGTTACAGGCCAGATCTGTGGAGAGGCGACCCCGCTCACAGTCAGAATATCTGTTTTTCTTGGTATTTTTGAGCTATAAAACCAGCTGTAATTGAATAAATGTAAAGTAGAGCTGTTTAATGTCACACTGTGGAACATTCCAGGCAGAGCAATGACTGAAAATGACTGTTTTTATTCATTCTACACCCCGTCCGTCCACTCTGTTTGCCGACATATTTACTGTCCATTCACTACCGCAGGAGTCTTGGGTGCACACAAGTCTTGTAGTATTTTCGTGTGTTTTTCTATATTTTTGTTATTCTTGTTAAGTTGGGTTTTTGTGTAGAAAACCATTATTCTTGCACTAATTGCTTTAGGAAGGAGCCTTAGTGGATAAAAGAGGCCCACTCTCCTTCAACATCACTGGTTGAGCGGTGTGATTCTAGCTCCCACAGATGAATGCTGTCGTTGTGTCCTTGGGCAAGACACTGAAAGGGATAGTGTGTGTGTGTGTTTATGTTAATCTGTATGGGTTCCCCTCTAATAGTGCCGTGGATTAACACTGACTTACCGCTCATCGCGTCGTCTGAGCCCGGTTCGGCTCCGGTTCTGGAGCTCGGGAACGTAGGTCCGTTAAGTTCGTGGGGACATTTAATAAAGCTTGTTTTTCTTCTCAAAACATTTATCCAAAAAGTGATATATTTGCGTCACAAACAGTTGTCTGCTAAAAATTCAGCAGCGCAATTCGCATTCGCATATTTTCTCTTGATTCGTATCACTGCGCGCAGATTAGCTGTATTAGCCTTTTCACTTTAAGCGGATGTTTACGACAGACGCGGTACTGCGACATACGCCGTAAGCGGATGTTTACAAGTGAACAGGCTAATACAGCTAACCTGCGCGCAGTGATACAATCGAGAGAAATTAGGTGAACGCGAATTGCGCTGCTGAATTTTTAGCAGACAACTGTTTGTAACGCAAATATATCACTTTTTGGACAAATGTTGTTTTGAGAAGAAAAACAAGCTTTATTAACTGTCCCCGGTAACTTGCCGGACCTACGTTCCAGAGCTCCAGAACCGGAGCAGAACCGGGCTGAGACGACGCGGTGAGCGGTAAGCCAGTGTTAATGCACGACACTATTAGAGGGGAACCCATACAGATAAATATATATATCCTCCTGACTACCAGAGAAAAAAATGTTTTCCAATTTTTTATTTTTTTGGTTTCCCCAGTTATTTAGAGGACAATGACTACACTGAAAACTTTTTTTTTCTTTTTCAAGTTTTTATTTGAAAAATACAGCATATCCACTGTAGTGGACATCGGAAATTTATTGACGTACAAATGTATCAATTTCCAATCCAGGAACCTCAGTGGTTTCTTGCTCAGAAGCTGACACTCAGCTTTGTATTGTAGCCATGCATTGCTGATTGCGACATCAAAGAAGTGGAAAATTACCTGGATTGTCCATTTCCAAGTATGAGAGGCCATCTTGTAGAAACTAAGCATCCTGTCAGCAAGATCCACACCACCCATGTTATTGTACTCAGCAATTGACACTGGTCTTGAAACTTGGACAAACCTTTTTTCTTTCTTGGACCATCTTCTGCATAGGTCCTGAGGCTCAATGCCGTAGGCAGAGGAGCACATAACCACTGGCTTGTTGTCAAACCATGTAATGATAGTAAGTTCAGGACTTCTTCTGACCACCATCTCAGTTGCTCCTCTTGCTTTCTTTTTGATAGCCTGATCTTCTGTTATTTTGCAATCCCTGGGGATTCTGTTTTTCATTATAGTCCCAGTGCCTGCAAGCCCTTTCTCTGCCAGGATGTCCAAAAGTTTGACTGTAGTGAAGTACCTGTCAAAGAACAGGTGAGAACCTCTGGGAACAGACTCAGCCAGAACTGCTTGTTCTCCAACGCCCTGTCCTGCAGTGACATTGAAAGTGGTCTTCCCCTGGTAGACAACAAAGTCTAAAATAATCCCGCTTGGTGTAGCCAGAACAAACACCTTCAAGCCAGTTGGATGTGGTTTCCCTGGTACATGTTGGCGAATTGGACAGCGGCCAGTAAATGGAATCATTTGCTCATCGATCGACATTTTGCCTGTTCTAGGCTGTCTCAGACATCCCTGCCTCACTTTATCCAGAATTGGCCTAACCTTCCACAAAATGTCTTTCTTTTTCCTCCTCAGACACATCAAGATCAATGACAAGCTTAATAGAACTCCTAAGTTTGTAGAACGGATTTCTGGTCATGGATTCTGCTACTATTTGAAATCTGGTCTTTGAAGCCCAATACATTTGAATGTTTGGATAACCCAAACAGGCCATTTAGATGGAGTACCCAAAGAAAATCTTCAACTCTTCAGGGGTAGTGTTTAGTGATGTTCCAGAATGAAGGACTCCACGTTGGTTTGTGCACATTGCCATTTTTTCAAACACAGAGTCATCAATGTAGTGTTCAAAATAACAAAGTGGGGTCCAGTTTTGGCGTGTTGTGGCATCACTGCTTAGAATAATTGGAACATCATCTAGTTGGGGGTTGAATCTTAAGGAAAATAATAAAAAATGTCAGTCTTTTCATTTTAAAGATTACACTCATTGTTATAGTAAACTATTACAAAACTGAATTATTCTGAATAGTTTTTTTTTTTTTTTCAAAATTATTTGAATGAAATAAATATATAAAATACATTGTAAAATACATAATACTAAGAGAGTACAAAGTCAAGATGTACATTGTAGTCTTGCTCCAGAGCGGACAACGACTGGACACTGACACTTCTTCCTCTGCTTGTCCTGTCTCAACCTCATCCTCAGAGCTCTCTGATTCCTCTGCCTCTCCAGATCCAGTGGATCTTGGTCATCATCATCAGTCAACTCAATTGGAGTTTTCTCCCACAATTTGTAGAAATATTCTCTCTGCTCCTGACCTAGAACCAATTCTTTCAAATTTGAAAAAATAAATACATGACTCCAAATGTCCACTTCGTAGGACATGTGTTAAACACTCAAATTTCATTGTAAAATATTGTTACTTTACTTCAAAAATGGTTTTAATGTGTTCATTAGACATTCATAAAAATATAACAATGCAACTTTGATCCAAAATTTGCTTAATAAAAAAGGTATACCACTTACTGTTCTTTTTTCCATAAAATGTGGTTGTATTGATGGCACACATTTTCCTTGAGAAGGAGGAGGGTCTTTTCAAAGCTCCACCCTTATAAGTTTGGTCTCATTTGAAAGCTCTGAATGTCCTCTTTAGATCACAGAAGGAGTTGGTTAGGTAATGTGCAGGGGGTTGGAAATATTTTAGAAAAGAAAAGTCCACTAGCGAGGACAAATATGAACTATGGGTAGTCAGGAGGATATATATATATATATATATATATATATATATATATATATATATATATATATATATATATATATATATATATACACATATACATATATATATATATATATATATATAAATGCACTAACCCTTTAAGCCACCTCGCCCCCAGTGTCTGCGTACACTCGTGTGTGAATGGGTGAGTGGTTCCTTGTTGTAAAGCACTTCGAGAGCCTTGAAAAGCACCATTGACAGTTTACATGTACAAAGAAGGTAACAACCGATGAAGCATATTTTTGCTGTCATTTGTAAATACTCTTCACTCTTGAAACTTTTTGGGAATGTTATTCATTAAATAACCAAAAACATCCTTTTGATTACACCATCGTGATGACTTGGGAATAAAATCCTGTCACACTGGAACCTTCTAGCTGTGAGGTGCTAGCCACCATTGCCATGAATGTTCTATAACAGGGGGGCTCAACCTTTTTTTAACCGAGATCTACTTTTGAGGTTGATGCTGTGCCGAGATCTACCAAGAGGGGGTCTGGGGTAGATCTGCCTGGTTTAGTCTTGGTTTAGTCTTGGTTTAGGCCTGGTTTAGACCTGGTTTAGACCTTGTTTAGAGCTGGTTTAGAGCTGGTTTAGTCCTGGTTTAGTCTTGGTTTAGTCCTGGTTTAGACCTGGTTTAGTCTTGGTTTAGTTTTAATTTAGTCCTGTTTTAGACCTGGTTTAGTCTTGGTTTAGTCCTGGTTTAGTCTTGGTTTAGTCCTGGTTTAGTCCTGGTTTAGTCCTGGTTTAGTTCTGGTTTAAACCTGGTTTAGTCTTGGTTTAGTCTTGGTTTAGTCCTGGTTTAGTCCTGGTTTAGACCTAGTTTAATCTTGGTTTAGACCTGGTTTAGACCTGGTTTAGTCCTGGTTTAGTATTGGTTTATACTTGGTTTAGACCTGGTTTAGTCTTGGTTTAGACCTGGTTTAGACCTGGTTTAGACCCAGTTTAGTCCTGGTTTAGACCTGGTTTAGTCCTGGTTTAGACCTGGTTTAGTCCCGGTTTAGTCCCGGTTTAGACCCGGTTTAGGTCTGGTTTAGACCCGGTTTAGACCCAATTTAGTCCTGGTTTAGTCTTGGTTTAGTCCTGGTTTAGTTCTGGTTTAAACCTGGTTTAGTCCTGGTTTAGTCTTGGTTTAGTCCTGGTTTAGTCCTGGTTTAAACCTGGTTTAGTCCTGGTTTAGTCTTGGTTTAGTCCTGGTTTAGACCTGGTTTAGTCTTGGCTTAGTCCTGGTTTAGACCTGGTTTAGTCTCGGTTTAGACCTGGTTTAGACCTGGTTTAGACCCAGTTTAGTCCTGGTTTAGACCTGGTTCAGTCCTGGTTTAGACCTGGTTTAGTCCCGGTTTAGTCCCGGTTTAGACCCCGTTTAGTCCTGGTTTAGTCCTGGTTTACACCCGGTTTAGTCCTGGTTTAGTCTTGGTTTAGTCCTGGTTTAGTTCTGGTTTAGTCCTGGTTTAGTCCTGGTTTAGTCTTGGTTTAGTCCTGGTTTAGACCTAGTTTAGTCTTGATTTAGACCTGGTTTAGTTCTGGTTTAGTATTGGTTTAGACTTGGTTTAGACCTGGTTTAGTCTTGGCTTAGTCCTGGTTTAGACCTGGTTTAGACCCAGTTTAGTCCTGGTTTAGACCTGGTTTAGTCCTGGTTTAGACCCGGCTTAGTCCTGGTTTAGTCCTGGTTTAGACCTGGTTTAGTCCTGGTTTAGTCTTGGTTTAGTCCCGGTTTAGTCCTGGTTTAGACCTGGTTTAGTCCTGGTTTAGTTCCGGTTTAGTAACGGTTTAGACCTGGTTTAGTCCTGACTCGTAGATCTCGATCGACTGGTTGGGCATCCCTGTTCTATAATATGGCATTAAACTTTTAAATCTGACCCTTTTTAATTACACAATGTTTTTAATGTAAAACATAACCATGAGGTCGCCTCTCCACAGATCTGACCTTTAAACTGGCCTCTCCATGGAGACAGATAGTTTAATAACATCTCCATGACAACAAGCAGATAGTGGACTCTCCACCAGAAAAGCTTAGCACCTTTAAATGTGTTAAGAGCAGTTTTACCTTGTGACAATATTATCAAGCATTTCGAAGTCCACACAACTACGGCGGAGCTCAGATGGCCTGAATGAAGGTGTCACTGAACTGAAACTAACAGTTATTGTGTTGAGTCTCATTTCAGCTGCTTTTCTTTTCTCTCTGCTCTGGTAACCGTGGAACAGAGCTGGTTTCTCCAATACTACATTCACCTTCAAAACCGCTCGGCCTTTTTGTGACAGAAACTGAACATCGGGCACCTTTAATATGTTCTTTTAGCAGCTCTCCCTCTCTCCGTCTATTCACTCTCTTCCTCTCTTTTTAAATGCACGTCTCTCAAAGTGGCAATAGCGTTTAGTTTGCTTCGGACAAAGGGTCTTATTGTGGGGAGGAAAAAAAAAAAAAGCGGCTCCTCTTGAACTCTGGAGAGGAGAGGGCCCAATCTGTTTTTCATCCAATCAGACGGAGCTGTGTGTGAGGGCGGGCAGCTGCGAGGGGACCGGGGACAGGCTTTTGTTGGAGAACGGACGAAATGTGGAAAAAACGCAATGAGGAATCTGCCCCGCGGGGAGACGACGGTCATGACAGTGGGTGGTATCTTTGAGGGGCTTTGGAATAATGTGCAAAATGGACTAAAGAAGGATAATCAAGAGGATTTAGGGGTTAGTCTGGGGTAAAGTACAAATTATACTCAACAAAAATATAAACGCAACACTTTTGTTTTTGCTCCCATTTTTCCTGAGATGGCCCCAAAGATCCAAAATTCACTCCAGATACACAACACTACCATTTCTCTCAAACATTGTTCACAAATCTGTCCAAATGTGTGACAGTGAGCACCTCTGCCCCGCCGAGACAATCCACCCCACCTCACAGGTGCGCCACATCAAGATGCCGATCCGACATCATGACCAGTGCACAGGTGCACCCCAGACTGCCCACAATAAAAGGCCACCCCGAAATGTGCATTTTTATTTTTTTGCAACACATCTTCTTCGCATAGAGTTTATCAGATTGTCAGTTGTGGCCTGTGGAATGTTGGTCCACTCCTCTTCAATGGTTGTGCGAAGTTGCTGGATATTAGTGGGAGCTGGTACACGCTGTCGTATACGCCGGTCAAGCACATCCCAAACATGCTCAATGGGTGACATGTCTGGTGAGTATGCTGGCCATGCAAGAACTGGGACATTTTCAGCTTCCAAGAATTGTGTACAGATCCTTGCAACATGGGGCCGTGCATTATCTTGCTGAAACATGAGGTGATGTTCATGGATGTCTGGCACAACAATGGGCCTCAGGATCTCATCACGGTATCTCTGTGCATTCAAAATGCCATCAATAAAATGCACCTGTGTTCTTTGTCCATAACAGCCTTTGAAGAGGAGTGGACCAACATTACACAGGCCACAATTGACAATCTAATAAACTCTATGTGAAGAAGATGTGTTGCACTGCATGAGGCAAATGGTGGTCACCAGATACTGACTGGTTCTGAGTCCCCAGACCCCCAATAAAGCAAAAAAAATGCACATTTCGGGGTGGCCTTTTATTGTGGGCAGTCTGGGGTGCACCTGTGCACTGGTCATGATGTCGGACCAGCATCTTGATGTGGCGCACCTGTGAGGTGGGGTGGATTGTCTCGGCGGGGCAGAGGTGCTCGCTGTCACACATTTGGACAGATTTGTGAACAATGTTTGAGAGAAATGGTAGTGTTGTGTATCTAGAGTGAATTTTGGATCTTTGGGTCCATCTCAGGAAAAATGGGAGCAAAAACAAAAGTGTTGCGTTTATATTTTTGTTGAGTGTATATTGTTTAAAAGGTCCATATTACGGTGTTTTTTGATCTGTTATGTTTCCTCATCACAAACACACCTGCAGCACCTGGAGTTGTGTTTTGTTTCATTCGTTTTCGCTTTGTTTAACACAAAAACCCTGTATATTTAGGCTGAGTTCTTCTCTCAAACAGAAAACACTCAGTTTCACCTTGTGATGTCATGTGGTAATACAGGAAGTGCTCCACACAACTTCATAGGAATCATTTGGATAATTTTAGCCCTGGAATTGCCAATTTCTACTGTACTTTTCGGACTATAAGCCGCTACTTTTTGTCACACTTCAGACCCTGCAGCTTATAGTCAGGTGTGGCTTGTGTATGGATTAATTCTTTATCAAGACCTTATCAAATAAGTGAGGAGAGTTCATGAATTAATGAAACTTTGTTTTAGCCACTTAAAATCTCCTACAGGTATCAACAGTTCTGTGAGACTGAGTTTGAGGGTTTACCCTTAAAGTTAAAGGAGAATTAACGTTTTTTTTTTTTTTTACAATCTGAGCCTTATTTCAGTAATAAAACAAGTTGTTTTACTCACCCATAGCCCTTTGGTGTCATTTGGAGCATTTCCAGAGATGTTTTAGATTAGTGATATCCATTAACGTGAGTGGTTGGGGCACAACATTGCAGTCACCAAAATAACACAAACTTTAGCACTTTTCAAATCATAGAAGCTCAATGTCTTAGTCTACACTTTTGTTTGAGTCAAAGTGGCATCTCCGGAAATGCTCCAAATGACACCAAAGTGCTGTGGGTGAGGCTACAGGCTGGCCATTTTACAGTTGTTTTACTGCCGTGTTTCTGCCATGTTACTGCCGTAGGCACTGTTCAAAAAAAGCACGTACCGGTATTTACGTTAATTACAATTTAAAGGTCCCATGGCATGAAATTTTCACTTTCTGAGGTTTTTGAACGTTAATGTGAGCTCCCCTACCCTGAGCATTTGCGATCCTTTTCTGCGTTACAAAAAATCGGAGCTCAAACGGGCGATTTTGAACAAGGCACCTTATTGACGTCAGATGGAAAAAAGAAATGCAAATGCAGTTCCACCCCCGTCTGTCTGTACTCAGCGTCTCTGTAAATCACGCCCAGAGAGTTTGGACTGCGAATGCGCTAGGCAATGCGAAATGCGTTTTTTTATTTGCCTGGAGGCACGTCCGAGTGTTTCTAGGCTCGGAAGTCCTTTATCTGAGCCTCTGGACCTTTGAACAGCAGTGGTTTAATTTTATTTTCTGTGGAAATGTGTTTATTTTTCAATGGAACGCTTCAAATCTCTCCCCCGTGCAAAAACACGGAAATGGATCAGCTGAGAGCTCAGAGCCGAGAGCGGAGCCACGCCCCCACCCTCTACTATAGGCCAGCTCTTTTCTCCTCATTTGCATTCAAGCAACAACGCCCATTATGGACTGTTCAGAGAGAGAAAAATTACTCTTTCTCATCTTATCTCTGTTTCTCATGCACTGAGTGTTGATTTTGAAGAAGGATTCATTTACAGTATTAGGGAACCATTAAGGAGCCATATAAAAGCATCAAGAAGTACCATGTCATGGGATCTTAAAAAAAAAAAAAATCCTTTTGTGTACCATCTTTCTGTGTAAATATCTCAACTTACAATGTGGAGTGGACACCTGCGGCTTATAGTCAGTTGTGGTTTATATATGTACAAATCTTAATTAAAAAAAAAAAAATTGGTTGGTGCGGCTTATAGTCAGGTGCAGCTTATAGTACAAAAAGTACGGTACTAAGGTACGGTACGAGCTGCTAACATGAAAACTACCACTTAATGACATCACAAGAAACACAGAAAGATGAAACTTGACATCAAAGTAGCCCATGTCAAGACCATTAAAGACAGTAGTATTGGTAGTTTTCAGATTCTATAAAGTGATGGTGTCCTACTTGTCGATGGCGGCAAGAGCCAGTTTTTCCTATTGATTACGTTGTACTTTGCCATGAAATATTAGAAAACTGTTGCTCCTGAGACCCAGTCCCAGATTAGCGGAAGAAAATGATGGATGGAATTCCTAGTCCTGGTTTTGTCCTTGTTTAGGCCTGGTTTATTTATGTATTTATTTATTTTTTAATCCTAGCGCAGCCACAAACTATAGTCTATGTCAAAACACAAAAAGACAGACTGATTAACTCAAATGTCCACTATAAAGGACATAATGAATGGGTCGGGTCTCGGGAGGATATTGTTGAATGTGTAAATTGCATTGTATAATTTATTATTGTTCCTGCATATGGAAACGAGCTGTTTAGCTATAATCTGGTGAAGTACATCTGTTTTATGAGCATAATGTCTCTGTACATTGTCCCTTCAAATAAAGACTAACTAACTAATGTGACAAGAATCGAGTTTACGAGACCTTTAACTAACCCAAGGACGAGGAAGGACGAGTCAAATACAGAGATAAGCAACCATTCCAAATATGAAAATTTCCCCAACAAAACAGAGCAGCCATTTGTTTTTATTTCCAGTGTGATTCCCCAATGTTAAACAAATCCAATATTGTGTTCTGTCCAAAAAAATGCAGTTAAAATTCCAAATCTCCCCATTATTTGTCTTTTGCACAGCTCAATTACATATGAATAAATTAGGTGTGTGTTTTAATATCCTCGTCCGGCCTCAGACTCCGCCGGCTCCTGTGTTTTTGTTGCATTAATTATCCACGTGTCCTCCGCCCCCGTCCACAAACATCATCGCAAACACTCGAGAAGCTCACCCACGCGCCTTTAAAATACAAATGCAGATGCTTCTATAGCCTTATGTTCTGAGGAGGATAAAGAGCTGCTTTGGTTAATGATGGGAAAAATCCATCCATCCATCCATTTTCTTCCGCTTATCCGGGGCCGGGTCGCAGGGGCAACAGTCTAAGCAGGGACTCCCAGACTTCCTTCACCCCGGACACTTCCTCTAGCTCCTCCGGGGGGACCCCAAGGCGTTCCCAGGCCAGCCGGGAGACATAGTCCCTCCAGCGGGTCCTGGGTCTTCCCCGGGGCCTCCTCCCGGTGGGACATGCCCGGAACACCTCCCGAGGGAGGCGTCCAGGAGGCATCCGAAACAGATGCCCGAGCCACCTCAGCTGGCTCCTCTCCACGTGGAGAAGCAGCGGCTCTACTCCGAGCGCCTCCCGTGTGACTGAGCTCCTCACCCTATCTCTAAGGGTGCGCCCAGCCACTCTGCGGAGGAAACTCATTTCGGCCGCTTGTATCCGCGATCTCGTCCTTTCGGTCATTACCCAAAGCTCATGACCATAGGTGAGGGTAGGAACGTAGACTGACCGGTAAATTGAGAGCTTCGCTTTTGGCTCAGCTCCCTCTTCACCACAACGGTCCGGTACAACGACCGCATCAATCTCACGCCTGTCAATCTCACGCTCCATCCTCCCCTCACTCGTGAACAAGACCCCGAGATACTTGAACTCCTCCACTTGAGGCAAGGACTCTCCACCCACCCGGAGAGGGCAAACCACCTTTTTCCGGTCGAGAACCATGGCCTCGGATTTGGAGGAGCTGATCCTCATCCCAGCCGCTTCACACTCGGCTGCGAACCGCCCCATTGCACACTGGAGGTCTCGGTTCGATGAAGCCATCAGGACAACATCATCCGCAAACAGCAGAGATGAGATCCTGTGGTTCCCAAACCGGATCCCCTCCGGCCCCTGACTGCGCCTAGAAATTCTGTCCATAAATATAATGAACAGAACCGGTGACAAAGGGCAGCCCTGGCGGAGTCCAACATGCACCGGAAACAGGTCCGACTTACTACCGGCAATGCGAACACAGCTCCTGCTCCGGTCATACAGGGACCGAACAGCCCTTAACAAAGGGCCCCGAACCCCGTACTCCCAGAGCACTCTCCACAGGACCCCACGAGGGACACGGTCAAATGCCTTCTCCAGATCCACAAAGCACATGTGGACTGGTTAGGCAAACTCCCATGCACCCTCGAGCACCCGATGGAGAGTATAGAGCTGGTCCAGTGTTCCCCGACCGGGACGAAAACCACACTGCTCCTCCTGAATCCGAGGTTCGACTATCGGTCGAATTCTCCTCTCCAGCACCCTGGAATAGACCTTACCGGGAAGGCCCACCCCGGTCTGCCAGTCCAGAGGTACTGTCCCCGACCGCCACACGATGTTGCAGAGGCGTATCAGCCAAGACAGCCCTACAACATCCAGCGACTTGAGATACTCAGGACGGATCTCATCCACCCCCGGGGCTTTGCCACCGAGGAGCTTTCCAACCACCTCAGTGACTTCAGCCAGGGTGATGAGTGAGTCCGACCCCGAGTCCCCAGCCTCTGCTTCCTCCTTGGAAGACGTGACGACGGGATTGAGGAGATCCTCAAAGTATTCCTTCCACCCAGTCGAGGTCAACAGCTCCCCACCCCCACTGTAAACAGTGTTTGTGAAGCACTGCTTCCCCCTCCTGAGACGCCGGACGGTTTGCCAGAATTTCTTTGAGGCCGTCCGATAGTCCTCCTCTATGACCTCTCTGAACTCCTCCCAACTCCGAGTTTTTGCCTCTGCCACCGCCCGGGCTGCAGCACGCTTGGCCCGCCGGTACCCGTCGGCTGCCTCCGGAGTCCCACGAGCCAACAAGGCCCGATAGGACTCCTTCTTCAGCCTGACGGCATCCCTTACTTCCGGTGTCCACCACCGGGTTCGGGGATTGCCGCCGCGACATGCACCACAGACCTTACGACCACAGCTACGGGCGGCCGCATCGACAATAGAGGCCGAGAACAGAGCCCATTCGGACTCTATGTCCCCAGCCTCCCCCGGAACCCGGGAGAAGCTCTCCCGGAGGTGTGAGTTGAAGGTGCCCCTGACAGAGGGCTCTGCCAGACGTTCCCAACAGACCTTCACTACGCGCTTGGGCCTGCCAGGTCTTTCCGGCTTCCTCCCCTGCCAGCGGACCCAACTCACAACCAGGTGGTGATCGGTTGACAGCTCTGCCCCTCTCTTCACCCGAGTGTCCAAGACACGCGGCCGGAGGTCAGATGACACGACAACAAAGTCGATCATCGACCTCCGTCCTAGGGTGTCCTGGTGGGTGCCACGTGCACTGATGGACACCCTTGTGCTTGAACATGGTGTTCGTCATGGACAAACTGTGGCTAGCACAGAAGTCCAATAACAGAACACCACTCGGGTTCAGATCAGGGAGGCCGTTCCTCCCAATCACCCCTCTCCAGGTGTCACTGTCGTTGCCCACGTGGGCGTTGAAGTCCCCCAGGAGAACAACGGAGTCCCCGGTCGGTGCATTGTCCAGTACCCCTCCCAGGCACTCCAAGAAGGCCGGGTACTCTGCACTGCTGTTTGGCCCGTAGGCCGACACAACAGTGAGAGACCTGTCCCTGACCCGAAGGCGCAGGGACGCGACCCTCTCGTTCACCAGGGTGAACTCCAACACACAGCGGCTGAGCCGTGGGGCAAAGAGCAGGCCCACACCGGGCCTTAATAATAAATAAATAAAAAGGAAAGAAAGAAAGCAGGAAAAATTATCTTTAAAATTCTAAATTCATCTAAAAAAAACATCTAAAACCTCTTCAAGCATGTCTTTTTGTTGTTGTTTCTTTTTTTTCTTTTTTTCTTTCCTTTTTTGAGCTTTCTACCACGTTATAATGTTCCCTCATGAAAAACATTTAGATTTAGAATTCTTAAATTTTTATGTATACATTAAAAAATAATAAATACATAAAAATAAAGAAAATTCATAATAAATACATTTTAAAAAGGAAATTAAGAAAGGGGGAAAAATTAATAAAATTATGCTTTTTTTTTTTTTTTTTCCTGGTGGACGGTCTGTCAAATTCTTTTCTCCATGGAGATGTTATTGCTTTGTCTGGAATGTTCCACAGTGTGACTTTAAACTGCTCTACTTTACATTTATTCAATTACATGTGTGAATGAAACAAGCAAAAAATAAATAAATAAACAAACACAACTCCAGGTGTGTTTGTGATGAGGAAACGACGTAAAAACTCTGTAAAACGTTCCCTTTAATATCGATTCTAAGCATCAATACCGGTATTGGAATTGAAAAGGCTGTATCGGTGTATTCCTGTACAGCAGTTCTATTGTTTTGTTTTGTTTCTGTTTTACTTTTCCTTGCCCATACTTCCCACGCTTCAGTTCTTCATCGTATACTCAAAACAAAACCGCTTTAATCATCTCACATTTATTCTCCGGCAAATCTGCAACATCTGCGAGATCATCGGTCACTTCTGCGCGGACCGCTTCCAGTCGACGACGCGCACAATGATTCTGTGTCTGTTTCTTTCCCCCCTTTTTTTCTTTTTTTTTTTTTTTTTTTCTTTTTTACGAGTGACAGACTGGAAGAAATTAAGACTTAAAGTGCAAATTGGTGATTCATTTCAGGGCTGAGAAGCAGGCAGTTAGCGGGTAAACAAAATCATATTGAAATTTCGCCTGTTGTGCAAATAAAACTGTCATCATCTGATCCGCGAAGGCTAACGGGGCTGGAGTTTGATTGACGGGAGCAGTTAGCGTGAGTTTCGGTCTGTTTCATTCACACAGTTACAACTGTAGACTGAGTAACGTAGCGTGGAGCTGTCTGTCGCATACAGATGAATGGTATAACAGGTTTATTTTTCTTGCTTATGTAACGTGTGTCTGATAATGAAGTGAAATCTGTAACGAAGTCTGATGTTTTTTAGCTACAGTAGATGCTAGTTTTACACACAAATTGTTATATTAAAGGGATAGTGTTTTTTTTTTTTTCTGTGAATCTGTATGGCGTCCCCTTCAACAGTGTCGTCCATTAAAGGAAAAGTAACGTTTTTTTTACAATCTAAAACAAGTAGTTTTACTCACCCATAGCAGTTTGGTGTCAATTGGAGTGGTATCGCAGAAGTTATGTTGGAGCCGTTCTGTTCTACTAATGATCCCGTATCCATTAACATGGTGCTCGTATCATATGCTCGGGGCATTACTTTGCGCTCTCCAAATAACACAAACTTTAGCACTTTTCAAATCACAGAAGATCGCTGTGTCAGGGTAGACTTTTAGTGGATTCCAAAACGGCCTGAAACCCGATATCCAGCGATAGTTTCATTTGATGACGTCATCAGAGAGGACAGTGCGCATGCGTGAACTCAGCTGTTTTGTAAACACCGCTAGTCCGAAAGAAGCTAACACCGCTCTGAACTTTACGCCCCCCGGGCGCCGAAAAAAGATGGCTGCTCACTGCTCCTGAAAAAGGATGGGTCAAATGCAGAAGTCAAATTTCTCCCGTGTGTCACTGTGTGTCATTGTGTGTGAGACCAATAAAGGCTAAAAGCCCCCAAGCTTAAACTTTACTTTTCTGTTGCGATATCGGGTTTCAGGCCGTTTTGGAATCTACTAAAAGTCTACCCTGACACAGCGATCTTCTGTGATTTGAAAAGTGCTAAAGTTTGTGTTATTTGGACACCGCAAATCAGTACCCCGAGCACTCACGCTAACGGATACGGGATCATTGGTAGAACAGAACGGCTCAACATAAGTTCTGCAATACTGCTCCAATTGACACCAAACTGCTATGGGTGAGTAAAACTCCTTGTTTTATTGTCGAAAGAAGGCTCAGATTGTAAAAAAAACGTTAATTTTCCTTTAAAGGAATATTAAATGGTCACATCTTTATACAGTGCTTTTCCACCTTCAAGGCACCCAAAGCGCTTTACAACAAGGAAGCACTAACCCATTCACACACCAGTGTACACAGACACTGGGGGCGAGGAGGGTTAAGTGTCTTGCCCAAGGACACAACGGCAGCATTCATCTGTGGGAGCTGGAATCATACCAACCAACCTGTGGGTCAGTGGATCTGACCTCTCAACCACTGATGTTTCTTATGTCAAGAGCGGGATTTGAACCACCAACCTTTGGATCAGTGAACAAACACTGAGCTACCAACTGAGCTACTGCCGCCCCACGTTTTTTACAGTCTGAACCTTATTTCGGTAATAAAAGAAGGTGTTTTACTCACCCATAGTACTTTGGTGTCATTTGGAGCATTCCCAGAGATTTTGTAGTTTAGCGATATCCGGGTAACGTGAGTGCTCGGGGCAGGCGATTGCAGTCACCAAATAACACGAACTTTAGCACTTTTCAAATCACAGAAGCTCAATGTGTCACTCTACAGTTTCGCTTGAGTCAAAAGCCGCCTGAAACCTGATACCCAGCTATAGATTCATTAGATGACGTAATGTAGGACAGCGCGCATGTGCACATTCACAGCTGATTTGCAGATAAACGCCGCTCTGAACTTTTCTGTTGCAAGTGAGACATGGCTGAAGATTCGGACTTTGAGACTGAAGAGGACTTATTTGAGTACGATGGCCGTCCCTATCGTTTTGAGCCTGAGTATAAGGATGAGGAGGTATTAGAAAGAAGGAAGCAGAGACAGTTTGAAGAGCAGCGCACCAGTACTGGCCTACCGCTTTGAACAACAGACTTATTCAACTCAAGTTTTAAAAACTTTTAGATGAACTTTGAGACATTACACCAATCTATGTACACTTGCTAGCTCCATAACACAAGCATGTAGCAAACTTTAGAAATGCCAAAGCCTACCTCTGTTCTCCAGCAGACATTGTTGTCAGCGAAAAATTCAGCAGCCTAATTCACATTGGGGTTATTTTCTCTCGAGTCGTATCACTGCGCACCTATTAGTATTATTAGTCTGTTCACTTCTAAGCGGATTTTTACAAGTGAACAGGCAAATATATCACTTTTTGGACAAATGTTGTTTTGAGAAGAAAAACAAGCTTTATTAAATGTCGCCGCTAACTTACCGGAACTACGTTCGCGAGCTACAGAACCGGAGCAGAACTGGGCCCAGACGACGCTGTCATCGGTAAGTCAGTGTTAATGGACGACACTGTTGAAGGGGACGCCATACAGATTCATATATATATATATAAAAAAAAAAGCTCAAAAGCACTATCCCTTTAAAGTGCCCAAATTCCCCTATTTTCCGATTTGTTATAATGTTTGTGTTTTGTTTCATTCACACACGTTTAACACACAAACCCTAAATATTTCGGCTGAGTTCTTCGCTCAAACAGAAAACACTCTGTTCCATCATTCATTCATTCACTTCTGCTTTTTCCGAGTTCGGGTCAGTCCAAACAGATCTGCCGCCCAGATCTCAGTGCACCGGCCCCCATGGATCCTCCTGCGGGAGGTGGGTCCACAGGAGGATGGCCCCACTTCCCTTGACGCAACCGGCCTTGATGTGCTTCTGTCATGGGGACTCTCTACCAGTGTACGCAGACACTGGGGGCACTGGGGCTAAGTGTCTTGCCCAAGGACACAACGGCAGCATTCATCTGTGGCAGCTGGTCAGTGGATCTGACCGCTCAACCAATGATGCTATGTTGAGAGCGGGATTCAAACCTTTGGATCAGTGGACAAACGCTCTACCAACTGAGCTACTGCCGCCCACCTTGTCATGTCATTAAGTGGTAATACAGGAAGTGCTCTACTGTGTTTTTAAACTCCACATACCTTCAGTAAAAGACGTAGTAAAAGGAGAAATTCAATTTGCCAACTGGACAAAGTTTATTTGGTCGAAGACGTTTCACAGCTCATCCAAGCTGCTTCAGTAGAAGACACTGACACTGTTGCTTAAATGACACTGTTGCTTAAATGACACTTAAATGACAGTGCTGCTTAAATGACACTTAAATGACACTGACACTGCTGCTTAAGTGTCATTTAAGCAGCACTGCCATTTATCTACACATTGTGTGTTTTACCTATTTGTATTATATACAAGTCTTTTGTACTTTTGCTACAGGTATATGTGATGTTTTAGTCATGGCGTTTATTGTCTTGTTTATCAGATGTTTTATGTTCACTGTGGGCCTAGGGGGCGCTGCAATTTCAAATCCTGTGTGTGCAACCTGTACATATGGTTTTTGACAATAAAGCTGACTTTCAACTAAAATCATTTGGGTGGTTTCAGCCCTGGAATTGCCAATCTCTACCGAACAAAAGGTCAAAAAGGAGATGTTAACTTGAAATGTACCACTTCATGACATCACAAGGTGGAGCAGAGTGTTTTGGGCTTTGGAGATGTAGACAGATTAATAATAAAGAGTTACTTAAATGGCGGCAGTAGCTCAGTTGGTAGAGCATTTGTCCACTGAACCGAAAGTTGGACAAATCCCGTTCTCGACATTAGTTTTCATGGTCAGATCCACTGACCCAGAGGTTGGTTGTGCGATTCCAGCTCCCACAGATGAATGCTGTTGTCGTGTCCTTGGGCAAGACACTTAACCCACCTCGCCCCCCGTGTCTGCACTCACTGGTGTATGTGTGTGAGAATGGGTTCCTTAAAGGGATATGCCACCCCCAGGTCAAATTTGGGCATCTCCCCACAGTCCAGAGACTAAAATAAGTGGTGGAAAGCGTTTTCCTGCTCACCCAGCCATTGTCCGAGTCTGTCGCCACTGACCGCCGCGGTAACTGGTGCTCCTCCGCCTTAGACTGGAGTCTAACGTAGCCAGAGAAAGATTTCGGCCAAAAGGAATTAATTTGCTCGATGCGTTTCCCAATTACTTTGTGTGTAGTGCGCATTCATATCGAGTGCAAATAAATGTGCAAATCAACACGGAGAGCTTGCCTTGGTCATTTTGGGTGGGAACTATTTTCCAGTGCGTAAGAATACAGTCGAATCACGCACCACGTTGTGCAACAGGGGAACTCCCTTCCCGGTGCGTAACTGGGATTCCCCTGGTAGCGTACTGCGTGATACGGCTGTATTCTTACGCACTGGAAAATAGTTCCCACCCAAAATGACCAAGGCAAGCTCTCCGTGTTGATTTGCACATTTATTTGCACTCGATATGAATGCGCACTACACACAAAGTAATTGGGAAACGCATCGAGCAAATTAATTCCTTTTGGCCGAAATCTTTCTCTGGCGACGTTAGACTCCAGTCTAAGGCGGAGGAGCACCAGATACCGCGGCGGTCAGTGGCGACAGACTCGGACAATGGCTGGGTGAGCAGGAAAACGCTTTCCACCACTTATTTTAGTCTCTGGACTGTGGGGAGATGCCCAAATTTGACCTGGGGGTGGCATATCCCTTTAAGTAAAGAGCTTTGAGTGCCTTGAAGGTGGAAAAGCGCGTATATAAAACATGACCATTTACCAATCCAGAATGTCCTCCACTGTTATTTTAAACTCCAAGCACCTTCACCTTGAAAACTAACATGACATAACAAGGTGGAACAGAGCATTTTGAGCTTTGGAGATGTAATAATAATAATAATGCATCAGTTTTATATAGTGCTTTTCTGGACACTAAAAGACGCTTTACGGCGCATTATTCGTTCACTAACACTAACCCTCGGTGGTGGTAAGCTATTATTGACCAGCAAAGACCACGCCACGACAAAGAATTACGATAAAGATATTTATTGACGATTGACGGTGGGTAGATGTGATGGCTGGGAGGAGACTCAGGGTGGAGGCTCCGTCTCCAAACCAAAATGGTCACTGATTGGCCAGCTGATTCGGAACCCCCACCCCCCCTCCTTAAAGATGATGTCTGAAAGATAGTTGAGAGAGCTGACGTGAACGGTGTTGTCGGGATAGGCTGTATAAATAGGGCTTCTGGGTAATTGAAGACGTGGTCGAGATGAGCTGTGGTTGGCTGCCGAGGAGGTTGAAGCGTCCAGGGTTAGAGTCCTGACTCTAAGTTAATCATATTAACTTTACTTGTAGCCACAGCTGCCCTGGAGCAGACTGACAGAAGCGAGGCTGCCAATCTGCGCCATCAGCCGCTCCGACCACCACCATCGCTCTCACACACGTCACTTTCATACTAGGCAATGTGGGTGAAGTGCCTTGCCTAAGGACACAACGACTGACTGACGCCCCCCTGTAACACCTGATTTTTTCCATCGTCTCCCATCCAAGTACCAGGCCTGGCACTCACTGGTGTATGTGTGCTTCTGAGATGTGACGGGATCAGACTTTGAAAAGCCGGTATGTCCACAGACATGTAGACAATTCATTGCATTTATATAGCGCCTTTCATGACACCCAAAGCGCTTTACAGTTCATTGTTCATTCACTCCACACTTGGTGGTGGTAAGCTACCTTTGTAGCCACAGCTGCCTGGGGCACACTGACAGAAGCGAGGCTGCCAATCTGCGCCATTGACCCCTCCGACCACTTCCAACACTCACGCACACTTTCATACTATGCAGACTAATAACAAATAACAAAAGCCTGGACCTTGTATGCGTTGTTCTGTCCGTCTCCTCAGAACATGTGGAATCTTAGTAATGAAGCCGCACATAAGCTCACCACTGGGGGCAGTAATGAACACAGCTCAACAGTGGAAGCTAAAGTTTTTATTTAAATTAGGGCTGTCAGTTTAACGCATTAATTAGATTAATTAATTACACTGCAAATTAACGCGTTATAAAAATTAACGCAATTAATTATGAGCGACAATTACATGCGCGCATTTTAAATTTGGCGTGCCCCGAGCAAATCGCTGCCAGGGCCTTTGAACAGCAAGTTTATTTATAAAAAGAACAAAGATGGGACGATCAACAAGAACGCCGTGATTTGGAGCTTTTGTAAAAAAGAATTTTCCTCCAGCCTGACGGATCATTTGAACGACAAACACATCCAGACAAGTTCCATTGTTACCGGTGATAGAGTGAGCGTGAGCGCACTTCACCAAACCAACAAACCACCAAACCAACAAACCACCAAACCACCAAACCAACGAACCAATAAACCACCAAACCTTCAAACCACCAAACCACCAAACCTTCAAACCACCGAACCAACGAACCACCAAACCTTCAAACCACCGAACCAACGAACCAACAAACCACCAAACCTTCAAACCACCGAACCAACGAACCAACAAACCACCAAACCTTCAAACCACCGAACCACCGAACCAACAAACCACCAAACCTTCAAACCACCGAACCACCAAACAAACAAACCACCAAACCTTCAAACCACCGAACCAACGAACCAACAAACCACCAAACCTTCAAACCACGGAACCAACGAACCACGGAACCAACGAACCACGGAACCAACGAACCACGGAACCACCGAACTAACGAACCAATGAACCAACGAACCACCGAACCAACGAACCACCAAACCACCAAACCTTCAAACCTTCAAACCACCAAACCAACAAACCACGCTGGAGAATTTGGGAAACGAATGAGCAAAGCGACCACAGAAAAACTAAAAACGAACTCAGTTGCAAAGTGGGTTCTCTCTCTCTCTCTCTCGATTAAAAATGAGATTAATTAGATTAATTAATTACAATTAATTACATTAATTAGATTAATTAATTACATATCTTGTAATTAATTAGATATTTTTTTTATTGCCTGACAGCACTAATTTAAATAATTAAAACCAGCTGCAAAACAAATAAATGTTTCTCTCACCTTGTTTTCTGGACTCTTTTCCAACAGATGTGATCCAAAAACTGCCGTGGCCGCTTCCATGTTTGTTCATTTGTTGCTCTATTTCGTCCGTTTTGGTCGATTCTCAAACTGACTAATGCGCCGTTCTTGACATTGGAAACATTTGGAAGTATAAATGCAGTGAAAGTTGCTACACTTGGAATGCACAGATCTCTTTATGTACAAAAATAAAACAGAAATGAGTCTTTATAATGTTTTATTATAGTCAAGTCTGATATCTCCTTTAATGTCTGTAGGTTTTTACTATGGGAAACTTAATACCATGTTTAAAAGTAAAGCTAGATCATTTTGGCGTAATATATTCTTCATCTATTCTATTTTACATGAGCAGGGCTGTGGATGGAGTAATCATAAGGAAAAGTGTGGGAGGATTTGGGGCTGAATCTTTACATTAAATATTCAAAGAGACCACAGTGGAACAGGCTTTTATTATCTCAGTTTTAATAAAGTCCTGCTGAGTTCTGCACTGTTATACATCTGTGGCTCCAACGCACATTCCGTTCCAAGAGATCTGGATCTGAGAGAGTCCTGGTCTGAGAACGTCCAGGTTCAGCCAGAGTCCAAGTCCAGACCAAAGAACTACAGCTATGGGCTTTAAGCAGAGTGCACCACATTCATAACCTGGATCATGCCAGAATCTCACTCTGAAGGATGATATTTGAATCTGATTGGTCAAAGTGGAACAAGACGCGTAAACTTTTGTGTGTAGAATCCTTCAGTCGTCCAGGTAGAATCCACAGCAAAAGGAGAAATTCAATTTGTCAACTGGACAAAAGTTTCAACCAAATAAACTTTGGTCCTGTCCACTTTAAATACTGCTGCACATTTATTTTATCTGTCTTATTTTATCTTTATTTCAGCTTCCACTGCACATTTCGATGCACACTGCACATTTTGGACATCTGTAAAAAGGTATTTATTTATTCTTTGCACTTCTTTAGATTTTAAGATTTTTGTCTTAGATAGTTTTTGTTTTGTTTTGTCTTTATATTGTATTTTGTTCACTGTCTTTTTGCACTACTTGGCCAGAGAGAAATTTCAGTTCACTGTATGTTGAACACATATGGCAGAATTGACAATAAAGCTGACTTTGATCAGTTGACAAATTGAATTTCTCCTTTTGCCATAAACTTTTGTTAAATCCAGTTGAGAGAAAAGGACCTCTTCCATGTCCACAAATGCACAAAGTGCTTACCTTCTGCATGTTTTTCACAATTTAAAAAGTCTGTATTGATGGAAGTGCATCTGTCGCCCGGGCCTTTCTGAGTTTGCATGTTCTCCCCGTGTCTAGGTAGGTTTCCTCCGGGCACTCCGGTTTCCCCCATCAACCCAAAACATGCTTCAGGTAAACTCCTCCAGCTGAAGTCCTGACCAAGCCTAAGCAATTAGATCATGGAGATGGTCCCCGGGCGCCTGAAAGATGAGCTGCCCACTGCTCCTGAAGGATGGGTCAAATGCAGAGAAATAATTTCCCTACGGGGATAAATAAAGCATGTCTTCTTCTTCTTCTTCTTCTTGATTGGTCACCACCCAGTTAACCGTACAGTGGATGCCAAGATAGAATGGAGTGTGTAAAGGGTTACCCAATTTATTCCCTATGAAACCATCCATCCATTTTCTTATGCTTATCTGGGGCCGGGTCGTGGAGACAACAGTCTAAGCAGGGACACCCCAGACACTTCCTCCAGCTTCCCCAGGCCAGCCGGGAGACATAGTCCCTCCAGCGTGTCCTGGGTCTAAACTTTTGGCTCTATGAAACCAAAAGTTTTTTTTTTTAATGTGCTCACTGTGTGACATTTGCCTTTACAGTGGGACTAAACACCTAAACTCGTCCCACAACCACATTTCAAACAGAGTTGCTGAAGTGGACAGTATCTGGAGTACGCAGTACCAGTGGTCTCCCATCCAAGTACTAGCCAGGCCCAACTCTTTTTAGTTTCTGTGATCAGACGAGATTTGGGCTTTAACGAGGCAATATTGACTCTATATTCTACCTGCCTCTGTAGATGATATAGCTTACTAAGTATTTAAATTTTAATATCTTCCAACTACTTCAGTAGCTACTTCAACACAATCGTGCAGATGCTTCTATTGGCTCCCAGTTATAACCCGAGAACCACTGGCCCTCTTTCCAAACTCGTGTCTTTCATGTAATTCTCCTGTTTCGATCACAGCGAGGCTCAAAGCGGAGCTGGTCTTCAGATTAGCACACTTCACAAGTCCACTATCTGACTCTTATCGTCTAATAATAAAGTCTTTAATTGCAGTCTGCACTTTTACTGTACGTCCCCGCGGTCTCACATTGTGTTAATGCCGTTAGCTCATCTCTTCTTCTTCTGCCTTTTATCCGCCGTTTAAAGTTTGGGGCTGTTTTCATTGTAGCGCATTTAGCACAAATCAAACAGCTTCAGTGAGTTTTGTGAGTCAAAGAAGAAGAGGGAGAAGAAGCCGGGAGGGAACAAGGCAACTTAAATATGAGACAAAGCCCAAATGTGTTTGATGGTGGAAATGAACAAACTTAGCAATAGTGTGCTTTTTCTTTGTTTTATAGAGTTTTTAAAAGAAAACACCAGGCAAAAGTTAAGCCCAGAACCATCGTTGGACTGGTAAGAAACCTGGAAAAGGATACAAAAAGCGTTAGGCCCAGACAGACACGGACTGGGATAAAAAAAACGGCCCTGGCATTTTGCACCTACAAGCGGCCCCATACCCGTAGACCGTGGAAGGGGGCGGGGGGGGACTGATTAACCCATCAATCGTGACTTTTGTCCACAACCACAACATGCCAGCACAGAACCGCGCAGAATAAAATACCGAAACAGTGGGCTACACACACAAAGCACATCAGGTAACAGCGGCAGACGTCAGCCCCATGCATTAAACAACTGCATTAAAATCATGGAAATCAATGCTCAACCCAGCCATAATTTAAAAAAAAAGTGTCTTACCTTCATGCCGTTAATAAATGCTCTTCTCCGCAACCCGATCGCTCCCCCTTGTGTCGTTCAGTGCCTCCTCCTCGATTCATTTTACTAAACTATAATGCTAAGTATCCGACCGTCCGTCTGTCTCCTCTTCTACTTTGACTAACTTGACCACACGACCACAATCTTCACCGTTCTATTTCTCATGAAAGTGATTAAATGTTGTGTCGTATTAACTTCCTCGAAAAGTTTTACTATTGTCTTCCGCATAAAGTGTTTTCCACTTCATATGCGAGCGCTACCAATTCTTGGTAGCAACTAGTGCCGTGATTGGTCAATTCTTGGTAGCAACTCGGATAGACATTGGCCAAATCGTGGTAGCGCGAGCTCGAGTCGCGGCCGGCCGTGGGAAATTTCCCATAAGGCAGTGCTTTACTTCAGTTATCACAAACAAATACAAAATACAGATATATTTGTTTTATTTCAAACTGTGCACATTTTTAACATCATAGGAAGAAATATCCCGGCAAAATAAAATAATGTAAAACCTTAAAGGAAAAGTAACGTTATTTTACAATCTGAGCCTTCTTTCGGTAATAAAACAAGTCGTTTGACTCACCCATATCACGTTCGTGTCATTTGGAGCTGTTTGAAGAAAGTTATGTTGTAGCGTATCCGTTAACATGAGTATTCGGGGCATTACTTTGCGGTCTCCAAATAACACAAACTTTAGCACTTTTCAAATCATAGAAGCCCGATGTCTTAATGTAAGAATTCGTTTGAAGCAAAAGTGGCCTGTAATCCGAGATTTATCCATAGTTTTCAGCTTTGCGTTTCATGTTTGGGTCCTGGGAGCTGATAGCACAGTCCGCGCATGCGCATTGGCGTCCTCATCTACTCGAAACTATGGCTAAATCTCGGATTACAGGCCACTTTTGCTTCAAACGAAATCTTACATTAAGACATCGGGCTTCTATGATTTGAAAAGTGCTAAAGTTTGTGTTATTTGGACACCGCAAAGTAATGCCCCGAGCATATGATACAGCACCATGTTAACGGATACGGGATCATTACTAGAACAGAACGGCTCAACATAAGTTCTGCGATACTGCTCCAATTGACAGAAAAATGCTATGGGTGAGTAAAACTACTTGTTTTATTGCCGAAAGAAGGCTCAGATTGTAAAAAAAATGTTAATTTGCCTTTAAACACATCATCACAGTGCCACCGTCACTGTAATATAAATGTAGTTGTAAGTGTATAAATACCACACGGGTCCTTTCAATTACAGCAATAGGACGGAATTTTTAAGACGATGGAGGCACGTAACGACCGAATACCTAGTGGGTGGGCCGCGGCAATTCGGTTTCGGGGCCGCAGTGGGCATTGTCGGCCTTCTGGCATGTACCCAAATGCCAGACTGCCCAGCCCGTCACTGATAATAACATTCTGCTCTTGACATAAGCATCATTGGTGGAGCAGTCAAATTCACAAACCCACAGGTTGACGGTGCGATTCCAGCTCCCACAGATGAATACTATTGGTGTTCTTGGGCAAGACACTTAATTGTCTGCTTTTGCTGTGTAACTTTTCTGGTGGAGGGTCCGTTAAACACTTTTCTCCATTTTCTCTGTCTGGAATGTTTCACAGTATGGCATTAAACCTTTCGATCCTCACAGAGACCAAACCAGACCAAGTTACAGGTAAGATCGGTGGAGAGGCGACCCCGCTCACAGTCAGAATGTCTGTTTTTCAAGGTGTTTTGAGCTATAAAGCCACCTACAAAGGAATACACCACCTACAAATAATAAATAATCATTTAAATAAAATACAAATACAAATAATAAATGTTTTATTTTATATAACATATTATATTATTATTTATATTATTAATAATTATAATTATTAAAAAATAATTATTATTTTATTGAAATAAAACATAATAAACCACCTACAAATGAATAAGTGCAAGTTAGAGCTATTTAATGTCACACTGTGGAACATTCCAAGCAGAGCAATAACGTATCCATAGAAACAAACAGGTGACAGACCCCCAAATCAAAAAGTTACATAGTGCACCTTTACAAATTTGTGCATTATTCATTCCACATGCACTGATGGTAAGATACTATTGAAGAAAGGCTGCCAATCTGCACCACCAGCCCCTCCAACCACCACGTTCATACCAGATAATGTGGGCGAAGTGTCTTGCCAAAGAACACAACAACAGTTTTTGACACTGGCGTCCCGCTGTGGCACCTGCTATTCCCTTCGGTCTCCCATCGAAGTCCTCACCAGGCCAGTTCCACACTATACTCAACACTTGTTTAGCATTCATTGAAATACAGGTGGATTCTTACTGTGAGCAGGCTCGCCTCTCCACAGATCGGACCTGTAACTTTACAGAGTCACGCAACCTGTCCCTGATTTTTACTGTCTTCAAATGTGGAAAAACAGAACTAATTCCTTAAAAAAAAAAAAGCCCAACGCTATTCCTCACTTTTATAAGAGCATTTTACAACTTTCAGAGACCAGAGCAGAGTTTTGCGGCGATGGAAACGCTAACAACAACTAGCATGCTAATTCTGTACTTCCTAATTACAATAAAATACAATAAATTTAGAATTAGACGCACAAAATATACAGCAGACTTACTTTGACCTCAATAACTGCTTATACAAGTCTATATAAGCAGTTATTGAGTCTATACTGTACAAGAGACTGAAGGAGTATAACTTTATTATTACTTTTTATATCCACATTTGATTGTGGGACTTTGAATGATTTGCTTCTGATGATCAATAAAGTGTTGGTTAAACGCCGTTATATGGTGCAACATGTTGTGCTCATAAGTTTGCAGGCTACACCTTTAAGCTGGATTACAATGGTTGACACACGTCGCCATTTGGGAGCGGCCCAGACAGTGCAAAAACAAAATCACGTGACTAGGTCCCAACGCTGCTCAACTGAATAAGGAAGCAGCCATATAAGGAAACCAACTGAGTCTGGACCAATCCTGACGAGCGGCGCCGCCTCCTCTTGCACATTCATGCATATTCATTTCATGTGTTTTATATACGGATGTCTCTGAGTCAGTGGTTAGGTTCTGGGGAGATAGCGGCGTGAACTAACCATTGTTAGGACTCAGAACCTCCAGAGCTCTGCTTAGAAATATTGTATCAGGGAATAAAGCGTTCATTTACTTGAATCGTCCGAATCCTAGTTATCTTTCTGGTATGTATTATTAGCTGATAGAATAGTATAGTGTTGACTTTATTCCTTACCCTTACAGTGAACGAACACGCAAAGTTGGCTTACGTGGACAGGAAGTAAGTACAGGAAACAATATGGGATTCTGAAATAGTTTATTTGTGTTAACAGAAAAGCCAACAAAAAGGAAGATAATGCTTTAAGACCTTTTCCCACAGTTGCTCGTTACCATGGAGATGTTATTGTTATGTCTGTACCTGTAACTTGGCTCAATGACATACCTCTCTCGCACAAGACAAATACCAACGCTGAGGAAAACTGCAGAAACAAGCCATATAACAATACGGCATTAACACCGAGCTGTAGATCTTAGTGCTTTTGTCGATTCAACGGTCGAAGGTTTTTGAGTTAAATCATCATTTTATTTCAAGTATAAGGATCTGTTTGGGACTACAGCAGAAAGAAGAAGTGACTGAGTTAGCTGAAGATTTGGTATCGTTTGGTATTTATATGCAAAAAGGCAGATTGAACCATAGACTCAGAGGCGGTTCTTGGGGGGGGCGAGTGGGGCAATTGCCCAGGGCGCAACTTCGTGAGGGGCGCCATGCCGAGCGCTTGAAAAAAAAAAAATCTATTATATCACTGTGTAGGAAATTGGCAAATTAGCGCCCCCTCTGGCTGCAGGCGCCCGTGCAATACATTCTCTTCCACGTGGGCCAATGCGCAGCACAGAGACCTGCTGGAGCCTACAGCGGCACGAGGAAAGGAAGAGAGAAAGAAAGAGAAGAGAGAGAGAGGATTCAACCCCTCCCTCTCTGCGGCCGGTAACTGACAAAGCGTCTCAATCTGACAGTACACCGGCTGCTAGTCCAGCTCACACTACCACGATTTGACCAGTGTCACGGCACTAGTTGCTAAGAGGAATTGACCAATGATAGCTCCTACCAACACGGAAACTACAGAGAACAATAGTAAACGAAGTTAGTATAACGCAACATTTAATCACTTTTAAATCGATCGTTCACCCTCCGTGGTATTTACTATGAATACAACGTACAAAGACACACTTTACATGGGACTTTGTAGAGATACGCGATCATCATTTTCAATAGAGGCGACGTGAATTACTTATCCCGGACAACACTTCATCTGGGAGCTCTTTGGGATTTGCTGGACAGTATCTCATCTTTGCTTTTGGTAAGTCATGTCATGAAATGTGTGTTTGTCATATCACTATTCTATTTTAGCGCTATTATATTATATTATATTGTATTAATTATATTAATTATATATGTTATATTATGTTATATTTATTATATTTATTATATTATATTATTTTATATTATACTGAGGAGAAATCTGTGTGAGGAAAGTGAGGAATAGCTGTGTGTGATAACTTTTTGTTTGTGTGTGTGTGCCTGTGCAATCTGTAGAATAAGACAGAAGAAGAATAAATGTTTAAGGGGAGAGTAGCCCACTGTGTGTGTGTGTGTGTGTGTGTGTGTGTGTGTGTGCGCGTGTGTGTGTGTGTGTGCGCGTGTGTGTGTGTGTGTGTGTGTGTGCGTGTGTGTGTGTGTGTGTGTGTGTGTAGGTAGGGGATTTTGAAAAAATCGTTTGAATAATCGTGATTTCAATATTGACTGAGGTAATCGATTTTTTCCATAATCGAGCAGCCGATGGTTCTGTTTATATATCTGATTGTATATATTTATATACAGAGGGGGTCTCGCCCAGGGAGTAATTCAATGTAGAACCGCCACTGCAAAGACTGTATGGAAATTTTAGGCAAATTAGATCATCGTCGCCAGAAAATCCAGCGAAAATCTTTCTTTCTCCACAGCCCGATTTTTTCCTCACATTCAATCCTGCATCACTAACTGTTCACTGACAAGCAGGACAACCTTAAAAGCAACAGAATCGTTTTTCAAAAAATATTTGACAGGAAATCTTTCTCTTTTCATCATTGTCTCATACTTAAGAGACAGAAATATAATATCTTAAGTTTGGAAAATTTTAGAAAGTTTAAACTCGCCTGCTCGGTGTATAAGGTCTGAAATGGACTCACTCCACCACCTTTGGGTGACGCACAACACCTTATAGACACACAACACCTTATAGACACACAACACCTTTTAGACACACAACACAGACACACAACTCCTTACAGACACACAACATTCAGTCTCAGGTGTTTTCAGTCGAGGTTCAGAAATCTGGAACAACATCCAGCTGCAGTAAGAGACTCGACCACATTCAGAACATCTGAAACGATCAGATCTGTGATCAATAATGTGATCAATAATGTTCTTCTTCTGTGTAAATGTCAGTGTTGTGTCATGATTGTGTCGTATTGTGTGTTTCTGTCATGTTTGTCCTGTGAGTTTGTCTGTTGTGTGAAGTGTGTGACCTGCTTGGGACGACAGATGCAAAGAACCTTCGACTAAACTACTAAACCAGGACTAAACCAGGACTAAACCAGGACTAAAGGAGGACTAAACCAGGACCAAACCAGTACCAAACCAGGACCAAACCAGGACTAAAGGAGGACCAAACAGGACTAAACCAGGACTAAAGGAGGACCAAACCAGGAGTAAAGGAGGACCAAACCAGGACCAAACCAGGACCAAACCAGGACTAAAGGAGGACCAAACAGGACTAAACCAGGACTAAAGGAGGACCAAACCAGGAGTAAACCAGGACTAAACAGGACTAAAGGAGGACCAAACCAAGACTAAAGGAGGACCAAACCAGGACTAAAGGAGGACCAAACCAGGAGTAAACCGGGACTAAAGGAGGACCAAACCGGGACTAAAGGAGGACCAAAACAGGACTAAAGTAGGTCTAAACCAAGACTAAAGTAGGTCTAAAGCAGGACCAAACCAGGACTAAAGCAGGACTAAACCAGGACTAAAGCAGGACTAAACGCTAATTCTGGCGTATTTACAACTTTATGTTCATGAATGTGCACTGTCCCTTTAAGTAAAAATAATTTTAAAAATGGACATAGCTTACCCAATAGTTCCCACGTTCCAAACAGGAAGTGAGAATGGGGGCACTTCCGGCTCCAATTGACACTGAAAATTTGTCACTCCCGTCTCTGAAACTGCTTGCCATTTTGGTCTTAAAATGTTCATGATCCTAGTGTTTTTATTTCACAATTTTGTCCGTAAATACATTTCTATTCCTTATATGAAACTTGGCTCCAAATTCATTCCAGTAACTGCCAGCCTCTGTGAGTTTCCTTTGACTGGAGCCAAACACTCACACTCACTTAGTTCATTTCTTTACATGTTTCTTTGGATTGAATTCACAAGTTTAATGTCTCTTTATATAAATACCATGTTTCCTAGTATTTTTCTTTCTACATAAATAGAAAACAGGCAGATCGGTGCAGCGTCGGCAGTGATGCGGTCACTGTATCGGACCGTTGTGGTGAAGAGGGAGCTGAGCCGAAAGGCAAAGCTCTCGATTTACCATCAGTCTACGTTCCTCCCCTCACCTATGATCATGAGCTCTGGTAATGACCGAAAGGACGAGATCGCAGTTACAAGCGGCCGAAATGAGTTTCCTCCGCAGAGTGGCTGGGCGCACCCTTAGAGATAGGGTGAGGAGCTCAGTTACATGGGAGGAGCTCGGAGTAGAGCCGCTGCTCCCCCACGTCGAGAGGAGCAGCTGAGGTGGCTCGGGCACCTTTCGGACGCCTCCTGAATGTTTGCTCCTTTGATTCGGACCTTTTGGGCTGGTGTGAATAAAAAACAAAAGTCTCGATCCGGAGCAAACAAGCGAACCGAGACCACCTAAAAAGCTCGGTCTCTGCACGGTTCCATTCGAATCCTGGTGCGGTTCGTTTGAGGTGAGAATGCAGACTGGACTCGACACAAGTTGGCATTTTGTACTCAACGAGCTCCCATCGTATGTCGAGCATTATGGGAAACCGAGGCTGACGAAAAGAAACTAAACGAAACAAAACAAAACGAGGCTTACTTAAGTTTTGTGTGAAGAGCCAGAGTCAGAACTTAATGCGCGCACATGAGCGCTGTCCTCCGTAGCCGTCTTGCCCTGTGTCTTCGTCGTTTGGAATTTATTGTAAAACAGTGTAAACCTCACGATGCTGCTCAAACATTTGTGCGAACTGTAAAAACTGAGCAAACCATATCGCTAAGGCTAGATTGAAAACAGCACCATGATTAACCATGAGTAACACCATGATTCTCCTCCTTCCATTTGGACACGGCTCATTTCTGTCCAATGGCTGAGCGACCTGAGCACACGTGGTTTTGTTTATAAATGTTGGCTCGCTTGAGAAAAAAACTGCAGTGTGAAAGTGAACCGCACCAAAATAAAGAAAAATTAAAAAAATTTGGTCCGGACGAAAGAAAGTGAACTATCGGACTTTCCTGGTGTGAAAATGACCAATGTCTCCCAGCTGGCCTGGGAACGCCTTGGGGTCCCCCTGGAGGAGCTGGAGGAAGTGTCCGGGGTGAAGGAAGTCTGGGAGTCCCTGCTTAGACTGTTGCCCCTGCGACCCGGCCCTGGATAAGTGGAAGAAAATGGATAAATAGTACTTTTTGCACAAACTCCCCCTGCAGGTATGGTCTTGTAAGTGCCGTTTGGGTCATCATATGAGACCTTTAAAGGTGAATTGTGTAATTTTTTTAGTGGAAGGTCTGTTTAATGCTTTTCTCCATGGAGATGTTATTGCTTTGTCTGAAATGCTTCACAGTATGGCATTAAAAGCGAACCAGACAATGCCTGTTTTTTTTTTTAGGTATTTTTGAGCTTTAAACCCACCTGTAATGAAATAAATTGTCTAAAATGGCAGTATGGCATTAAATCTTTCTATCTCCATGGAGACCAAGCCAGACCCAGTTACAGGTCAGATCTGTGGAGAGTCGACCCCGCTCACAGTCAGAATGTCTGTTTTTTGAGGTATTTTTGGGCTATAAAACCGCCTGTAATTGAATAAATGTAAAGTAGAGCTGTTTAAAGTCATACTGTGGAACATTCCAGACCAAGCAACAAGATCTCAATGACGACAAGCAGGTAGCAGACCCTGTACACAATGCTTCTTTAATATCTGTATTTTGCTCCACTTCACTCGTGTGTTGTATTTACCATCACAGATCTTCTTTCTGCGGTCGTACATTAGTGAATATGGAGACGCCGGCTCCATCTGTACGCCCCATAAACTCGACCGCATCATCTTCCTCTTCCTGACCGCGTTTCCCATCAGCCCCGGCGTCACAGGAAGTACATTTGAGTGCGCGCGGTGTGTTCATTAGCCGTCCCCCACCGAGCCTCATCTCCAGATCAACAGGAAGTCTGCGCTAATGTGATGTGGATTATGAACATGTGTGTGAAGATGCACCAGAGGATTCGAGGAAATATCGAGAGTCTGAGAGGGCGAAGGTTCTGGACAGAGGTTTAAACGCCATTTCCTGATCTGTTTTAATGTTGTTTCCGCAAAAACAGACCTGGAGTTGTGTTTTGTCTCATTCACATTCACTACAATCTTGAATCTCGAATCTTGAAGAGGTGATTGATCCTATTCAGATCGAAACAAACGGTGAGAAAAGATGATCTGACTTCTTAGACCATAAGAAAGGAAATGTGGATCCTGCCAGGAACACCAAAAGGGAGACCAGACTGTCCTGGCTTAGACCTGGTTTAGATTTGGTATAGACCGGGTTTAGACCTGGTTTAGACTTGGTGTAGACCTGGTTTAGACCTGGTTTAGACCTGGTTTAGACTTGGTTTAGATCTGGTTTAGACCTAGTTTAGACTTGGTTTAGACTTGGTTTAGAGCTGGTTTAGATCTGGTATAGACCGGGTTTAGACCGGGTTTATACTTGGTTTAGACCTGGTGTAGACCTGGTTTAGGCTTGGTTTAGACTTGGTTTAGATCTGGTTTAGACCTAGTTTAGACTTGGTTTAGACTTGGTTTAGAGCTGGTTTAGATCTGGTATAGACCTGGTTTAGACCTGGTTTAGACCTGGTGTAGACCTGGTTTAGACTTGGTTTAGATCTGGTTTAGACCTAGTTTAGACTTGGTATAGACCTGGTTTAGACCTGGTGTAGACCTGGTTTAGACTTGGTTTAGATCTGGTTTAGACCTAGTTTAGACTTGGTTTAGACCTGGTTTAGACCTGGTGTAGACCTGGTTTAGGCTTGGTTTAGACTTGGTTTAGATCTGGTTTAGACCTAGTTTAGACTTGGTATAGACCTGGTTTAGACCTGGTTTAGACCTGGTGTAGACCTGGTTTAGACTTGGTTTAGATCTGGTTTAGACCTAGTTTAGACTTGGTTTAGACCTGGTTTAGACCTGGTTTAGACCTGGTGTAGACCTGGTTTAGGCTTGGTTTAGACTTGGTTTAGATCTGGTTTAGACCTAGTTTAGACTTGGTTTAGACTTGGTTTAGAGCTGGTTTAGATCTGGTTTAGACCTAGTTTAGACTTGGTTTAGACTTGGTTTAGACCTGATTTAGACCTGGTGTAGACCTGGTTTAGACTTGGTTTAGACCTAGTTTAGACTTGGTTTAGACCATCACTTTATGATGATGCTTTTTATCTATTTATGATGCTTTTTATCTTTATGTTTCTGTTTTATTTTTATTCTTCTGTACCCGGGAGTCCGTCAAAATTTCATTATGCTTGCATAATGACAATAAAGAATCTTGAACTAGAATCATTTGGGATTGGGAAAAATACTCAAATATGCTTGGATAACATCTAAAACCTTTTCAAGCATGTTTTTGATGAGAAAACAACTGTATATAACATGGCAAAATAATAATACTTGTTAAGGCAACACAAGAGTGGACCCAAAAAAATAGACTCAAAGCAAAAAATCAAAAAGTGACCAAGATTTATTCTCGCAGGAGGAACGGTCGTTTGAAGGAGAGGAGCCAGCAGCCGGAACACAAGAGTCTCCAACACGGGTCCTAGGGACAAAACAGAGGAAGTAAATAACTACAATTAAAAGGCAGGAATCAAAAAGTCAGCAGACTGAAAAAATCACAGTCGAGTTGAAGTAACAATCTGGCAAAGCTGGCCCTTTGTAGAAACAGGCTACCTGGAGTTGTATTTTGTACTTCATTCTAAAAGCTTGTGCACAGCTAATATGTATTTTACTGATCACAAATCCAAAAATAAGACCTGGAAATAGGATCTAAAAGCAGCATTAGATTGAAAACTGAGACATTTCCCTTCGTTTATACCCTTTTACAGGCAAACGAATATGCCTCTGAAAATGAATCTTTCTAAAAACTCCAGCTAGAGTGGAGATTCTGAAAAACTACAGTTTCGTGTTTGCATGTAAAGTGAGATAAACGGAGTTTTAGGCAACTGACGCACTAAAAGTGTGATTCTGATTGGCTTGCAGAGCATTCCCCTTCGTTTCCAGAGATGAATTTGCCGTTTGCGTGTAAAAGATGGGTACAAACGAAGGGAAATGTCTCAGTTTTTAAAAATACCAGTTAAGTGTAAACAAAAAAAAAAAAAGAACAGAAATGGGTTTCGTTTATGGAATACTGCATTAAAACTCTGCCTTTAGACCTCCCCACACATACACTTTCTTCTCTTCCTCTCTCTCTTTACCTTTTTGATTTTATTTTTTCTTTCATAATCACGATTATTATTGCCTTTTAAGTGTTTGCCTTTATTCAATTTTTGATAATCTCTGGATTTGACCCTTATTATTAAGATGGTGCTTTTTTTTTAAATAAGAAAAATGTAAAAGGAAAAAAAATGTGATTTGTATATATTGTATGAGTAAACTCTGATTCCGTTTTTATCTCGCTATTTTGTCCGTAAATAAAGTCCTATTTGTAGTATGGAACTGGGCTCCAAATTCGCTCCTATAACTGCTAGCCTCATGAGCTTCATTTGACTGTAGCCGAACACTATGGGTGACACCACAGTCCCGTAGTCCACTTCTTTATACAGTCTAAGCGTAACGTAAAGTTCCAAGATCAATACCTGCTTTTTGATTCACACCACCCACTGCAGCACAAACTGGGAGTTATTCGGACATTACAACACAGGGCCCAAGTGGTTCCTACAAGCACAGAGGGTAAGGAGAAAGAAGAACAACATGTGCAGAAAGCCCTCTCTGTTTGTGGAGATCCTAAATGGGCTTTCAACAAAACCAAGAGAGACAAGGGCAAGAAACAAGACAACAGAGAATCACAACCCTTACCTGGCCGGCATTTCTAAAAAACGACAGAGGATTTTCAGACAACATGAAATCCCAGTCTATTTCAAACCCACAAACACTTTAAAACAAACCTGGTCCACCCAAAGGACAAAACATCGAGCCACAAACCGAGCAATGTGGTCTACTCCATTCAGTGTAGTGAAGACTGCAGTGAGCGCTACACTGGAGAAACAAAACAGCCACTTCACGAGAGGATGTACCAACAAAGACGAGAGAGCCAGAGTGGACCTCAGTCTGCCGTACATCTCCACCTAAAAGGACCTCAGTCTGCCGTACATCTCCACCTAAAAGGACCTCAGTCTGCCGTACATCTCCACCTAAAAGGACTTCAGTCTGCCGTACATCTCCACCTAAAAGGACCTCAGTCTGCCGTACATCTCCACCTAAAAGGACTTCAGTCTGCCGTACATCTCCACCTAAAAGGACCTCAGTCTGTACATCTCCACCTAAAAGGACCTCAGTCTGCCGTACATCTCCACCTAAAAGGACTTCAGTCTGCCGTACATCTCCACCTAAAAGGACTTCAGTCTGCCGTACATCTCCACCTAAAAGGACCTCAGTCTGTACATCTCCACCTAAAAGGACCTCAGTCTGTACATCTCCACCTAAAAGGACCTCAGTCTGCCGTACATCTCCACCTAAAAGCCACGGGCCACTCCTTTGAGGACAGTGAGGTCCAGATCTTGGCCAAAGAAAAGAACTGGTTTGAGAGGGGAGTTAAAGAGGCTATTTTTGTCAAGAAAGAGAATCCTTCCTTGAACAGAAATGGAGGTCTCAGACATCATTTGTCTCCATCTATAACTCTATCCTCAATCCTAAATCAAAACAAACAAAGAAAACAATAGTGCAGCAGGTCAGGTCCAGAGGTGTGAAAACACCATTATGGTCCTGAATGGTTCTGCTAACAAGACCCACACTCCACTCCCACTGCAGATCTAATAGGCCCACCTAACTAACACAAACTGTAAACAAGTAGGCGTGGTAGTCTCAGAGTCATCTCATTGTAGTTAGCGCCCCCTTCAGGCAGGTATAGGCAGTGTCCACCAATGTCTGACCAGAACTACTACCTCTACCACTTTAGCAACTTACATATTGCACATTTCATCCCACCTCAGACTTTCCTTCTTGTTGGAAGAGTTGATGCTCGCCTGTATGTCTTATGTCTATTTATTGTGGATGCCTGTGTACACTTCATGCCCATGAGTGTAGCTGTGTGTGTATGCATGTGTGTGTTTTGAATTAAATTGTACATTTGGTGTCTGGTTGAACGCAATTTCAGTCCTGTGTAATGTCTGTTACATAGTGAATTAAAGTAAACTTGAACTATGTAGAACTGAAAAAGCAGCTTGGATGAACTGCGAAATGTATTCAACCAAATAAATGTATTCAACCAAATAAACTTTTGTCCAGGTGAGAAATTGAATTTCTCCTTTTGCCATGGTAAAGTTCTGCACAGTTTGAAGTCCCTGAACCGTCACCGGGCTCTTTCTGATTATTTCTGTTCTTAAACTGCGTTCACATGGCTGTAAAAGCATGTTGACCTTGTTACTAAATGGCCGGTGAAAAGCTTTTCATGGGTCAGACCGATTTCTGAAAACATGAAGAAAAACAAAACAAAAAGTTCCAATTTGGGTTAAAACGTAAGGTACAATTTAAAAGTGCATTGTGTAACTTTGCTGGTGGAGGGTCCGTCACCGGATTTTCTCCATGGAAAAGTCACAATGTTTCACAGTATGGCATTAAACCAAACCAGGCCAAGTTACAGGTCAGATCTGTAGAGAGGCGACCCCTCTCACAGTCTGTTTTTCTAAGTATTTCTGAGCTATAAAACTACGTGTAATTGAATAAATGTGAAATCTGAGCTGATTAACGTCACACTGTGGAACATTCCAGGCAGAGCAATGACATATCCATAGAAAGAAGAAGGTGATGGACCCCCAAATGAAAAGTTACGCAGTGTACCTTGAAGTTTTTAACCACTTTTCACAGTTGTTAAGAGTGCTGTTGATGGTAAAACGAACAGCTACAATGCTTTTTATTGTCCGATAAACAGGAAATGTGCTTTATAATTAGATGCAGACGGTACACAGACTTATTTTGACCTCAAGAGCTGCTTATATAATATTGGGACAAAACTACATGAAAACAATCAGGTACAGCGCCTTTAACGAGTGAATTTTTGAATAGAGAAGGTCCTCAACTGACTGACTGGAACTTAAAACAGACATATTGTGTTTGCGTCTGCTCTATAGTTATAATCTATGACACCCATGGATCAGAGACATGCAGTCAGGGGAGGCAGCTGAGCCATCACAGAGAAAAAATGATTTGTACTATAAAGTTATTTTCTATTTAACTTTGCAATTTTAATTCTTTTTTTATTCAAAAGGCTGAATTTTCACTTTTACCGTTCAAATCGTGGTGTTTGGGCGTGTTGGTGCCTCACATGGACTGAATGTGCCGTAGCTCAGCAGTGACAGATTCTGCGCTAAAGCGGCGGTGAAAAGGCGCCGGGTTAAAGCGGCGGTGAAAAGACGCTGGGTTAAAGCGGCGGTGAAAAGGCGCCGGGTTAAAGCGGCGGTGAAAAGACGCCGGGTTAAAGCGGCGGTGAAAAGACGCCGGGTTAAAGAGGCGGTGAAAAGGCGCCGGGTGAGGCTCGTAGTTCCCTGGCCTCATGGTAGAGGCACTTTGAGCCCAGGGATTCTTCTGGAACTCCTGGAGCAGCAGATTAGAATAAGTGACACAAGATACAATTTAGAGTTAAGTCAAGTTTAATAATTTTCTTCTTGTCTGGCCCGACTTTTTAAATGGAGGAAGATTTCATATTAAAGCTCGAGCAGTTTTCTAAACTGGACTTTGGGTTGAAGCAGGAGGTTATAATTAAAGGAAGACCAACGCCGGAGCTAAAGGGTTTGCTCCAGACTACGGGACGAAAGACTCGCTCTTTTCAAACAGCGTGGTAAGAAATAATCTTTTCTGCTTTTCCTTCTTTTCTCAACCTGCTGTGACGATGTCTGGACTCAGATATTGTGACCTGAAAAATTTGCAAAGAAGCCTCGTTAAAAATTAGTGGTCCACCGCTCACATTCAGATCGAGATCGCGCAAAAAACGTCTCTATTTTAATTTATGACGCTACTCGATGCTCTGGAAAATGCACTGAACAATAATAATTAATTTTCAGCTTCACATCAAAAATATTCCGAGCTCCAGTCATTTACAGGGAGAGAAACTGGCCCTGGTTTACATCTGATTGTGACGATGTCAGTGCCTCACCAGCCACGACCGCACGTCACTGGTATGGATGGTATGTTATGATTGGACATTTTAAATCACAACATTCATCTAAAACGATTTAATAAAAGAAAGAAATATGCTCACGTCTGCATAAGAAAACTGTGGTGCCCAATGGGAGCTGACGTTGCCGTAAGAAAGCCCGACAAAGATTCTACTTCCTGAGGAAGTTGAGGAAGTTTGGTATGAACACCAGCATCCTCACAAACTTCTACAGGTGCACCATCGAGAGCCTGCTGACGGGCTGCATCACAGTGTGGTATGGGAACTGCACCGCTCAGAGCCACAAAGCACTACAGAGGGTGGTGCGAGCGGCAGAGGACATCACTGGCAGCAGTCTCCCCTCCATCCAGGACATTTACCACAGCAGGGGTCTGCGTAAAGCACGCAGCATCACTAAGGACCATACTCACCCGGCACAAGGACTCTTCCGTCTGCTACTCTCTGGTAGACGATACAGGAGCCTGCCAGCACGCACAAAAAGACTCAAAGACAGATATTACCCTCAAGCTGTCAGACTACTGAACTCTGGGTAATACTCTAAATAATACTGAACTCTCAATAATACTGCACTAAACTACCTTTCATTATGCATAATATGTTTACTGCTGCTGCTCTGTGTGAATGTATCATGTTTGTCACTACCTCACTGCAAATTACTGTTACCTGTGCAATAATCAGTGCAATAACCTATGTGCAATATTTATATCATACTATGTGCAATGCGAAATCCACATGCAACACCTACACCACACCATATTATGTGCAATCAGTGAAACACTCTACTTACTCCTTATTTGATCTTGATTTAATCCTACCTGCACCTTGTACATTGTACCTGTATTTTTTATTACATTTTATTACATATTTTATTATATTGTTTATTATATTGTTTATTATATTGTTTACTTCTTCCCCTGCACTTTTGCAACACTTTTTTTTACCATGTACTATTATTGCATGTTATTAGTACTTCTGACTATCTTAGCGAGTCAACGGTTCTTCTGATCCTAAGCATTTCATTGCATTGTTGACCTTGTGTTGATTCTGCATATGACAAATAAACAATCTTGAATCTTGAATCTTGAAAACGTCAACAACAAAGTGCTGTGAAGTTGTCCGTCCCCCCTGTGGATAGCAGACCACACTTGTGAGTCCCCTTTTTATATTTAATTTGCAATAAAATGACTACGCAATGCTGTCGAATCCTACGCACATCAAAATAAAATTGGAGAACAAAGTAAGAGCAAAATGATGTCTAAAAATTAAGTATAAAGATGACTTAATCACTCCAAATACAACTTGAAGTGAGTAACTGGTGAGAGGAAACAACTAGAACATGGCTCTGAAAAGTGAATTTTACAGAATAGGTCTGCTTTAAACGTGAGCTACAAGAACATTTAGTTCTTGTAACGTCCACTGCACATAAAGACCACAAATATAAAAATGTAATTAGACTTTTGGAAGGACAAACGTCGATAGCCTTTGGAACCAGAGTGACATTTTATAATTGGGCTTTAGTGATATCGTCAGAAATAATGGACAGACCAATGGTGAAAGTCAACTCCAGACTGAGGCTAAAAACAAAGATGAAAATTCAAAGTTAAAGAGCCCATATTACGCTATTTTCTGATCTATGTTTTGTTGTTTCCTCATCGCAAACAGACCTGGAGAAGTGTTTTGTTTCATTCACACGTTTAACAGACAAGTCCTGTTTCCTGAGTTCTTCTCTCAAACGGCAAACTCCACACACCTTCTCTAGAATCATTTGGATGATTTCAGCCCTGGAATTGCCAATCTTTACCGAACTAAAGGTAAAAGGAGCTGTTAACTTGAAAACTACTGCATTCATGACATCACAAGGTGGAACAGAGCGTTTTGAGCTTTGGAGATGTAGGCAGACTAGTAATAAAGGGTTACTCATTTTCATTTCATTTATTTTTAGGGCTGTCAGTTTAAGGCGTTAATTTGATTAATTAATTACACTCCAAAATAATCTGTTATAAAAATTAACGCAATGAATTATGAGTGGCAATTCAATGCGCTCACATTTTAAATTTGGCGTACGGCGAGCAAATCGTTGCCAGGGCCTTTGAACGGCAAGTTTATTTATAAAAAAAACAACAACAGAGCAAGAACGCCGTGATTTGGAACTTTTGTCAAAAAGAATTTTCCTATCACCGAAGCTGCTCCAGCCTGACGGATCATTTGAACGATAAACACGTCTGGACAAGTTCCATCGTTACCGGTGATAGAGCGAGCGTGAGCACACTTCAATAAACCACCAAACCAACAAACCACCAAACCAACCAGAGGCGGTTCTTGGGGGGGGCGAGTGGGGCAATTGCCCAGGGCGCAACTTCGTGAGGGGCGCCATGCCGAGCGCTTGAAAAAAAAAAAAATCTATCATATCACTGTGTAGGAAATTGGCAAATTGGCGCCCCCTCTGGCTGCAAGCGCCCGCGCAATACATTCCCTTCCACGTGGGCCAATGCGCAGCACAGAGACCTGCTGGAGCCTACAGCGGCGCGAGGAAAGGAAGAGAGAAAGAAAGAAAAGATAGAGAGAGGAGTCACCCCCTCCCTCTCTGCGGCCGGTAACTGACAAAGCGTCTCAATCTGACAGTACACCGGCCACGAGTCCAGCTCACACTACCAGGATTTGACCAATGTCACGGCACTAGTTGCTAAGAGGAATTGACCAATGATAGCTCCTACTAGCTCCTGTCAAGAATCGCTCGCATCGGGAACACGGAAACTACAAAAGACAATAGTAAACGAAGTTAGTATAACGCAACATTTAATCACTTTTAAATCGATCGTTCACCCTCCGTGGTATTTACTATGAATACAATATACAAACACACACTTTACATGGGACTTTGTAGAGATACGAGATCTGCATTTTCAATAGAGGCGACGTGATAGATAGATAGCTGTGTGTGATAACTTTTTGTTTGTGTGTGTGCCTGTGCAATCTGTAGAATAAGACAGAAGAAGAATAAATGTTTAAGGGGAGCTTAGGGGGCGCTCAGAGGGGGTCTCGCCCAGGGAGTAATTCAATGTAGAACCGCCACTGAAACCAACAAACCAACAAACCAACAAACCACCAAAACACTCGCAGAATTTGGGAAATGAATGCGCACAGAACAAATGACAAACTCAGTCACAAAGTGGGTTCATTCATTCATTTGTTCGTTAGTTTGTTCGCCAACTCACAATCCCTCTCAATCTCTCCCTCATGAGATTAATTAATCTAATTAATCGCATCTTAATTACAAATCCTGTAATTGATAATTAAATTAATTTTTTAAATCGCCTGACAGCACTATTTATTTTCATTTATATATTTATTTTGGGCAAGTCAGGATTTTACGTTCTTTTACAATAGAACAGAGTATTGTCCATATTGACACTAGTGCAATCATAAACAGAAAAAAACAAAAAATTGGCCCAAAAAGGAGTGAGGAGAAGAAAACTTATTTAATCCCACTCCCCCTTTTTTTAAATTATCGTTTATTCATCCCTGTAGATAAATTATTCTCTGCATTTGACCCATCCTTCAGGAGCAGTGGGCAGCTCATCTATCAGTCGCCCGGGGACCATCTCCATGATCTTGTTGCTCGGCTTTGGTCAGGACCTCGGCTGGAGGATTTTTACCTGTGGAGCATGTTTTTGGGTTGGGTTCTTTTGCATTCTTCAGACATGCATGAAGAGTCCCTCAGTCGTCCAGGTACAATCCATGATAAATGGAGAAATTCAATTTGTCAACTGGACAAAGTTTGTTTGGTCGAAAACGTTTCGCCGCTCATCCGAGAGGCTTCGTCAGCTCTGGTTCTAGTGCTGCAGCTAGAGATAAGCAGTGTCTAACCAGCTCTAGAACCAGAGCTGACGAAGCCTCTCGGATGAGCGGCGAAACGTTTTCGACCAAACAAACTTTGTCCAGTTGACAAATTGAATTTGTCCTTTTATCATTCTTCAGACATTTTACATTAGACCATATGAACTATTTACAAGACATCTCTGTTTCAGCTTGGAAACATAACTGTCATCATACTGCAATAATACAACCGGCTGGTTAGCTCAACTGGTAAGTCATGGACTTTCCCCCTGGGGGTTGTGGGTTCAAATCCCCCCCGGGCACTGAGCTAACCAGTGTGGGTCCTTGGGCAAGACCCTTCACGGTACTGCCCCCCGGGCGCCGAAAAAGATGGCTGCTCACTGCTCCTGAAAAGGATGGGTCAAATGCAGAAGTCAAATTTCTCCCGTGTGTCACTGTGTGTCATTGTGTGTGAGACCAATAAAGGCCTAAGCTAAGCTAATATAAAAACAATATCAGCAAAGGAAATTAAAAACACCAACAATGATAACAGTCAGCAGATACAAGTAAAGGTAATGGGCAGCACATACCAGAAATGGTAAAGAAACGACGAGCACAAACCAGCAAACGTGTGAAAGAAACAAAACACAACTCCAGGTCTGTTTTGGACGTGGAAACAACATTAGAACATGACGGTAAAAGAAAGAATTCAATTTGTCAACTGGACAAAAGTTTATTTGGTCGAAAACGTTATACGAATACGGAAACAAATAGGTGTGGTTGTTTCAAAGTCATTTCATTGTAGTTAGCGCCTCCTTCAGGCAGATATAGGCAGTGTCCACCAGCGTCTGACCAGAACTGAAGAAGCAGCTTGGATGAGCTGAGAAACATATTCGACCAAATAAACTTTTGTCCAGTTGACAAATTTAATTTCTACTTTTGCCGTGGATTCTACCTGCACGACTGAGGGATTCTATACATTAGAACATCACTGCGTGCACATGGACGAGTGTAATCCGATTACAAACGGATTGGGATCGTATCGAATTCATGTGCACAGGCTAAGGATCGTATAGGGATTGTTTCCCGAATCCGATTGGAACCCCTGGCTTAGGCCGATAGTAATCCGCTTGGTGCCGCCTTCTGCACAATATCGGATCGGATTGGCATACTGTGCATGCGCGGGAATTTTCACCAGGGATTTCACCCGGAAGTGGCAGGAGGTGGCAGCAATTGTTGCCGGAAAAGTCAGACGAAATCATGGCTGCAAAGAAAGAATGCACAACACGTACACCAATGCTGCTCCGTCAAACTCCTCGAGCGCCATCTTTGTATACCGCCACATAGTTTGTTGTGTTTTTATTGAGTAGCCATCACCTGGAAGTAGTTGGACGATAGCGCCACATAGCGTAGCGGAGCCGGCCAGGTCGCTGACCATTATCCGATTACACGAGCTTCATGTGCACTTGGATTATAGGACAGACCACCCGCCGAGTAACAGGATCGCATTTGGAGAAATCCAATCTGAACCTACCACGTGCATGCACTGCATGACTTAAAGCTCAGCAGAGTCAGTTTTGCATAATATAGGACCTTCAAGACTGTAAAAATCAGGTATAACATCTAATTTGCACTATGTAACTTGTTTACACGTAAGTCATTGTGCTGCCTGGAATGTTCCACAGTGTGACATTAAACAGTTCTACTTTACATTTATTCAATTACAGGTGGTTTTATAGCTCAAAAATACCTAGAAAAACAGGCGTTCTGACCGTAAGCGGGGTCGCCTCTCCACAGATCTGACCTGGAACTTGGGCTGGCTTAGTCTCCATGAATATACAAAGGTTTAATACCATACTGCGACGGAGGCTCCCCCAGAAAAGTTACTCAATGCAGCTTTACCGCCAGCTCAGCCCCACCACTTCGTTTCAGCGCGTTCACTTTCTTCCACTGAGCCCTTGTTGTATTAGCCTTTATGAACAAATTACATTTTAAAAACCTTGTCATTAATTTCTCTCCCCTGCACCATGTGACCCTTTCCCTCCTCTGACCCCGACTTAATTAATCCAGGATGAGCTCTCGTGTTCGTTAGCGTCCGGCCGAACAGGATTGCGCGTTAGCCGTACCTTAAAACCCCATGTAAACCAGTGGAGCTTTATAATTCTGCCCACATAGTAATTACAGCCGGACTCAGTGACGTTTACGCTTTAATAACTCTACAAATGAGCAGGAGCGTGCACGTGGAAGACTGCCTGTGTCTGAGCATATGCCTCTAATGACCTTACAAATGAAAATAATGTACAGTAGTGGTAGGTTCTCGAGCACGGGTTTAATAATGAATATCAGTGGGTGTACTCGATCTGGATTTGTTTGGAGCATTTCACTGCACAATTTGCGTCGCTAACTAAGATCTATGCTAGCAGCTTGCATTCTTAGCTGTATTTTAATTGCATTTAAAGAGGCCTAACGCTATTTTCTGATCGAGATGTAATGTGATAATGTTGTTTCCTCGTCACAAACAGGCCTGGAGTTGTGTTTTGTTTCATTCGCACATGTTAAAGTTCTTTTCTCAAACAGAAAACACTCATCATGAGGTAATACGCAAAGGGCTACACCAGCGTTTTTCAACCTTCAAGGGATAGTGCGTTTTTTTATGTTAATCTGTATGGGTTTCCTTCTAAAAGTTACGTGTGTTGACACCGGCTTACCTCTGACAGTCTCCGGTTGATCCCGGTTCAGCTCGCTTTCTGGAGCCCACATAAGTAGGTCCGTTAACTTCCCTGGAACATGAAATAAAGCTTGTTTTTCTTCTCAAAAATGCGATGTCAAAATGGGGTCACAGGCCAAAAAAGGTTGGGAACCACTGGACTACACTGTCTTTTTAAACTCCATACACTTTCACTAGAATCATTTGCAGAATTTCAGCCCTGGAATTTGTACATTTCTACTGAATTGAAGTTAACTTGTTGACTGTTAACTTGAAAACTGCAACTTGATGACATCACAAGGTGGAACAGAGCATTTTGAGCTTTTCAGACAGAATAATACGGGGTTACTGAAACAAAACACAGCTCCAGGTTTGTTTCTGAGGCATTCTAACATGGCTTAAAGCTCACAAGAGTCAGTTTTGTGTAGTATGGGACCTCTTCACACTAAGTAACTCCCCCTTCAGGACACAACGGACCTCATTTGTGAAACTGCTATAAGGCGAAATTGGTGCGTATATTTGGTGTGCGATAAAAACATACCGGTCTGTGGGCTTTATCAAATCTAATCATTTCAAAGATGCCAAACTTCACAGGAAACCAACTTTTAGCGAGCATCTTGCTAATTTTTTGAGTTGTGGTGTTTGTTTAGTGTCCCGCGTTTCAATATTTATGAAAAATGGAATGTCGTGTGGAATGTCGGTGCGGCGTCGGCAGTGATGCAGTCGCTGTACCAGACCGTTGTGGTGAAGAGGGAGCTAAGCCGAAATGCAAAGCTCTCGATTTACCGTCAAGCTATGTTCCTCACCTCACCTATGGTCATGAGCTCTGGGTAATGACCGAAAAGACGAGATCGCGGATACAAGCGGCCGAAATCAGATTCCTCCGCAGAGTGGCTGGGCGCTCCCTTAGAGATAGGGTGAGGAGCTCAGTCACACGGGAAGAGCTCGGAATAGAGCCGCTGCTCCTCCACGTCAAGAGGAGCAGCTGAGGTGGCTCGGACATGTGTTCCGGACGCCTCCTGGACGCCTCCCTGGGGAGGTGTTCCAGGCACGTCCCACCGGGAGGAGGCCTCGGGGAAGACCCAGGACACGCTGGAGGGACTATGTGTCCCGGCTGGCCTGGGAACGCCTTGGGGTCCCCCCGGAGGAGCTGGAGGAAGTCTCCGGGGTGAAGGAAGTCCAGGAGTCCCTGCTTAGACTGTTGCCACTGCGACCCGACCCTGGATATGCATAAGAAAATGGATGGATGGTTGTGTGGAAGCATGACGTTTGGGCTGAGCCTTGTACTTTCTTGTACTGGTACATCTCAAACCTCTTCAGGCATGTTTCTGATGAGGGGACAACATTATAACATGGTAGAAAGCTCTAAAAAGTTGATCTTGGTAGAGCGTTTGTCCACTGATCCAAAGGTTGGCAGTTCAAATCCCGCTCTTGACATAAGAAACATCAGTGGTTGAGCGGTCATATCCATTCATCCAGCTCCCCCAGATGAATACTGCCATTGTGTCCTTGGGCAAGACACTTTATTCACCTTGCCCCCCAGTGTCTGTGTACACTGGTGTGTGAATGGGTGAGCGGTTCCTTGTTGTAAAGCACTTTGGGTGCCTTGAAGGTGGAAAAGCGCTATATAAAGATGTGACCATTTACCATAACTCTTGCTGTTCTTTTACCATTGTGTCTATTCTGTTACCTTTGTGAAATCAAGCACAATGTGTCTTATAATTTGACTCCAAACTTCAGATGTATAAAGTGACCCCCCCTCTGTGTTTCCTCATTATATCTCCCTCTCTCTTTTACCTGTCCATATTAAACCCTGAGAAGGTTTTTAAATCAGCTCAGTCCCAGTAGTGGGGCTGGGACCAGTAGCCCACAGTCACTAAATGCTTTTAATTAGTTTCCAGGAGAAAGTGTCACGCATTACTCGGAGTTTAATTAAAATTGTAGCCCCGAATGTGGAGTTTTTTTAATCTGCACCATGATCTGAAACACTAATGTAGTTTCTGAAGGCCCCGTGAGAGACTACGCCTTTATTACCGCGGGTTAAGACTACTTTGCATGTAGCCTTTAAGTACAGATAGTTTTAATTGCCTCTTTTTGTACAGTTATAGTGGCATTTGAGTGAGAAAGTCTTGATTTTGTGTTTGAGTTAGCTCAGCAGTGAGAAGAGGTGAAGAGTTTGTTACAGAACATTGACTCTTGAGAGCTTTAATTTATGTTATACTTCTGTTACTTCCTCAAAAAAAAGACCCGGAGTTGTATTTTGTCTCATTCACACATGTAATCCTTTATTATTAGTCCGTCTACATCCCCAAAGCTGAAAATGCTGTGCTCTACCTTGTGATGTCATGTAGTGGTAGTTTTCAAATTAACAGCTACGTTTTAACATCTGTTCAGCAGAGATTGGGAATTTCGAGGGCTGAAATGATCCAAATGATTAAGGTGAAATGGGAGGGGCAATTGTGAAGTATAAGCTATAGCATAGATGCCCAACCAGTCGATCGCATATGGATACGTTCAGACTGCAGGGTTTAAAGCTCAATTCAGATTTTTTTGTGAAATCCGATTTTTTTGCGAGGTCGTTCACATTTCCATTTAAATGCGACTTGTATGTGATCTCCAGTGTGAACTTTAAATGCCCCAAAAGTGTCCCGCATGTGCCTTGGAGGACACGACGTAACGCGCAGCGAGCGTGCTCAAGGTTTACGAAAGTCGCCTAAAGTTGCTGTCGTACCAGAGCCAAAACATGTACAGCTTTTTTGTTTTAAGGAGAAGGACAAGGTTTTTGGCCACGGCGTTTTGCGGGGCAGTGGCAGCAGCGTCCGTAGAAATGAACATGTTGGTGTGGATTCGCAGACAAAAGTGGTGGGATTGCTCTGTGCTTCGCCGCATCACTGATACGGAGTTCATATACTATTTTCGCATGACGTGTATACATTTGTGAGAGCCTACTTGTACCACTCTTGCTGGAGGAAACACGCCCCGGTCGGATGAACGCGACCTGGCCATTCAGACTGAAGTCACATGCCAAAAGATCGGATTTGTATCGGATTTAGGACCACATATCTCGGGCTACGTTCAGACTGCAGCCTGAAGTGACCCAAATCCGATTTTTTCGCCCCTATGCGACTTTAAAAATAATCTCACTCCAAAAGCTCATATTTGCCATGTCTAACAGCCCCGGCACACCATCAACCTCAAAAGTAGATCCCGGTAGATCCCGGTTAAAAAAAGGTTGGGCACCCCTGAGCTGTAGGGTTCTTGACTTTCTTCTCATAACGCATAAGAAACAGCTAAAATCATAGTTAGGACTGTTCTACTGCTCTGCTGTTGAGGTTTGTTGGCAGCGTAGACAAATGGTTCTTGTTTATGTGTTTGTACATTTGCCAAAATGTAATACTAGCCAAAAAGCCGATCTAACTTTCTCAACTTCACTAATGTATGCAGGATCTGTGGAGTTCCATGAGCTAAAACTAAAATTGCATTGTGAAACTTCTGTAGCTAATTTCTTGTGAAAATGTATCCCGCATTTGATTAGATTTTTTTTTTAGCAGTAGATGACAGATGTAAAACCTGCCCCCGTCTCCTCATCTGGCCTTAGTTCAAACCCACCTGTGCTCTCTGGTCTTCTTCTGTCAGGACAAAGCTGGCGCATTCAGACAGCATCTAGACAGAGAAAGATACCGGGGGAAATTCAAGTTCTTCTCAGTGGCCTCAGTCAAAGGTCTTAGGTCAGTTTAAGGAGGGGAGGGTCAGCTCACTCTTACTCTGCTCTGTTGTGACAGTTGATGATATCATTCCTTTGAAGTATTTCTTCTGGAAGGTCTTGTGCCAAATTTGCTACCACATTTGGTGCAAAATGCCGGTATTTTACCCAGATTATGTCAATTTACTACAACCCTCCAGTTAGTCTTATGTACGCATGTAAGCCTTATTTATGCGTGTGAGTCTTTTGTATGCATGTGAGTCCTATGTACGCATGAGTTATGTATACATGTGAGTTTTATGTAAGCTTGTGAATATTATGTATGCATGGGAGTCTTATGTATGCATGGGAGTATTATGTATGCATGTGAGTATTATGTATGCATATTACTGTTATGTGTGCATGTGAGTCTTATTTATGCATAATTACTGTTATGTATGCATGTGAGTCGCATGTATGCCTGTGAGTCTTATGTACGCATGTGAGTCTTATGTACGCATGTGAGTCTTATATAAGCATGTGAGTATTATGTACGCATGTGAGTCGCATGTACGCATGTGAGTATTATGTACACATGTAAGTATTATGTATGTATGTGAGTATTATGTATGCATGTGAGTATTATGTATTCATGTGAGTATTATGTACGCATGTCAGTCTTATGTATGCATGTGAGTCTTATGTACGCATGAGAGTATTATGTACGCATGTGAGTATTATGTACGCATGTATTATGGACGCATGTGAGTATTATGTATGCATGGGAGTATTATGTACGCATGTGAGTATTATATATGCAAATGAGTATTATGTATGCATGTGAGTCTTATGTATGCATATGAGTATTATGTATGCATGTGAGTCTTATATATACATGTGAGTCGTATTTATGCATATTAGTATTATGTATGCATCTGAGTATTATGTATGCATGTGAGTCTTATATATGTATGTGAGCTGTATTTATGCATATTAGTATTATGTATGCATGTGAGTATTATGTATGCATGTGAGTTTTATGTATGCATATGAGTATTATGTATGCATATTATATATGCATGTGAGTCTTATATATACATGTGAGTCGTATTTATGCATATTAGTATTATGTAGGCATGTGAGTCTTATGTATGCATATGAGTATTATGTATGCATATTATATATGCATGTGAGTCTTATATATACATGTGAGTCGTATTTATGCCTATGAGTATTATGTATGCTTATGAGTATTATGTATGCATGTGAGTATTATGTATGCATATGAGTATTATGTATGCATGTGAATACTAGTGGCATTCCAAATTCTACACATGTTCTCACTTTTATCTCCATTTGAACAGTGGTTACAACCATCACTCATTTGTTAAAGCTGATCACTTAAAAGTATTTGTACATGTAGTAGTAGTAGTAGTAGTATAAGTACATGAAGTGCGAGGTAACTGCAGTACATAATTCCAGATTTAATAGAGGCTGGTTGAACGCCGGCAGCTGCTGTCAAGACTCTGCTCAGTGTAATGTCACAGAACTGCAGACTCAGCGTTCACGCTCTCCTCCTCTGCATGTCTGTCCATCACTGCTCTCTCTTTCTCTCCATGTCTGTCCATCACTGCTCTCTATCTCTCTCTTTCTCTCCATGTCTGTCCATCTCTGCTCTCTCCCTCTCCATATCATCCATCACTGCTCTCTCTCTCTGCATGTCTGTCCATCACTACTCTCTCTCTCTCTTTCTCTCTCCATATCTGTCCATCACTACTCTCTGCATGTCTGTCCATCACTGCTCTCTCTCTCTCTCTCTTTCTGTCTCTTTCTCTCCCTCTGCATATCTGTCATCACTATTCTCTCTTTCTCTCTCTCTATCTTTCTCTCCCTCTGCATGTCTGTCCATCACTACTCTCTCTCTCTCTCTTTTTCTCTCTCTTTCTCTCCGTCTCCATGTCTGTCCATCACTGCTCTTTCTCCCTCTCTCTCTTTCTGTCTCTTTCTCTCTCTCTCTGCATGTCTGTCCATCTCTATTCTCTTTCTCTCTCTCTCTTTCTCTCTCTCTGCATGTCTGTCCGTCACTGCTCTTTCTCTCTCTTTCTTTCTTTCTTTCTTTCTTTCTGTCTCTTTCTCTCCCTGTGCATGTCTGTCCATCACTACCCTCTTTTCTCTCTCACACACTTCACTCTTTCTCTCTCTCTTTCTCTCCATCCCTCTCTCTTACACCTCTCTCTCTGCATGTCCATCACTCTTCTGTCTCTCTGTCTCTCACACACACCTACCTCTCCCTCTTATGTCTCTCTGTCTCTTCCTCCCTTTCTCACTCTCTCCCTCCCTCTCACACACCTCTCTTTCTCTCTCAGACACACTTCTCTCCCTCTCTCTGTCTTTTCTCTCTTTTTCCTCTCTCTCTCTTTCTCCTCTCTCTCTCCCACACACACATACACAACTCTCCCTCTCACTCTTCCTGTATGTCCATCTCTCTCTCTTTGTCTCTCTCTCTCTCACACAGAGGCCTCCCTCTCTCCCCATCCCTTTCCCTCTCTGCATGTCTGTCCATCACTCTTTTTCTCCTTCTCTCTGCGTATCTCTCCATCGTGTCGTTCTCTCTCTTTGCTGAAGTGTTCGACTCGTGAACATAAACACGGACACAGGTCAGCGTGGATTAGAATAATCAATGAAACACACTCATCTGTAAAGCTTTATTACCTGTCTTTTATCTGCTCATCTGACTACCATGGCAACTGATTCATGCAGGAAAAGCCCTGAAGCCCTGTAGCTGCATGTATGGCATTAAACTTATCCATCTTGCATCCATTCAATCACAGGCATTTTTTGCAGCTTAAAAATACTCTGCTTAATGCCACACTGCGGAACATTCAGGGTGCCAGGCAGTGACATCTCCCTGGAAACTGGCAGGTAGTGGACCCTCTGCCATGTACACGATCGTATAAATATGACTTTTGATCATCTGAATCTAGGTTCAAACTGAAAATAATAATTTGATCAAAACTAAACTGTATTTCAGTGAGACTTAGTTTCTACATAGCTCTCATCCAACAACATCTCTGATTGGACACAAATCTGAATTCATGATTTACATTTCACTGGGTAATGACCGAAAGGACAAGATCGCGGATACAAGCGGCCGAAATGAGTTTCCTCCGCAGGGTGGCTGGGTGCTCCCTTAGAGATAGGGTGAGGAGCTCAGTCACACGGGAGGAGCTTGGAGTAGCGCCGCTGCTCCTCCACGTCCAGAGGACCAGCTGAGGTGGCTTGGACATCTGTTCCGGACACCTCCTGGACGCCACCAGGAGGAGGCCCCAGGGAAGACTCAGGAAACGCTGGAGGGACTATGACTGAGTGCACATGGTAGGTTCGGATTGGATTTCTCCAAATCCGATCCCGCTACTCGGCGGGTGGTCTGTCCTATAATACAAGTGCACATGAAACTCATGTAATCGGATAATGGTCAGCGACGCTGTATGGCACTGTGGTCCAACTACTTCCGGGTGATGGCTACTCAACAAAAACACAACAAACTATGTGGCGGTATACAAAGATGGCGCTCGAGGAGTTTGACGGAGCAGCATTGGTGTACGTGTTGTGCATTCTTTCTTCGCAGCCATGATTTCGTCAGACTTTTCCGGCAACAATCGCTACTTATGACGGCGTCGGCGCCTCCTGCCATTTCCGGGTGAAATCCCTGACGAAAATTCCGTCGCATGCGCAGTACGCTGTTCCGATCCGATATCGTGCACAAGGTGGCACCAAGCGGATTGCTATCGGCCTAAGCCAGGGGTTCCAATCGGATTCGGGAAACCAATCCCTATACGATCCTTAGGCTGTGCACGTGAATTCGATACGATCCCAATCCGTTTGCAATCGGATTACACTCGTCCATGTGCACGCAGTACTCGTCTCCCGGCTGGCCTTTGAACGCCTTGGGGTCCCCTCGGAGGAGCTGGAGGAAGTGTCCGGGGTGAAGGAGGTCTGGGAGTCCCTGTTTAGACTGTTGCCCTTGGATAAGTGGAAGAAAATAGATGGATGGAACTTGAAAACTAATACAACTACATGACATCACAAGGTGGAACAGAGCGTTTTGAGCTTTAGACAGACGAATAATAAAGCCTTACTCAATGTGTGAATGAAACAAAACACAACTCCAGGTCTGTTTTGGAGGAGCGAACAGCAAATGTAGTCGTCTGTATTCCGCTCGTGTTCAGGCTGCCATACATTTCCATAGGTCCCTCTCCCCACGCGCCCCCAAAGTCATTAAAAATTAATCACAGCAATCATGGATAATACACTGGAAAGAGCTGCTCATTACCAGGACTGGAGTGTTTTTATTTTTACATTTCATTCTTTTATTTTTTTATTTACCGTCTTCGGGAAAAAAAAAAAAGTCTACAGACCGCAGCTAACGGATTAATTAACATGCTAGCACAAACTGGAGCGTTTTAATTTGGCCCGGGCTAATTGGAAACACAGATAGGCCGCAGTCATTTGTACAGGTGCAGGAAATAAATTATAGATAGATATTCTTAATGCTAACGGTAGCGGTGTGTGGACACAATGCGAGCACTGTCTCGAGTAAATGAACTGCTAAATGAGAAAGACTCCACCGAGGCGCCAAAGTAAGAGACAATTAATTTGGTTTTACCGAGCGCCGCTAATGGTGTACGCTCGTGTTTGGACATAGAGCACCAGGCTAATTTAAGGAAACCTCTTAAAACACGTATAAATGTAAACTTTCATTTCGTATGTAACTATTTACTTAACGCCGCACTGTGGAACTTTTCTAGTTCTAGTGGAGGGTCCGTCAAACGCTTTTCCCCATGGAGATGTCATTGCTTTGTCTGGAATGTTCCACAGTATGACTTTAAAGGTACAGTGTGTAGGATCTGTGGCGCATAGGTGGATGGTGGCTATTGCACTTCCTGTTTTAGCTACGGCAGACCTTGAGGGTCACCCGGGCGCGCCGTAACGCGGACAGCTCGCGTATCTGCGCACGAACCGCGCGCACCCGGCACTGTGCCAGCCCTCGCCGACAACTACAGTATAAATAATTTTTTTTCTTTTCGCATGAGAGCACACATTCCCGATCGTGTACCATGACAATCTACACATCAAATGAAACCTTACAGTCTCCTCTTTTTGACTATGCAATTCATTTCCTGGCACAACAATCACTCCCCGAGCACATGGGGCTTTTATACGGAAAAGCACAAAACGAGGTTTGTTACTTTGCTTACCTTTGAAGGCTCTCGACAGGTCAAACTTCAGTATTTCACCATAAACTTGGTCTCAATCTGTCCGTAAGGATCCAGCTAATAAAATCCAGTAAAACAATTTAGTCCAAAACACGTGTTAGATCCATTACGACGTGTGATCCCGCAACATGCTTGTCGTTGTTTACCCAAAACCATGAGCCCTTGGCGAAGGCGGAGCCCAAATGTCCTTCTGCGGCTCTCGTAATCAAAATGGCTGCCTCTATATGGGGAAGATCCCCCTTTTATGCAGGTATATCTAAGTCCAACAGAATACTTTGATTTCATGATGGAAGTAAAAAGGCTTGAAAAACACTGTTTTTGAATGGGTATCTTCAATTTCTGTAATTAACGGGTAATAATCTTACACACTGTCCCTTTAAACTGCGCTACCTCACGTTTATTCAATCACAAGTGGTTTTAGAGCTCAAAAACACCTAGAAATATGACATTCTGACTGTGAGCGGCGTCGCCTCTCCACAGATCTGACCTGTAACTTGGTCTGGTTTGGTTTCCGTGAAGATAGAAAGGTTTAATTTAATGCCATACTGCGGAACATTCCAGACAAAGCAAAAACAATCTGGTGTTTTGCTGAAGGACAAATTTGCCTCTCAGATTTCATGTACTTGTTGTTTCTTGTAGATCTGTGTAGAGTTTTTAAATGTGCTTTTTTATTGTAATTGACTGATATCTAATATATTTCAACAACATAAATACAAGACAGTGACTAAAGAGTGTTTTGAAGGAGCTGTGCCTGTGTACTTCTTGTGTGCATCTCGTGTACTTCTTGAGTACGTCTTGTGTACTTGTTTACGTCTTGAGTACGTCTTGTGTACGTCTTGTGTACTTCTTGAGTATGTCTTGTGTACTTCTTGTGTGCGTCTTGAGTACTTCTTGTGTATGTCTTGTGTACTTCTTGTGTGCGTCTTGAGTACGTCTTGTGTACGTCTTGTGTACTTCTTGTGTGCGTCTTGAGTACTTCTTGTGTATGTCTTGTGTACTTCTTGTGTACGTCTTGAGTACGTCTTGTGTACGTCTTGAGTACGTCTTGTGTACGTCTTGTGTACTTCTTGTGTACGTCTTGAGTACGTCTTGGGTACGTCTTGAGTACGTCTTGTGTACGTCTTGTGTACTTCTTGTGTACGTCTTGGGTACGTCTTGGGTACGTCTTGGGTACGTCTTGAGTACGTCTTGTGTACGTCTTGTGTACTTCTTGTGTACGTCTTGAGTACGTCTTGGGTACGTCTTGAGTACGTCTTGTGTACGTCTTGTGTACTTCTTGTGTACGTCTTGAGTACGTCTTGGGTACGTCTTGAGTACGTCTTGTGTACGTCTTGTGTACTTCTTGTGTACGTCTTGTGTACTTCTTGTGTACTTGTGTACTTCTTGTGTACGTCTTGTGTACTTCTTGAGTATGTCTTGTGTACTTCTTGTGTGCGTCTTGGGTACTTCTTGTGTATGTCTTGTGTACTTCTTGTGTACCTGTGTACTTCTTGTGTACGTCTTGAGTACGTCTTGTGTACGTCTTGTGTACTTCTTGAGTATGTCTTGTGTACTTCTTGTGTGCGTCTTGTGTACTTCTTGTGTGCGTCTTGAGTACGTCTTGTGTACGTCTTGGGTACATCTTGTGTACGTCTTGTGTACTTCTTGTGTACGCGTACTTCTTATGTACGTCTTGTGTACTTCTTGTGTACGTCTTGAGTACGTCTTGTGTACGTCTTGGGTACGTCTTGTGTACGTCTTGTGTACTTCTTGTGTACGCGTACTTCTTATGTACGTCTTGTGTACTTCTTGTGTACGTCTTGTGTACTTCTTGAGTACGTCTTGAGTACGTCTTGTGTACGTCTTGTGTACTTCTTGTGTACTGAACAGTTTTTGGATACTGAATGGTTGTATATATGTATATATTTATTGTATTGTATTGTATATGCATATGTATTGTATATATGGTTGTTTGCTTTATACCAAAGAGCAAAGCAGTGTAGAATTGTATTAAATCACACATTTTTAATAATTTTGATTTGAAAAACAGGTCGTTTGTATTGTCCAGGTAACCAGCCTTCTGCATTATTCTCACGTTTTAGCAATTTGAAAAGCTTCTTATCCTCGGCGAATCAGTATTTGTGCTGTTCGCGTGCCAGTTGCCAAGATGGTGAAACACTGATCTGTAAGTGGTGAAGTGCTTTAGGCTACATCCACACGACAACATGTGTCGGATCAGTAAATATTTGCGTCCAGACGAAAACGGAGCGCTGAGTGAAAACGATGTAATACATATGCCACACCGATATGTGGCGCTGTAAACAGGAAACAGCCAGAGCCACCGGAAACGCAATACTACAAAGAGCGCATGCACATAAAGTCCTTTCTCTTCCGCAAACAAACACAAGAAGATAATAATGATGGCGAACACACGCACAAAAAACGACTCTCTCGTTTGGACTGACGACGAAGTGGAGTTACTTCTCCGAGTTACGTTGGATTACAAAACACGTCAGTATCAGCAGAACGTCGACTGGGAGTCCTGCCAAAGCAGATAATGAAGGCATTGCGACGTCATCGTTTTCCAAAAGCTGCGTTTTGCTCGTCCACACGACAACGTGACCCCCGGCGTTCTCAGATTTCTCCACTCTCGAACCTGTTTTCAAAAAACACTGTTTTCGCCCCCCGGCGCCGTGTGGACGAAAGGCCAAAATGACTAAAAACTTCTCTGTTTCCACCAAAAAATGTTGTGTGGACGGGCCCTTAAACTCATTGCAGTGAATAATTAGCTCAGAATGCAAAAGGCGAAGGAGGAAAAGATGTGGACCTGAACATTGGAAGTATTTTCTGTTATTTAGAAAAGCAGAGTGCCTTTAAAAAAACCTAAACCGGGGGCAGCGCGTTCGCCCGCTCTCCTGATTCATCTCACATTATCCTTGATCAACTCTGATTTATGAAAACTTTCAGAACCTCTCGTCTCCCACATTTCCTCTTTCTTTTCGCAAATGACATCTCTCTCTTTAAAAAAAAAAGAAAAAAGAAAAAAAAAACACGGACGCCGACTTAAAAAAGACATAAAAGCGCGGAGGAGACGAGCGACTCAATTCAAGAGAAGTAGATTTGCTCCTGCGCCTGTCAGCCCTGTCATTACCGCTCTGATTCGCGAGAATGGGAAAAAAAAGAGGAAAAAAAAGAAAGAAAAAAGACGCCATTAAAAACGTCAAACGCCTTGTGATTATCCACTATCACACCGCGCTGAGACAAAGGGCCCCTGTCGGTTTTATTTAGCGCTGGAGCGGTGGTAAATGCTAGTTTGGGAGACGCGTTAGGATAAAGTGTTTTTGACGTGCCGAGGGGAGACTGAAAGGAACAGAGTGGCAGGTGAAATGAATGGGAAATTGCGCATACGTATGTTTTCTTTTCTTCCTTCCTTTCTTTTTTTTTTTTTTTTTTTTGAACAAATAACAGCTTTCAAATGATCCAAGGTTAAGCATGAGTAGAGATGCGATTCGAGCGAGGTAGGTGGTTATCTAATTCCTCAATTATATTAGCGTTAAGGATGATTAATGCTTCTGTACTACGCAAAACGGGTCCGTGTGAGCTTAAAGATTAAAAATTGTGTAACTTTTCTGCTGGAGGGTCCGTCAGATGCTTTTCTTCATGGTCTAAAGCAAGTCTAAACCAGGTCTAAACCAAACAGGTGTAAACCAGGTCTAAAAGAGATCTAAACCAGAATTAAATTAGGTCTAAACCAGGTCTAAATCAGGTCTAAAGCAGGTCTAAATCAGGTCCAAACCAGGTCTAAACTAAACAAGATCTAAACCAGGAATAAGACGGGTCTAAAACAAGTCTAAACCAGGTCTAAAAAGAGGTCTAAACCAGAATTAAATTTGGCCAAACCAGGTCTAAATCAGGCCTAAACTAAACAAGATATAATCCAGGTCTTAACCAGGAATAAAACAAGTCTAAAACAAGTCTAAACCAGGGCTATATCATGTCTAAAAAGGTCTAAACCAGAATTAAATTAGGTCTAAACCAGGTCTAAACTAAACAAGATCTAAAACAGGTCTAAACCAGGAATAAAACAGGTCTAAAAGAAGTCTAAACCAGGGCTACACCATGTCTAAAACAGGTCTAAACCAGAATTAAATTAGGTCTAAACCAGGTCTAAATCAGGTCTAAACTAAACCAGGTCTAAACTAGGAATAACCCAGGTCTGAAACATCTCTAAAACAAGTCTAAACCAGGGCTAACCCAGGTGTAAATTAGGTCTAAACCAGGTCTAAACTAAACAAGATCTAAACCAGGTCTAAGCCAGGAATAAAACAGGTCTAAAACAAGTCTAAACCAGTGCTAAACCAGGTTTAAACCAGATCTAAACCAGGTCTGAAAGAGGTCTACTCAATCCAGGTCTAAACCAAGGAAACACAACTCTGGGTCTAGTCAATTTTGCGTTTCCTTTAAATGTGCATTGTGTAACTTTTCTGGCGGAGGGTCCGTCAAACGCTTTTCTCCATGGAGATGTTATTGCTTTGTCTGAAATGTTTCACAGTATGGCATTAAATCTTTCTATCTCCATGGTGACCAAACCAGACCCAGTTACAGGTCAGATCTGTGGAGAGGCGACCCCGCTCGCAGTCAAAATGTTTGTTTTTCGAGGTATTTTTGAGCTCTATAACCGCCTGTAATTGAATAAATGTAAAGTAGAGCTGTTTAAAGTCACACTGTGGAACATTCCAGTCAGAGCAATGACGTATCCATAGAAACAAGCAGGTGACGGACTCGAAATCCAAAAACATACACACCTGTACCTGTTATAATGTTGTTACCTCCTCAAAAACAGACCTGGAGTTGTGTTTTGTGTCATTGAGTAACTCTTTATTATTAGTCTGTCTACATTTCCAAAGCTCAAAACGCTCTGTTCCACCTTGTGATGTCATGAAGTTTTCTGGTTTTAACACCTTCCTTTTACCTTTAGTTCAGTCGACACTGGCAATTCCAGGTCTGTAATTATCCAAATGATTCTAATGAAGGTATATGGACTTTAAAAACGCAATGGAGCACTTCCTGTATCACCACATGACATCACAAGGTGGAGCAGAGTGTTTTATTTGTTTGAGAGAAGAACTAAATCTGCAGGTTTTGTGTGTTAAACGTGTGAATGAAAAAAAAAAATAAAAAAGCACAACTCCAGGTCTGAGGAAACAACATTAGAACATGGATCAGAAAATTCCGTAATATGATCTCCATGGAGACCAGCAGGTGCCCGAGCCTCGTACAGAACACGTACGGGTGTGAGAAATGTAATAAAAACGACTCCAGATATTTACATTATAAAATCAGACCTACTTTATACAATCTACATCAAACCTCTGTATTAATCTGTCACGTCCTGAAAACCTTAGAAGGGAGATTTTCGATGAACATGAGATTCAATAAAAGCCGGGCGCACTGTAAATGCCAGCCGGGGAGACGCGTTGGCATAAAGTGTTTTTGACGTGCGGACGGGAGAGAAACTGAAGAGAAAATGAACGGGAGAATTTGAGCTCATCTGCAAATACAAAAAAAAAAAAAAAAACGGCTTTTAAATGATCCGTCAGAAACGTTCAGGGTCAATCATGAGCAGTGAGCGAGATGAGGTCCGATATTACGCCGCGCGGGATGTCTTCAAAAACATGTCTTCAAAAACATATGAAAAAGTTAGATTAGTTTGACTTTCATTTTTGATGCTTCATTTGCGCTCCACATTAAATAACGCTCCCTTCAGATTGCCTTCACAACACAATCAGAGTGCATCCTTCTAATTAAACTACTGCACATCGCGTCAGGTTTGTGAAGTTGCTGTGTGCAGTTTTGTGTCATGTTTTTGTGCGTTTATATTTTAACTGTGCCTTTTATTTTAACTGTTGTGTGGGGAATGGGTGCTGTAGGCCTGTGGGTTGAGATTTGGATACGATCATACTACTAACTGTAAAGCAGGTTTCAGACTGGCGCGTCGGGGCGTCCAGTTTACGCTCGTCTAGGCGAGAATCTGCCGTCGGAGCCACAAACACCACAACAAGAACTCTACGATGGGTCATTAACGGAGCATAGATATACTGTATATGCTGCCGAGCTGACAAAGCCACGATTGCATCAGGGACATCTGAACTCAAATGCAAAGGCGTCCAACTAGAGGCGTCGAGCACATTTTTTGATCCGTGCCCGAGAGAGATCGTTCATTATAACATGGTAGAAACTTCAAAGTCAATTTTGCATAAATTTGCTCCCTTTAAGTTAAATAGAGTTTGCTAAGAAAGTTTCAGAATGTTTAGAGTAAGCAGCACCATGTTCCTGGGTGTGCATATCTCTGAGGACCTCTCCTGGTCAAAGAACACTGCATCACTGGCCAGTAAAGCCCAACAGCGACTCTACTTCCTCCGCAAGCTGAAGAGAGCCAGAGCCCCAGCTCCCATCATGAGCACCTTCTACAGAGGCACCATAGGTCACATCCTCACCAGCTGCATCACTGTGTGGTATGGCACCTGCACCGTGTCCTGCCGGGAAAAGCTACACCGAGTAGTAAGAGCAGCTGAGAGAATCGTGGGTGTCTCTCTCCCCTCCCTGCAGGACGTCTACCGCACCCGCCTCACCCGCAAAGCCCTCTGGGTGATCCCACCCATCCAACTGCCTCTTCAGTCTGCTGCCATCAGGAAGGAGACTGAGGAGCCTCAGGGCCAAGACCAGCAGACTGAAAGACAGCTTCATCCACCAAGCTGTCAGGATGCTCAACTCTCTCCCTGCCCTCCCTCCCCCAATGACACAAGAAAGAAAGTCAAGGCAGGAGGAGCGTGTGTTGTTGAAGTATGTGACTAGGTCCTCAATGGTTGGATTATTGGGGAGGGTGGATGTAGCGAGGGTATTGGAGATGTGGGTGGTGATTTAAGATTGGGGAAAGATATTGTACGTGTTTGTGTTGATTTGGGACCGGTTATGTTGATGGTGCAGGATATTGCAAGGTGGTCTGAGATGGCAAAGTCAGTGTGTGAGCGTGAGTCAGTGACAATACCAGAGGTGCAGATGAGGTCCAAGATGTGTCCACGGGTGTGGGTGGAAAAGTCAGCATTTTGGATGAAGTTAAAGCTGTTTAAGGTGTCCATAAAGTGATGTGCAGTGTTACAGGAGGGGGAGTCAAAGTGGATGTTGAAGTCGCTTAAGAGCAGAGTGGGTGTAGAGTATGAAGAAAGTTGTGTGATAAATTCTGCTAAATCTGACAGAATGGATGGGTTTGTTTTGGGGGGGTGAAAAATTAGGGCAATGGCCAATGGAGTTGAGCCAGGGAGTTGAAAGCTGGGATGTTCAAAAGTGGGGGCTGAAGGAATAGGGAGAGGTGGGGGTAGATGGCAGCAATACCCCCACCCCGGCCATCAGGACGATGTTTGTCCAGGTAGGAGAATCCAGGAAGTGGCTTGGTTGAGAGAGCAGTAATCCAGAGTTTTTTTGCCAGGTTTCTGTTGGACAGAGTAGATCCAGTTGAGAGTCCAGGATTAATTCGTTGAGGCCTTTATTGCTGAGGGATCTTGTGTTTGATAGTCCAGTTTTCAGAGTTTTTCTTTTTTTTTTTTGTAAAGAGGTGAGGGAGGAAATGGGAATGGAGCGGACATTGAAAGCATTCACGTGACGGGTGCTCTGATGACATAGCCGGTTGTCGTGGAGATGAGGAGTGGAAGTGTAGTGAAGGACAGTTTGAGTTGTGGAGGAGGAAAACAGCGGCATATTTGGCCACACCCCCACCCGCTGCACTGGCCTGTCTCTGTCCTCCTCATTTGCATTCAAGCAACAATGCCCAGAATAAAGTGTTTCAGAGACATTTTTAGGACTCTGACTGTCTTCATGAGGCTCTCTCATGCACTGAGGCTTGATTTTGAAGAAGGATTTCAGTTACAGTATTAGGGACCCATTAAGGCGCCATATAAAAGCATCAAGAAGTACCATGTCATGTAAAAAAAAAAATGAGACTTTTTTTAAGCCCTCAAAGTTTCTAATAAAAAATCCTTGATTCATTATTGTAACATACTGAACAGATACAACCTGTTAAACTTTGACAATATGATTTTTTTTATTCTGAGATGCAGCTGCTCCAGAGAATTATCCACAAAGCTGCTCCCCGTCCTTCAAGAGGCTTCTTCCAGTTAAGATCAGAGCAGATGACAAGAACATCTCGCTCATCTGTAAATTCTGATCTGACCATTCCCTTTAAACGTACTCTGATGGGACAGTCGGCTTTCTCATACGCTTCCAGCTGATCTTAAAACTTGCAAGAACTCTCAGACTTTCTCTCATGGACTAAAACAGTGTCTTCTGAGCAGGAAATGAACATCAGGCTTCTTCAAACATTTAAACATTCTGACTGAGTACCGCAGATGGATTGTGTAGATGTAAATGTGTTTGACTAATGACATTTGTCTTGATGGTGTTGCTGAAGAACCGTATTTTAGAGGATAATAATACTGATGAATTTGTTAAATGTACATTTTAGTGGATATTGATGACAATTAAATTTTTAGACAATAATGAGTCTTGTATGAGTCTTGTACTTATGGAAATTTGAATGAATGAATTTGGATTGTTTTAAATGTTTAATGAAGAATTGGATCGTGGTTACTTTAAGTAGACACGGTTAATGATGAAACGTTGATGAAATGTTGTTTTTAGAGTTGGTCTGATGTAAATATGATAGTTTCTTTAATGTCAAGGACTGTGGATGGAAAGGAGCTTGGAGCTAAATATGGCAGAGCATCTTTTCTCACTGAGATGAATGTTTTCTGTGTACTGTCCTTGTTTTAAATTATAAAAAACTATACACTTGCTCAATAGACCGTGTGCAAAGGCTATGGGTTTTTGTCTTAAAGTTTTCCATTTTCATTAGTCTTTTTATATATTTCATAATTATTTATTGTATCTTTTAATCAACAGTTCTTGCTCCTTTCGAAGTGCAAGGTCTCGGTATGAAAAGCTGTTAAGATGAAAACAGAAATTCGCTATTTACTGTTGGATCTTTGTGAAATCCAGGGTTAAATGTCGACCTTTGCGCCTTTCATCACTGCAAATCATTATTTCATTTTAATTTGTGCTTTTGTATTGAATGTTTGTATAATTTTCTCCTGAACAGTTTTTATTCCATGTCCGTTATGATTTGACTTCCATGTGACCCTCTCAAACTCCTCATTACTCCGTGACTGAGAGAAGTGCTCAATAACATTAAGTAAAGTTGAATTAAACTTGAAACACAGCACTAAAAATACAGCGTCTATGAGGAAATATTACCGCGTTTCTGATTTGTAATGATTATCAGACTGTAGGGGGCGCTCCACAGCCGAGAATGGTATATAAAAACTAGGGCTGTCAGTTTAACACGTTAATCAGATTAATTAATTACACTGTAAATTAATGCGTTATAAAATACGCATTAATTCAATTCATTATGAGTGGCAATTCAATGTGCATTTTAAATTTGGTGTGCAACGAGCAAATCGTTGCCAGGGCCTTTGAACCGCAAGAACGAAGACAACAAGATTTGTAGCTTTTGTCAAAAAGAATTTTCCGATCACCGAAGCTGCTCCAGCTTGATGGATCATTTGAATGATAAACACGTCCGGACAAGTTCCATTGTTACTGGTGATAGAGCGAGTGTGAGCGAACTTCACCAAACCAACAAACCAACAAACCACCAAACCAACAAACCACCAAACCACCAAACCACCAAACCAACAAACCACCAAACCAACAAACCACCAAACCACCAAACCAACAAACCACCAAACCACCAAACCAACAAACCAACACACCAACAAACCACCAAACCAACAAACCAAAAATCCAAAAAAACACCAAACCACCAAACCACCAAACCAACACACCAACAAACCACCAAACCGCCAAACTGCTGAACCGCCAAACCGCCAAACCAACAAACCACCAAGCCACCAAACCAACAAACCAACAAACTGCCAAACCAACAAACCACCCAACCAACAAACCAACAAACCACCAAACTGCTGAACCGCCAAACCGCCAAACCAACAAACCACCAAACCACCAAACCAACAAACCAACAAACCACCAAACTGGTGAACCGCCAAACCGCCAAACCAACAAACCACCAAACCACCAAACCAACAAACCACCACCAACAAACCCCAACCCACCAAACCAACAAAACGACAAACCACCAAACCGACAAATCACCAAACCAACAAACCGACAAATGAACAAACCACCAAACCAACAAACCACCAAACCACCAAACCGAGAAATCACCAAACCGACAAACCGACAAACCAACAAACCACCAAACCAACAAACCACCAAACCACCAAACCCCCAAACCGACAAACCGAGAAACCACCAAACCAACAATCCACCAAATCACCAAACCACCAAACCAACAAACCACCAAATCACCAAACCAACAAACCACGCTCACAGAATTTGGGAAACGAATGAGCAAAATGACCGCAGAAAAAATGACAAACTCAATCGCAAACTGGGTTACCTCTCTCTGTCTCTTACTCTCTCTCTCAAATTCTCTCTCTCTCTCTCTTGAGATTAAAATGCGATTAATTAGATTAATGAATTACAAGTCCTGTAATTAAATAGATGATTTTTTTAATCACCTGACAGCACTAACTAAAACAAAAAGATGGAAAAGTTATAGAGGATTGTTTTCAATTTGGTCCAATGTTTAAACAGTTTGTGGTACAGCTTTTTGTTTTTTCCCCAGACTTTTGTCCTTTTGAAATCTGTGTCCAGATGTGCGTTCCGTAATTGAAATTTCTCTGGATTTAGATGAGCTGTTCATGGCGCTCATACATGCCAACAGACCTGGAGTTGTGTTTTGGTTCATTCTCACATGTTTAACACACAAACCCTGGATATTTAGGCTGAGTTCTTCCTTAAAACTTCCTGAAAACACTCTGTTCCACCTTGAAATAAAACACAACTCCAGGGCTGTTTTCAAGGAGGAAACAGCATTAGAACACAGCTTTGCATGCCTAGTTTGAGGTATTGTAACCCTGTCGAAAATACCCCATCAGGAAACATTTTCATCTAACATTTCCACAATGTTCGTCTTTTAGAGCTGACGAAGCCTCTCGGATGAGCGGCGAAACGTTTTCAACCAAACATACTTTGTCCAGTTGACAAATTGAACTTCTCCTTTTATCACAATATTAAATACACATTTCAAACAGAATTATTGTGGAAATGCATATAATCTGGCATTTTTATCCTCCTGAGACCTGACCCATTCATTTCTGTCCTTTATAGTGGACATTGAATTAACCAGTCTGTCTTTTAAGTTTTGAGATATTCTAGTTTGTGGCTGCACTATGATTAAAAATAAATAAATCAATAAATAAGAAAAACCTAAAACCTTTTTGAGGTGACTGTAGAAGCTTGTCAGAGATGTTGGTCAACAAAACAAATAGGTTAGTTTTTGTTAGGTTGTTAACATGACATGGATTTAACACCATAATGTCTCCGGCGTCCATTACAGAGGACATGTTACAAAATTATGAATAAAAATAAAATTGTCAAAATGTAAATGCTAAGGTGTTCATTTACCTCCAAATAGAAAAACCCTAAAAAATTTGAAATACACTTTCTTCAAGTCCCAGGAGGATATACAGGTCTGGGAAAAAATAAGAGACCACTGCATTTTTTTGTGAAATCAGCATCTCTACATGTATTACAGCCATTGAATTCCAGCGTCTGTTGAATTCCAACACAAACACAAAGCTGAGCTACTTCAGTTCTTGCACCAGGAGTGGAATAAAGTCACCCAAGAACAATGTGAAAGACTGGGACTAAACCAGGTCTGAACCAGGACTAAACCAGATCTGAACCAGGACTAAACCAGGTTAAAACAGGGAATAAACCAGGACTAAACTAGGGCTAAACCCGGTCTGAACTAAGACTAAACCAGGTCTAAACTAGGACTAAACCCTAAACCAAAACTAGAATCAAACCAGATCTAAACCAGGAGTAAACCAGGTTAAAAATGGGAGTAAACCAAAACTAGGATTAAACAAGATCTGAACCAGGGCTAAACCAGGGATAAACCAGGTTAAAAAAGGGACTAAACAAGGCCTAAACTAAGACTAAACCCGTTCTGAACCAAAACTAAACCAGGTCTAAACTAGGACCCAAGAACAATGTGAAAGACTTGTAGAGAGCATGCCAAGACACATGAAAGCTGTGATTAAAAATAAGGGTTATTGCACCAAATATTGATTTCTGAACTCTTCTTAAGTGCAAACATTCGTATTATGTTGTTTTAAAATGAATTTGATCTTGTTTCTTTGCATTGTTTGAGCTCTGAAAACATGGATCTTTTTTGTTATTTTGACCATTTGTCATTTTCTGCAAATAAATGCTCTAAACTAAGGATAATATTTTATTTGGAATTTGGGGGAAATGTTGTCAGTAGTTTAGAGACTCAAACAAAAATGTTCCTTTTGCCCAAACACAAACCTATAAGTAGTAAAATCAGAAAAACGGATCATTTTGTTTTATTGTTTGTTATTGTTGATACATTTTTAACCTTATTTTTTTCCAGAGCTGTATATAATATGGTTTTAATTCAATTTAATTTAATTCAGGAAAATGAATGGTGAGAAAAACAAACAAACAAAAAACATTCAATACATATTTTTATTTTATTTATTTAACATTTTTTCCACATTAAAAAAAAATAATACTTTTTTAATATTTTATTTTTATACATTTTTATATATTTTTTAAATGAATAAATAAATAAATAAAAATATCTGTGTCTCCCCTTAACAGCTGTCCTGTTTTGGATCTGAACCAGTCTTTGGCATTTCTTCCTGTGTGTGTGTGTGTGTGTGTGTGTGTGTGTGTGTGTGTGTGTGTGTGTGTGTGTGTGTGTGTGTGTGTGTGTGTGTGTGTGTGTGTGTGTGTGTGTGTGTGTGTGTGTGTGTGTGCACGCCCGGGGACTCTAATTGGCTGAAGTGCCTGTCAATCACGTAGTAAGTGGGGCAGTCACACCTGGATTGGCCCGTATGATTGACAGTCCCCGGGGACCAATCACAGGAGGCAGACAGCTCGACCGACCGGGCCCTGGGCTGTTACACGCCAGGTGAGCGGCTCCACTCCGTTCTTTCTTCTCCTCCGCACATTTTATAACTTTCCCAAACTCAGCCGTCCATCACATCCCCAGAAAGAATTTAAAATAATGCTGAGGAGTCTTTCTGGGATGTTCCAGAAGATAAAATAAAATAAAATGTAGCTTGATTATGCATATGTTAATAAGAATCAGGAGTTTTATTGCCATTGTCATTGTTTTTGTCATAAGGAACCTGCTTTGGCGTCCTGGTGCAACATTAAACAAAACATTAGAATATAAAGTACGACAAGACAAGTTTATCTGTACAGAATGTGTACACAAAGTAATTCAAAGGGCTTTAAAGAAGAAGACATTAAAATCACAATACAAACAAATCAAAACATAAATATGATACTATAAAAACAAAAAAATAAGGGCATGCACGCAGGTCTAAAAAAGGTCTAAGCCAGAATTAAATTAGGTCTAAACCAGGGCTAAACTAGGAATAAACCAGGTCTAAACCATGTCTAAAACAAATCTAAACCAGGGCTAAAACAAGTCTAAACCAGGGCTAAACCATGGCTAAACCAGGGCTAAACCATGGCTAAACCAAGTCTAAATTAGGTCTGAACCAGGTCTAAACTAAACCAGGTCTAAACCATGTTTAAAACAAGTCTAAACCAGGGCCAAAACATGTCTAAACTAAGGCCAAACCATGGCTAAACCAGGGCCAAACCATGGCTAAACCAGGTCTAAAAGAGGTCTAAACCAGATCTAAATTAGGTCTAAACCAGGAATAAACCAGGTCTAAAACAAGTCTAAATCAGGGCAAAACCATGGCTAAAGCAGGTCTAAAAGAGGTCTAAACCAGAATTAAATTAGGTCTTAACCCGGTCTAAACTAGGAATAAACCAGGTCTAAACCATGGCTAAAACATGTCTAAAAGAGGTCTAAACCAGATCTAAATTAGGTCTAAAGCAGGAATAAATCAGGTCTAAAACAAGTCTAAACCAAGGCTAAACCAGGTCTAAAATAGGTCTAAACCTGATCTAAATCAGGTTTAATCCAAGTTTAAACTAAACCAGATTTAAACCAAGGAAACACAACTCTAGGTCTAGTCAAATTTGCATTACCTTTAAAGGGACAGTGTGTTAGATTTTTACCCGTTAATTACCGAAATTGAAGATACCCATTCAAAAATACATTGTTTTCCAAGCCTTTTCACTTCCATCATGAAATCAAAGTATTCTTTTGGACTTAGATATAGTCACATAAAAGGGGGATCTTCCCCATGCAGAGGCAGCCATTTTGAATACGAGAGCCGCAGAAGGACATTTGGGCTCCGCCTTCGCCTTCAGCAAGGCTCGTGGTTTTGGGTAAACAACGACAAGCATGTTGCCGAATCACACGTCGTAATGGATCTAACACGTGTTTTGGACTGAATTGTTTTACTGGATTTTATTCGCTGGATCCTCACGGACAGATTTCAGACCAAGCTTATGGTGAAATACAGAGTTTGACCTGGGCAGAGCCTTCAAAGGTAAGCTTTGTGCTTTTCCGTTTAGTGCTTTTCCGTATAAAAGCCCCATGTGCTCGAGGAGTGATTGTTGTGCCGGGAAATGAATTGCATAGTCAAAAAGAGGAGACTGTAAGGTTTCATTTGATGTGTAGATTGTCATGATACATGATCGGGAATGTGTGTTTTCATGCGAAAAGAAAAAAAAAGTGAACGGGGGACCGCGTTTTATGTATACAGTACTGGCGCGCGGTTCTTGCGCCGGTACGCGAGCTGTCGGCGCTACGGCACGCCCGGGTGACCCTCGAGGTCTGCCGTAGCTAAAACAGGAAGTGCAATAGCGACTATCCACCTATGCGCCACGAATCCTACACACTGGGGCTTTAAATGTGGATTGTGAATTTTTCTGATGGAGCGTCCGTCAAATGCTTTTCTCCATGGAGATGTTATTGCTTTGGCTGGAATGTTTCACAGTGTGGCATTAAACCTTTCTATTTTCATGGAAACCAAACCAGACCAGGTTACATCTGGTACATCTGCGGAGAGGCGACCCCGCTCTGTCAAAATACCAGTTTTTCTAGATATTTTTGAACTATAAAACCACCTGTAATTGGATAAATGTAAAGTAGAGCAATGAAACAAGCAGGTGATGGACCCTCCACCAGAAAAGTGACGTAGCGCACCGTTAAACCAGCTTTAAACGTGGACTACACCAAACCCCCCGCACATCTGGATCAAACCAGGACTGACCCAGCCCTGAAGCGCGTTTGTTAACTCTGCTGCTAACCCACTTCCTCTGATCATCTTAACTAATCAAAGAACACCGTGTAATCTATAGCTCTCCTCCTCGACCTCTCCACAGACCCGTTTCACTGTTTCAATTCTCGTCACAAATCCTCTAAAAGCTCTGAGCCCTCTGATCCGCGTCCATCGCCCATCGATTTATCTGAAAATGCATTTATGGCGTGTCACCGGTGTCCTTTAGCTTTGCTTTAAAAACGACGCTATTGACGGGCTGGCGCTCAATGAGAGGTTAGCCATATTAGCTCGATGTCTCGTAATAAAACCATGGATTCGTTTGGCATTTGCCGCATCGACCGTCGCCGGGGGGAACTATTGACGGAGCGTGTCTTTATTAAGTGCATCCCACCGCGCAGAAGGCTCCCGGGGGTCACGCGGGGAGAACAGGTGACTTCCAAACTGTCATGTGTTTACAGTACGTGATCCAGTTTAGCCTGTGTGTAATTAACTGTTAACTTGTTTAAGGTCCTACGTTACACAAACCTGACTCCCGAGAGCTTTAAGTTATGTTATAATGTCGTTACCTCCTCAAAAACAGACCTGAAGTTGTGTTTTGTTCATTCACACATGCTGTTTCAACTTGTGAAGTGGTATTTTTCAAGTTAACAAGTGTCTAAAATATGTCTAAAACAAGTCTAAACCAGGGCTCGACCAGATCTAAATTAGATCTAAACCAGGTCTGAACTAAACAAGATCTAAACCAGGTCTACAACAGGCCTAAAACAAGTGTAAACCAGGGCTAAACCAGATCTAAACCAGGTCTAAACCAAACCAGGTCTAAAAGAGGTCTGAATCAGATCGAAACCAGGTCTAAACTAAACAAGATGTAAACCAGGTCTAAACCAGGAATAAAACAGGTCTAAAACAAGTCTAAACCAGGTCTAAAAGAGTTCTAAACCAGAATTAAATTAGGTCTAAACCAGGCCTAAATCAGGTCTAAAGTAAACCAGGTCTAAACTAGGAATAAACCAGGTCTGAAACATGTCTAAAACAAGTCTAAACCATGGCTAACCCAAGTCTAAATTAGTTCTAAAACAGGTCTAAAGTAAACTAGATCTAAACCAGGTCTAAACCAAGGAAACACAACTCTAGTCAGTTTTGCGTTTCCTTTAAATGTGCATTTTATAACTTTTCTGGCAAAGGGTCCGTCAAAGGCTTTCCTCCATGGAGATGCTATAGCTTTCTCTGGAATGTTTCACAGTATGGCATTAAAGCTTTCTATTTTCATGGGAACCAAACCGGACCAGGTTACAGGTCAGATCTGTGGAGAGGTGAGATTTTTTTGAACTATAAACCCAGCTGTAATTGAATAAATGTAAAGCAGAGCAATGGCGTATCCATAGAAACAAGCAGGTGACGGACCCTCCACCAGAAAAGTTACACAGTGCACCTATTTTTAAACACCAGATGCCCTTCCACAACCACATTTTCCATTCATTTATCACTGTTCAGATTGCAAGAACTAAATCGTGTATGTTTGTCTGATAAATGTTGATGTTTGGGCCCCGGAGCCCGACTGTGCCTACTGCCATTGTGTCCTTTGGCAAGACACATCACAAACCTTTATAAATGTGTGGCTGTTTTTAGAGTGAGCGTCTGTGTGATTTTGAATGTATAAGAAATGCATTTGTGTTATTATCGCATGTATGGATTCCTCTGTTTCCTCACAGTGGAACAGTAAACGTATTTAAATCCAGTATTGAATGAACCAGTTGCAACATAATAGAAACTCAATTGGCAGAAAATAGCCTGAGCAGACCCTGATTAAAATGTATTTGTTTTTAATAATGCTACAATGACTGCTGCTCACTTAAAAAGACACTTGAATGACACTGACACTGCTGCTTAAATGACATTAACACTGCTGCTTAAATGACACTGACACTGCTGCTTAAATGACACCGTTTGAGCTTTATTACGCCCCACATTGTGTGTTTTACTTATTTCTAGGCCTGTCAGTTTAACGCGTTAATTAGATTAATTAATTACACTGCAAATTAACACGTTATAAAAATGAATGCAATTAATTATGAGCGGCAATTCAATGTGTGCACATTTTAAATTTGGCGTGCGGCGAGCGAATCGCTGCCAGGGCCTTTAAACGGGGAGTTTATTTATAAAAAGAACGAAGACGGGGACGATCAACAAGAACGCCGTGATTTGGAGCTTTTGTCAAAAAGAATTTTCCGATCACCGAAGCTGCTCCAGCCTGACGGATCAATTGAACGATAAACACGTCCGGACAAGTTCCATTGTTACCGGTGATAGAGCGAGCGTGAGCGCACTTCAACAAACCACCAAACCAACCACGCTCACAGAATTTGGGAAAAGACTGAGCAACGTGACTACAGAAAACTGAAAAACTCAATCGCAAAGTGGGTTAATTCGTTCGCTCGCTCACTCACAATATCTCTCTCTTACACTCTTAAAATGTGATTAATTAGATTAATTAATTACAAATCATATAATTTATTAGATTTATTTTTTTAATTGCCTGACAGCACTACTTATTTGTATTACAAATAAGTTTACTTTTGCTACGGGTATATGTGATGTTTTAGTCATGGTGGTTATTGTCTTGTTTATCACATGTTTTATGTTCACTGTGGGCCTAGGGGGCGCTGCAATTTCAAATCCTGTGTGTGCAACCTGTACATATGTTTTTTGACAATAAAGCTGACTTTGAACTTTGAATTTTGCTCCTGCTCCTACTACTGGTACTGCTATTACTACTTCTACTTTTATGGCTAGTACTTTTACGCTACAATATGAGAATTAAAGGGCGACATTATTTCTATGTTCTACTGTTGTTTCGTCATCGCAAACAAACCTCGAGCTGTGTTTTGTTTCATTCACATGTTTAACACACAAATCTTGCAGATTTAGGCAAGCAGAAGACTTAGACTTAGACAAACTTTATTGTTTTGGGTACGGTAGCTCACTCATCTCACTCACTCATATATAACAAAGGGTAAAAGACCGGTATCAGATGAGACATAATTAGATGCATAAAAATAATAATAAATATATATGTACAAATCAGATTTAAATAGAAAAGTAGTAGTCAAATATAAAATACATTCTCAAATATGATGTTCAGTACGAGCTGTATACAGTTGTAGGGAGTATTATCTGTTACATAAGGGTGAGTTGTTGTACAGTTGTATGGAGTATGGTATGAATGTAGTCCTGTATCTCTCGCTGTATCTGTTTGAGAAAAACACTTGTGATGTCATGTGGTAATACAGGAAGTGCACCACTGTGTTTTTAAACTCCATACACCTTCATTAGAATGATTTGGATCATTTCAGCCCTGGAATTGCTGACCTTTACTGAAATAAAGGTAAAAATGTAGCTGACTTGAAAAAAAATTGAATGTCATGCCATGTTCCCAATAGGAAGTGAACATGGGGGCACTTCTGGCTCCGTCGACTCTGGCTCCAATTGACTTTAAATTGAATAATCGTCTCCTTTCTCTCTCTGTGTAACTGCTGCTCTAAGCCTCGTCATTTTGGTTTTAAAATGTTCGTATTAACCCGCTCTACATGATACTGGTGTTTATTTCAGTATTTCATCCATAAATACATTTTACAGCAGCCTTTGGGGAAAGAAAGCACCCGACTAGTCTGTTGTTTATGTTCATTTATGGACTAAAAAGTGAAATAAAGACACTAGGGTCATCTAGAGTGGTTTATAATTAAAATTTAATTAAAATGACAAGTCTGACAGCAGCAGTTTGTCATGTGTTCTAGGACTCTGTCACAGTTTTGCCTGTTTACATGTTTATCCCCAGTCCAGCTCCATTTTTTAGCCTGATCCTGATCTTTCGCTTCCTCCCTGCAGTTTTCCTGCAGCTGTCGCTCATTCCCCAATCATGCCAGGGTCGTCTATAGAAACTCCCTCTGCCCAGTCAGTTCTGGCTCGATTGTCGACCAGTCAAGAGACTCTCGAGCTCTTTATCGGAAACTCTGAATCTGAAATCTGTTGTTTGCATTTTGTGCAATTCTGTATTGTTCCCTGTTTGAAGAATCTGTTCTGAGTTATTCCCAGCCTGTTCTCTAATTAGAGTATTTCCCAGTTTTGGAGGATATTGTAGTTCACATTATAATATCTTCTCTTCCTTTTTTGTTTTTCAGCCTGGTTTGTCAAATTAAGGCTGCATCTCATTTCTCTGTCTCACCCCTTTGTCTTACTCCTACCCCTTGGTTTTGTGCGTTCATGTGAAGGCAAGGGGTGTCCTGAGCGTTACTGGGGCCCCATCCTGGAGCCAGGCCTGGAGTGGGTGCACACCAACGAGCGCCTGGTGGCCGGACCTTCCCCCATGGGGCCCGGCCGGGCTCAGCCCAAAAGAGCGACATGGGGCCGTCTTCCTGTGGACCCACCATCCGCAGAAGGATCTATAAGGGGCCGGTGCAAAGAGATCTGGGCGGCAGTCGAAGGCAGGGGCCTCGGCGACCGGATCTCAGGACATGGAGATGAGCTCTGGGGACATGGAATGTCACCTCGCTGGGGGGGAAGGAGCCCGAGCTCATGCGGGAGGTTGAGCGCTATCGACTAGATATAGTAGGCCTCACCTCCACGCACAGCTTGGGCTCTGGAACCCAACTCCTTGAGATGGGCTGGACTCTCCACTTCTCTGGCGTTGCCCTCAGAATGGCGGCGGGCTGGTGTGGGCCTGCTCCTTGCCCCACAGCTCAGCCGCCGTGTGTTGGAGTTCACCCCGTTGAATGAGAGGGTCGCATCCCTGGGCCTTTGGGTTGGGGACAGGTCTCATTGTTGTGTCGGCTTACGGGCCGAACACCAGTGCAGAGTACCCGGTCTTCTTGGACTGCCTGGGAGGGGTATTGGACAGTGCACTGACCAGGGACTCTGGGAGTATGGGGTTCGGGGCCCTTTGCTAAGGGTTGTTCAATCCCTGGATGACCGGAGCAGGAGCTGTGTTTGCATTGCCGGTAGTAAGTTGGACCTGTTTCTGGTGCATGTTGGACCCCCCCAGGGCTGCCCTTTGTCACAAGTTCTGTTCATTATATTTATGGACAGAATTTCTAGGCGCAGTCAGGGGCCGGAAGGGATCCGGTTTGGGAACCACAGGATCTCATCTCTGCTATTTGCAGATGATGTTGTCCTGATGGCTTCATCGAACCGGGACCTCCAGTGTGCATTGGGGTGGTTCGCAGCCGAGTGTGAAGCGGCTGGGATGAGGATCAGCTCTTCCAAATCCGAGGCCATGGTTCAACCCAAAAAAGGTCCTCTCCGGGTGGGTGGAGAGTCTTTGCCTCAGGTGGAGGAGTTCAAGTATCTTGGGATCTTGTTCACGAGTGAGGATGGAGCATGATATTGACAGTCCCTGCTTAGAATGTTGCCCCCAAGACCCGGCCTCAGATAAGAGGAAGAAAATGGATGGATGGACATTCGTACCCCAAGCCCTCTCTGCAAAGACCTAGATAAAGGGGCAAGACAGAGTAATGGGACGCAGCATAGGCTTCACCCTTTGGACACTTTGTTGAACTGAAAGAAGGCCTTAGCATTTGACTGTGTTGTTGTGTTGAGTTTGAGTCCAAGTTGCCTGTGTGACAGACTCGTTGTGCGTTAAAACTGCAGAAAGTGCGGCTCCTCGTTGTTTAGCGCTTGCATATCTTTGTAGCAACATATTGTGCTTCAAAATTTGTTACCGTGAGAGCCCTATTTATGGACATCTGCCACAACTGACGTTACGCATCCTCAGTATTTTCTTGGTTCGCTCCTGTGCATTTGTTTTTGTCATAAGTGGTGCATTTGAGCCACCTGCTGCCTTCTGACCGCCGCTAATGAAAATGTCAGCTTTATATTGTCTTCGCCGCAGTCTTTCTCCTCCCTCCATTTGTTCTAATCACTCACGCTGGCTAATATCCTAGCTAATTGTGGGCTATTATTTATTACAAACATTAGGTTAGCAACATCTGCACAGCAGGACGTCAATATTGGGCGAGAGATGGCTAACAACGGCAGCCATAGATGTAAACAGAGGATTTGATTTAAACAGGTTGGGCAGAGAGAAAAGGATGAAATCAATATGAAATAGATGTATGCAGACTGACTATCTACTAAAAGGAGCATTGTGTAACTTTTCAAGTGCTTGTTTCTATGGATACTGTATGTTGTTCTTCTGGCTGGAATGTTCCACAGTTACATTAAACAGCTCTACTTTACATTTATTAAATTACAGGTGGTTTTTAAAGCTCAAAAATACCTAGAAAAACAGACATTCTGACTGTGAGCGGGGTCGCCTCTCCACAGACCTGACCTGTAACTTGGTCTGATTTGGTCTCCATGAAGATAGAAAGGTTTAAAGCCATACTGTGAAACATTCCAGACAAATCAATAACATCTTCATGGAGAAAAGCATTTGAAAAAGCCAGAAAAGTTACACAATGCACCTTTTTTTTAAACTTATTTCTTTTCTGAAACCTTATAGTCTCCATGGAGATGTTTTTGTCACTCCCCCTTCAGAGCTCTATCACGTCCCGCTAATGAAACTACCGCACATCACATCAGGTTTGTGAAGTCATAGTGTACAGTTTTGTGTCACGTTTTTGTAGTTTTATGGAGAATTGTCGTGTGGGAGCGTGTTATTTAGGTTTGTGGGCGGAGCTTTGTACAGAATCTTACAGCCAACCAGGAGAGATTGCTAGATTACTCAAACATGCATGGATGACTCTAAAACCTCCAGACATGTTTTTGATGAGGGAACGACGTTATAAAACGGTAGAAAGTTCTGAAACTCTTTAAGGCGAGACACTACAGACAATAATAATAATAATAATTTAAAAAAAGTTTTGTTTATTAGGCCAGATTGGTCTCTGAGCATGTGCGTTTTCATGTGGAAACAACAAAAGTATCCACTCTGCACCGAAAGATGTTTTAATATTTAATTTAATCAGCCCGCCTTCAGAGTTATATGGAACACTAACTTCAAAGGATGTTTTCTCAAAATGCATTTCCTCCATAAAGGTCCTTACAGAAGCTCCTACCAAAACAAACTTTAGTCTTGTACTTAAGGTAAAGGGAGAAATTCAATTTGTCAACTGGACAAAGTTTATTTGGCCGACAACGTTTTGCATTTCATCCACGCTACTTCTTCAGTTCTGGTTAGAGTGCTGCTTATATCTACACTGTAAAATCTAATAAGTTGACTTAACTTAGAAAAAGTGAGGAAACCGATTGCCTCAAAATTTCTAAGTAAAGTAGCTCATACGTTTTAAGTGTGTAAAACCTAAAACTGTACAGACTACTAACTGTGTAGTAAAAATTGCTAGTAGGCTTAACTACTAAAATCAGTTTAAGCCAACCACACTGATCACAGTAGTATATGTGATGCACCATGGACTTTGAGCCCTCATGTCGGCATTACAGATTCCGAGAAAATGCGATTTTTGTAATTTTTTTTGTCAAAATTTGTGATTCGTTTTTTTGCAAAATGTGCTAGTTGAGATCATGAAGAAGCCTCTCCATGTTTCAGATAACAGCATTAGTGACGTTAAAAACATACGTTTTTTTATTTCAAATAGGCTTGTTTTTTGAGGAAAGAAACGGGGCATGTATAAATCAACATTATTTTCCCATGCTCGCGCGCCAGCCAATCCAAGTGAGGAAAGTTCACAAGCTTTTTTCAGAGCTTTCGAAAATCTACTGTGCCTGCTTTCAAATAGCGACAACTTCTTCAAATATGGTCAGATTTTCATGTGTAAGACATCATTGGAAAGCTTAGAATCTTTACTTTCAGAATCTGTGAATAACTCAAAATGATTCTGCGATCATATGTGTCCTGTTTGGCCGCGGTGGGTCACATATACTCAAAAAATTAGTGTTGCTTACACAACTAAATGTTGACATTACTTGAAAAAAATGAGGAAACGGACTGCCTCAATTTTCTAGTAAACTGAACAAAAATTATCCATCCATCTTCCGCTTACTCCATTTCTGGGTCGCAAAGGCAGCAGTCCAATCAGATTTGCCGCCCGCAGGTGGTGGGTCCACAGGAGGACGGCCCACGTCACAACTGGGCTTGATGTACTTCTGTCATGGGGGCTACCAGTGTCCGCAGACACTGGGGGGTGAGATGGGGTTAAGTGCCCAAGGACACAACGGCAGCACTCATCTGTGGGAGCTGGGATCACACACGGCCAGCCCGTCAAGAGCGGGATTCAAACCGCCAACCCCTGGATCAGTAGACAAACGCTCTACCAACTGAGCTACTCCCAACTTAAATTGTCAAGTTTTAAAAGTAGACATTTAGGCAAGAAATGTAACTTTTACACTGTGGCACTGTTAAAAATTAAAACAAAAGAAACAAAGAAACTGTGCATGATCACATGCACCTTCTCTCTCTACTCATGTTTTTAAGTATAGATTACTAAACATTTATGAGTTTCAGAGTCAGTTACCAAAAAAGTTGCCATAACTAAATTAATCAAAGTAAGCTGGGCAAAATGTGTTACTTGAGTTGAAATAACTTGGTTTTATAAGTTAGGAACTGAGTTTCTTTTTTACAGTGATAGCTGCAGGGAGGAGTTGACTACAATGAAATTACTATGAAACTATCCCACCTCTTTGTTTTCAGTTTCTGTCTGGGGTCTTGTTTAGCATACCCATTCAGTACCATAATGGGTGTTTCACACATCTGGTACACGTTTGATTTATTTATATGTATTACACAGACTTGTCAGTCATACATGTTTTGACTGTTTGACCAGTAAAAAGACAGTTTCTTAAATTTAAAAATGTTCAAATAAAGTAACTCCTGCATATTTAATTCCAAGTAGGATTTATTAAGTCAAGAGTCATCAAACTAAGCTCCGACTCCGGCCCGTCACGCCCCACCACCATGTGAAGAAGAAATCCTCAAAAGCTGTCATGGACGTGTATTTTTTAATTGCTTTTTGGCAAATATGTGTGCATCTTGTTTTTTGTTTTTTTTTACTGAAAAAAAAGGAAGTTATATGAAGTATTTAAATAATTGTATGGCGTATTTACATTTCCTGCTAAATTTTAATGCATTTATTTTGTAGCCCTATTTTGACAGTTATTAATACAATTGTTAAATATTATTGGTAACAGGCTTTTTTTTTTTTTCTCCACTCTCCTTTGCCAGTGTCAGTAACCAGATATTTCTTACCTTGACAGTTTCTTACCTGTGATGTTTTTTTTTTTATTAGAAAATAAATATTTGTGGTATTTCAAATTAAAACAAAGTGAAATATTTACTTTTGCAAACCAGTAGTAAAGAACAAAAATGTGCCAGAATTCTGTGTTGATATAATATTGTGGACGGCTGTACCAGGCTGTTCATTTCTACTCCAGTGTGAGGCCTGCTGGTCATTTTGGTCTGGGGTCATACAATTCTGTTCTACAACTGACCCGACCCCGGGCCCCCATCAGTCAGGAGAGATACTGTGGCTCCCAGAGAAAAACTTTTGAGCCCTGTATTAAAGTTTCAACACCAAAAAATGAGGCGAAATTAGGATTTTTAAGCACATTGTCAGTCAAAACTACAAGAAAATACGAATATATTATATATTACATAATGGAAAAACTTGTAATACATTTTGTTTTTACATTTATGACTAAACTGCAGAAGTTTCGACTTGATTTCTCTAAATTTAAGATTTTTTTCCTATTCTAGCCTCAAAAGTTGCACTGTGTAACTTCAGGTACAATGTCCACCACCTGCTTGACTTAATGTAGACGGAATTTGTTTTTCCCCCTGAATGTTCCACAGTATGGCATTTAAATTAACTATCTCCATGGAGATGAGCAGGCCACATCACCAGGTCAAGTCACAGGCCAGATCTGTGGAGAAATGGGCCCGTACACAGTAGTAACACATGCTTTTACTGTAGTTTTGAGAAATAAACGCCTGTAATTTAATGAATGCAAGATATATTTGTGTAATGCCATACTGTGGAATAAAATCACCATGGAGACGAGCAGAAAAGTTACACTGTGCACCTTTTAAACCAGTCAAACATTGGAGTAGTTTCACAAATATATGAACAGCTTGAACACAGTCATCACAGTTAATGATTCTAATGAACGCCAAGTTTCAGTAATCCTAACGACGAGCGCAAATTAACGATTAACTCCGACTGTGAGCGATTTGATTGGTCGAAAGGGGGACGGGGGGGCCCAGACGTGCTAATCCCCGTCATTCATGTTGTGGTATTTACTCTTCTAATCACGAGCTAATGCTGTGTACTCAAAGCCCGCGGACAAACACCAGAGAGGCAGATGTTTGACTACGACATCAGGGAGTTAATGTCCACACAGTTCTTCTGAATAGAGATCATATTTTCACTCTCTGTACAAATGTTATGGATTTTAGTCATTGTTTGCTCGGGGCCAAGCAGTGCAGAGGCTCGGACCCCAAAAAAAAATCAATTTTATGGAGGTGAAGAAAGGATAGGAAGGAGAAAAGCGTGAACTGAAAAAGTATAGATTATTTTAGATTTACAAGATGCAAAAGGTGTAGTGCAGACGTGTTTAAACTTCGCTGTAAGGAACGAAACGGTGACTCGTATTGATTGACATTAAGTAAATACATTTCATTCTCTACTGGTCAGTGCTCTTCCGGTAATCAAGATGTGAATAGCTCGTGTTAGCAAGAGGTTTGTTCGACAGCTTTGGTAAGTGCCTGCTCCCTGTGTCGCTTTCAACAGCCTCACTACGGATTCTACGATACTCACGGGCGGAATTCCAAATAGATTCAAAGATTAAAAGCTTTTATTGTCATATGCACAGTAAAGAAACATGTTTCCCTCTACAATGAAATTCTTATTTTGCTGCCCACCCTGGATGCCAAGAGCATACAAAAAGTTAAAATGATGTCTCCTCTCCTTCCTCATGTCCACGATCATCTCCTTGGTCTTGTCTGTGTTCAGAGTGAGGTTACTGTCCCTGCACAATGTCACCAGACTGTCCAGCTCCCTCCTGTAGGCCGCCTCATCTCTGCCTGTGATACGACCTATCACAGCGGTGTTGTCAGCAAACTTCAGGATGAGGTTCCCGGGGTGGGATGCGACGCAGTCGTGGGTGAACAGGGTGTAGAGGATGGGGCTGAGGACGCAGCCCTGCGGGATGCCGATGTTACTGGTGATGCTGGCTGAAGTTCTGTTTCCAATCCTGACAGACTGGGGTCTGCCCATCAGGAAGTCCAGGAGCCAGTCACAGAGGGCAGGATGAAGTCCAAGTGATGCTAGTTTGTGGGTGAGTCTGTGGGGGATGACTGTGTTGAAGGCGGAGCTGTAGTCAAAGAGTATCCTGACATAGGAGTCTTTATTTTCTAGGTGGGAGAGCGAGACATGTAGGGCGGCGGCGATGGCGTCAGAGGTGGACCTGTAGACATATTGTAGGGGGTCAATAGAGTCCGGTATGCTGCTCTGAATGTGGGGCAGTACCACTGTCTCAAAGCTCAAATATGGAACTGGGCTTCAAATTCGCCCCTGCCACTGCCAGTCCCGATGAGCTTCATTTGACTGGAGCTGAACACTGGGTGATGTTACGGTCTCTTAAGGCCGCCAAACACTACGGGAGATTTTGCCCGATTTTAGCTGCGATTCCTGGGAGGCGTGACCCGGCTTTCCATCCTCATCCTCCATGCACCCTCCTCCATAGATTATTGACACCCCCCGTATACCTCACCGACCGCACACAGTATATCCATCTCAAATCACACACATCCAACACCTTTCCTGTCTTTGCGGGGGTGCCCCAGGCAGGCCTGGCACCAGATATAAAATATTAAGGGGGCAATGAGTTTATCACAGGGGGCGCGCACACACACACACACACACACACACATGTCCCACTCCTCGCCTGCGTAATGGGTCAGGCGCGCTCCTCGAGAGCTCGTGTATTTAGACTACACGTTTGTAAGAGACTGACTGAGTAAGAGTAAAAAGTGATAGTGATCATGATAAAAAGTGAGAGTTTTTAAAAATTATTATTATTTGAACGTAGACCCTCGGTCAAGTGATCTCCTGTATACCACAAAACCAAGCCAACAACTGATTTGAGCAACGCCAAGAGACAGTACATTAACGCCACATAGCCCTCCACCACAAGCGCAAACACAGCGCAACTCTCACGTCTGAGGGGGCGGGACTGATGACGTGAGGGGGCGTCGCCACCAAACGCCCCCTCGTGGCACCGGCCGTGGCCCTGAAAGGTGGAGATGAGCTAACCACTCTGCCAGAGCTCTTCCCATACGAGGCCTAGATCTGGGTTAGTCCTGGTTTAGTTCTAGTCTGATCCCACTTTGGCTGAGACATATGGGATTTATTTTTATATATTAAAAGTTCATTGTGTAACTTTTCTGGCGCTTTTCTCCATGGAGATGTTATTGCTTTGTCTGGAATGTTTCACAGTATGGCATTAAATCATCATGGAGACCAAACTAGACTATTTTACAGGTCAGATCTGTGGAGAGGCGACCCCACTTACAGTCAGAATAGTTTTTTGAGGTATTTTTCAGCTATAAAACCACCTGTAATTGAATAAATGTAAAGTAGAGCAGTTTAAAGTCACACTGTGGAACATTCTAGACAAAGCAATAACATCTCCATGGAGAAAAGTATTTGACAGACCCTCCACCAGGAAAAAAAAAAAATCTTTTAACTATGATCTTAAAGCATAATTTTATTCATTCCCCCCTTTAATTTCCTTTTTAATTCTTATTTATTCATTTTTTAAATTAATATTTTTAATATACAAATAAAAAAAATAAATGTAAATCTAAAACCTCTTCAAGCATGTTTTTTCATGAGGGAACATTAAAAAAACATAAAAAATTAACGAATTTAATGAATGAATTTTCTTCATTTTAAAACATGCTCCAGGTAAACTCCTCCAGCTGAGGTCCTGACCAAGCCGAGCAATAAGGTCATGAAGATGGGTCCCCGGGTGCCTGAAAGACGAGCTGCCCACTGCTCCTGAAGGATGGGTCAAATGCAGAGAAATAATTTCCCTACGGGGATGAATAAAGTATGTCTTCTTCTTCTTCTTCTTTATTTATCATTATTTTTTAATAGATAAATGATGAATTGTTAGCTATATTTTCCCCTCCTTTTTATCATCTACATACTTCCTCTTGGCCATATCTTCCATAAGCACAACATTCACCCAGCTCTACCTTTCCTCCAAACCCTCCTCATCACTCCCACCATTCTCCCTTACCCTCTGCCTACAGGAAATCAACTCTTGGTTCTCCTCCAACTTCCTGATGCTTAATAGTTCCAAAACAGAAGTCCTCCTAGTAGGCACTCCATCCACACTCTCCAAATCTAACAGCTTCTCCTTGAACATTAACAACTCAACTGTCCATCCCTCTTCTCAGGTCAAGAGTCTGGGTGTCATCGCACTTTCATTTCATTCTCACATCGATAATGTCACCCGGTCTGCATACTTCCACTTACGCAACATCTCTCATCTCCGCCCCTCCCTCACTCCTTACACCACTGCCTTGTCACCTCTCGCATTGATTACTGCAACTTTTCTTTTTGGTCTCCCTAACAAATCTCTTCAGAAACTGCAGCTACTACAGAACTCTGCAGCCTGGATTATCACTCGGACCCCCACTATCCATCACGTCACCCCCGTACTACAAGAGCTCCACTGGCTCCCCATAAAACAGCGAATTAAAGGGATAGTGCGTTTTTTGTGTGTGTTAATCTGTGTGGGTTTCCTTCTAAAAGTTCCGTGTGTTGACACCGGCTTACCACTGACAGTCTCAGCTGATCCCGGTTCGGCTCGCTTTCTGGAGCCCACGTAAGTAGCTCCGGTAACTTCCCTGGAACATGAAATAAAGCTTGTTTTTCTTCTCAAAACAAAACATTTGTCTGAAAGGTGATATATTTGCGTCCCACACAGTTGTCCACGAAACATCCAGCAGCGTAGTTTGCGTTTGCGTATTGTTTCTCTCGATTCGTATCACTGTGCGCATATTAGCTGTATTAGCCTGTTAACCTTTAGCAGAAGTGTACGGCAGATGCGGTCCGCCGTAAGGGGAAGTTTACAAGTGAACATGCTAATACAGCTAATATGCACGCAGTGATACGAATCAATACGCGATCGCTAAGTACGCTGCTGGATGTTTCGTACAACTGTTCGGGATGCAAGTATATCACCTTTCGGACAAATGTTTTGTTTTGAGAAGAAAAACAAGCTTTATTTCATGTTCCAGGGAAGTTACCGGACCAACTTACGTGGGCTCCAGAAAGCGAGCCGAACCGGGATCAGCTGAGACTGTCAGAGGTAAGCCGGTGTCAACACACGTAACTTTTAGAAAGGAAACCCATACAGATTAACACGCACTATCCCTTTAACTTCAAAATACTCATTACCACCTTCAAAGCATTACACAACCTAGCCCCACCATACATATCTGACCTCGTCGACATCGCTCCCTCTCGCACCCTCCGTTCTTCCTCCTCTCTTTATCTCACTGTCCCCACTGCTCGACTGGTCACCATGGGAAGCAGAGCCTTCAGCCGCTCTGCTCTTCAGCTCTGGAACTCTCTCCATCATGACCTCCGTAACATAGACTGTCCCCCACTCTTTAAATCCAGACTCAAAACCTGTTCAGACTGTCCTTCCTCTCAGAGCCAATCACACATTTCCTCCACTCTGATTTTGTCTTTGTTTTATTGTACTGTTTGTGCTTTTTATTCGTTTTTAACCTTGTGCAGTGTCCTTGGGTGTTCTGAAAGGCGCTTATAAATAAAACGCATTATTATTATTATTATATTTTTGTTTTCGTGTGTGACTTTTGAAGCCGCTGCGCTCCCTGTGTGTGGTGTCGGTGTCAGATCGGAAACCAAACATCAGCAACGCTACGATAACAGCCGATAAAACAGCATCAGGGACAGACGGAGTGATGGACAAAGGTGCAAGATACAAACTTGATAGTGAAAATAAGACTTTATTACTCACCTCTCGTAAAGTGGTAAATTTACAGTGCAGCATCTCAGCCACATTATCCATAGAAAATGTCCTCCGCAAATAACGACCCCCTGTCCACAAAACAGCGTTGTAAATCGAGTTTGAAGCATTCTTTAAAAGTCAAAAGACCAAAGTAGTTCCTCACGTGTGTCTGTTTACATCCACACAGCGCATGGATCGAGGTGAAGCTGCAGATTAGAGATAGTGATGCTACTTCCTGCAAACTTTATCACCAAATCCTGGAGTGTGTGGCAGCCTTTAGTCCAGTTTAGCAGCTCTTTTTGAAATGTGGTTTTGGTGTTTTAGTTTCACTTTAAGTCACTTTCTCTTACAATGTGTGTAGAATCCCTCAGTCGTCCAGGTAAAAGAAATTCAATTTGTCAACTGGACAAAAGTTTATTTGGTCGAATACGTTTCTCAGCTCATCCAAGCTGCTTCTTCAGTTCTGGTCAGACGCTGGTGGACATGTGAGCTTTCAAAAAGGGATCAAGAAAGGGCAAAAACTGTAGATTGAGGTTATTAGCATTTAATGTTGAATTAGGCAGCAGAATACAAACGTAATGATGGCATCTCTTCAGTTGTCACATCGTCCACACACGAACATGTCCCCTCAGCCCACACACTGGACACATACAACTGCTGTCTTAAATACAGGTCTGTGGTATGCAATGACATAAGCTCCCAAAAGTTAGCCAATAACAGGAGGGGAGTCCACCTATAGGAGGGTCTTTGAGTTACACAAACACAGCTTGAAATGGAAGGAGAAAAACAAATACAATTACACCCAGACAGCTAAAACCTATTTTAACATATGGACACAGCTCCCAGTTTTCTCCAGTGCTTCCAGTACTTGAATTCAGAAAATATTACCAGGTACAGCGAATACCCTTTAATATAAGAGAATCAAATCTCACAGACACTACCTATATCTGCCTGAAGGGGGCGCTAACTACAATGAAATGACTCTGAAACTACCACACCTACTTGTTTACAGTTTGTGTTAGTTAGGTGGGCCTATTAGATCTGCAGTGGGAGTGGAGTGTGGGTCTTGTTAGCAGAACCATTCAGGACCATAATGGTGTTTTCACACCACTGGACCTGACCTGCTGCCCTATTGTTTGCTTGTTTTGATTTAGGTTTGAGGATAGAGTTATAAATGGAGACAAATGATGTCTGAGACCTCCATTTCTGTTCAAGGAAGGATTCTCTTTCTTACGTCAGTTTAACCATAGTTGTAAGCCACTCATCATAAGGGGGAGTTTGACCAGAGGACCTATGCTCGTGTCTGCTCTATGGTACCCAAGGATCATGGTTATAATTTGCGCATTTTAAAAATGACAAAATTGATCTAAAAATCACTTACTAAAACAAACGAGTCAGCTGACTTCTGCGTTAGTAAACTGTGGTGCCCAATGTGAGCTGACGTTGCTGTGGGCCCCTGCTGCACCTCACAATACTGAGTAGATTTTTTTTTTCCTCATTTGTACCAAAATGACTACGCTGAACACTGCCAAATCACATCAATTAAGAAAATAAAATTTGGAGAATGAAGTAAGTACTGAGCAGTGGGTGTGTACCAGTGGCAGTGAAAACAATTGATCTGCAAAATAGCATCTTGAAAGTAAACATGCGCAAATCACTCCAAATACAAGTGTGAGAGTGTAAATGTTGAGAGGAACAACTATAACGTGGCTAAAACCTTTGAAAAGTCAATTTGGCTTTACGAGGGCCATTCAAAAAGTTCTAAGACAAATGCCATAAATTCAAAATGAGTCGAACTATTTCAACAAAATGACCTTGAATCGTACCACTGATGACTTAGGCTACGTTCACACTGCAGCCTGAAACGACCCAAATCCGATTTTTTTTGCCTCTATGCGACCTGTATCTGATCTTCTAATGACAGTGTGAACGACACAGATCCGATTTTTTCAAATGCGATCCAGGCCACTTGGATATGTGGTCCTAAATCCGATACATATCCGATCTTTTGACATGCGACTGCAGTCTGAACGGCCAGGTCGCGTTCATCCGACCTCAGTGTGTTTCCTCCAATGAGAGTGGTACAAGTAGGCGTTCACAAATGTGCACAAACGTTCTTCTCATCATGCGAAAATAGTATATAAACTCGTATCAGTGAAGCGGCGAAGCACGTAGCAATCCCACCCCTCCTGCCTGTGACTCCGCACCCACATGTTCCTTTCTGCAGACGTTGCTGCCACTGCCCCCCAAAACGCTGTGGCCAAAAACCTCGTCCTTCTCCGTTTCCTCCTTAAAACAAATAAGCTGTACATGTTTTGGCTCCGGTACGAAACCAACTTTAGGCTACTTCCGTAAACATTGAGCGCGTTCGCTGCGTGTGACATCATCGTGTCCTCCAAGGCGCATGCGGGGCACTTTTGGGGAGTTTAGCGTTCACACTGGAGATCACATACAATTCGCATTTAACTGGAAATGTGAACGGCCTCGTAAAAAAATCGGATTTCACAGAAAAATCGGAATTGAGCATTAAGGCCTGCAGTGTGAACGTAGCCTTATAAACACATTTGACAAGTTTCGGCATTCTAGCTTTGTTATTCAAAGAGTTACGTTACATATTGCACAATCCACTTTTTTGACCCTTCAAAATGAGCCAATTTGAAGTCCGAGCAAACATTAAATTTCTAACAAAACTTCAATGGAAACCTAAAGAAATGATTGAAGCTTTGCACAATGGTTAGGGTTAGTGTATTGACTTAGGTGGATGTTATATAGAAAAATCATTTTGTTACTTTCAAAAATAAAGTTGTTTTTTAATTTGTCTTAGAACTTTTTGAATGACCCTTGCAGGTCTGCTTTATGGGTAGTATAGGTCACCAAGGAATGAAAGTTTAACCCCATTAAAGTGAAGAATGGGTCAAATGTATAATTTCTATCTAATTTCTGTAAACCAAAATCCAGATCTTTCGGTGAGGCCCTCCCCTCTCAGCTCCGGCTCTTAATATAAATTAGTGTTACATTTCACAGACATCGGTGTGTGGGACTGTTCTTTGATTCCTTGTCCCTCCACACACAGCTGCCTGTCACCTCCGCTTTTATTCTGCTGGAAAACTGGCGCAGGACACAAGTTTGGACACTTAACAATGCAAGCGCCAAAAAAAGAGAAAATGAAAAGAAAACGTCAAGACACAAATAAGCCGAGGAGAGATGAGAAGGATCAAACGCACCTGGGAAGCCGAGATACAATTTAAGTCAAAGCCAACAAATGATGAGCGGAAAAAACACTATCAGGAAGTGAAGGCACGCAGGAGCTTTCAAGGAGCGCTTTGAGAGGAGGACATGAGCACAAAGAGGAGAGGAAAGAGGAGAGAGGAGATTAGAACAGGGTCTGACAAGTGTTTGGTCCTGTCCAGTGTGTCCAGAGGCAGTCACTGTACGGAGCAACAGTGACCAGCAGTGCCCAGGTTCAGGAGGAAATTTTCCATTCATTTTTCCCATAGACTTTGGAAAAATTCAAATAAGTGAGTTGAAAGACACTGCGGAAACTAAGCAGCCAGTGCTAATATTCATAACATGGTTGATTTAAGTCTAAAAATCACATTTAAAAACAGAAGATTTGGCAAGAGGCTATTATAACTTAGTTTATAAAGTTTCAGTAACTGATCTGGTCTTCCAGGTCCAGCTCTTATGGTCATTAGTTACATAGCAACCTTTCATACTTTTATTTTATATATATATATATTTTTTTTTCAAAAGTCTTTGGGAAAACTTAATGAGTTAAGTTAAGTTAAAGCCTTCTTTGTGGCACAGTAGAGTATTAAAGGTGCACTTTTTCTCCTCTAGTGGAGGGTACATCACACAAGCTGGTCAAGATGGATCATCTCTATTTGTGACTTCACAACCTCAAAAAGCCCTCTGGAGCAGCTCCTGCTGGTGCAGTATTATGGTCTGGGTGGGCAAAACAAACATGGCGATGGTGACAGGTGTATTTCAGCCTAATGTAAGAAGTTTATTTTATTTATTTAAATGGGACAGCATGTATTTATGAACAGCTAGTGCTGTAAATACACCAGATTTGAAAACAAACAAAAAAGAAGAAACAGGTGAGTTTCCATCTGTAGTCCCACAGAACATCGGTGAAAGTCGATAAAACACAAGGTACAAAACATGTAAAGACCAACAATGAAAACATAACAGAAGCAGTGACAGAATTAAAGCAGGACACAACAGTTTTACAAGGATTTTGAATTAATAGATCTAATACAAAAGTGCTTTTAATTACACAAGGTAGTTCTAGTAGTAAAGTGCTTTAATTACATGAAGTAGTTCTAATAATAAAGTGCCGTCAGTTACATGAGGTAGTTTGGTAGTAGAGACTATTTAGTTATTTTAGCTTTTTTAGTGACTAGCACTCATGCTTCACAGCAAGAAGGTTCGGGTCGCCAGGGCCTTTCTGTGTGGAGTTTGCATGTTCTCCCCATGTCTGGGTGGGTTTCCTCCGGGCACTCCGGTTTCCCCCATCAACCCAAACATGTGCTATAGGTAAAATCCTCCAGCTTAGGGCCTGACCAAACCTAAATAACAAAATCATGGGGATGGTTCTCGGGTCATATGTAGAAACAACTTCTCCTGTGTGAGATCAATAAAAGTCAATCTTCTAATCCTTAATCACTGTAAGGCGCTTTGTGTTATATTTTGTATGAAAAGCGCTTTATAAATATTGTTTGATTGATTGATTAGTTGTGAAAAATGTGCAGAGAGAAGAGCTCTTGGACAGGGGGAGACATCTGCTTTTCTCAACTGAATTTAAAGTTTGACTTTCTCTTGTTCTGCTCTAGTGATACTTCGACCAATCAGATTCAAATAATCGTCATGACGCTCCATCTTTTCAACCTCTTTCAGTGAGAGCTGTTCCAGATTGATAAATAAAGGTGTAGAACTCAGTTCAGAGTTACATACATCAGTCTGGTGTGAGCCGGGTGATCCATCATCTGCTTGTCTCATAAAATGTTATTGCTTTGCCAGGATTGTTTCACAATATGGTATAAACTTTCAATCTTTCATTTATACCAGCTAGTTTCCATGGAAATTGCAGTTTTATACCATTTTATGGAACATTCCTGGCAAAACATCATGGAGAAAAGAGTTTTGGACCAGAGTTGCCAGGCCTGGGTGACGTAGGCTTGTAGGCCTTTATTTCGCCATTTTGTTCATAAATCAATTCCTATTCCTAATTTTGAAACTCAACTCCAAATTCACCCCGATAACTGCTAGCATGGTGAGCTTCATTTGTCTGGAGCCGAACGCAGTGGGTGACATCAGGCTCTCTTAACATAAACCATAATGCCTGAATTTGCCGAACACTGCTCTGTAGCTTGGACAGGTGGTCGTAATGATATGGCTGATTCATCTCCTGCTTTTAATCACGACCCAAACACCCCTGATTTAGTATCGAGCCCTTTGAGCGAAGCATCCAATAACTCAATGCTCTCTCCAAGTACATGCAACTCTGGCCCTTCATCCATCGTAAATCTTCACTTTTAATACAATTACACGTCCCAGTCGGACGTCCCAGTTTGAGCAATCTAAATCACTGTCCCTGCCTGCCCCTTTTCTTCTCCTCCGTCCAAATGAATGAGCCCCTCTTAATAGTGCCCGGTCTAATTGGGGGACAGACTGTAGTAGCTGCTATCGCTGCAAATGGATTCACGGAGCGAGCAGCTGGCCTTTATAATTGCTTTTCTTGAAGGAGGTGACAGTGGCTAGCAAACAGTGAGCACTAACATATTTTTTGATCATTAAAAAACGTCACGATTTGGTTTGGCGGCTGGCCCTGACACGCGCTAATTGAAACTAGCCAATTACTTTCGGCGAGGAGAGATGGCAATTTGTAAACGCAGACAGAAGCTGATTTAAGGGGAGCTTTTGGATGCTGCGGCGTAACTTTTAATGAATATTCACGTCTGAAGCGGTTTGCGGCGAAGTTGAGATAAACTCCGGGTTACCGCGGACGCCACCGCTCACCATAACAACGGGCAGCGAGCACAAAATTATGCTCCGTGGAGATAAAGGGAGAGAAGAATTAAACTGAACTCAAAGAAATGTACATTTAAAAAGGCAGGTAACTTCTGTGTTATCGTGGGCTGCTGTATCCATATACCACCAAACGTATTTTTGGTATCTTAGCATTTTATTTTTGTGACTGCGCGACAATTTCTTTGCTTCTTTACTGAACGCAAACTTGTTCATGTAATACACTTGACATTGTTTGAGTAAAATATATGTATTTCATATTAACTTGGCATATTTTGTGGTATAACAAAGAAAGCTGTGAGAAAGTGCAGACGTGTTTGTTAGGGTGACCACCGGCATGAAACAGGAAAGGAGGACACTTGTGTCCAAAAAGGAGGACAAAGGCCCTAAAGTGAGGACACCTTGTTTTTTTTTGTTTTTTGTTTTTTGTTTTTCCCTTGGGGGGATTATGAATAATGTATGAAGTCAACATATACTTATTAACATGGGACACCCATCAAAAAGAAAAATGTGGCAAATTATGGTCAAGATGATATGAACAAAAAACAATATCATCACTAATTCACTGAAAAAACAGTCTTTGCCCTGCCATCATATGCCATGGAAAAGAAGAAAGAAATGCAGAACTAGTAGTTCTGCATTTCACTTTCAAGAGGTAAGATCTCGCTACCTGGATTTGTGTAATTCGCACAAAATCCCCAAAATATTATTTGCAATTATGACAGCCGTAATGTAAATATTGTAACTGTCTTTTAAGTGTCTACATTGAGAGGAAACGTAAGCGAAACCTGTTACGCACGGCACTAAAGAAAACCAAATTTTAAGGGACAGTAATAAGGCGATGAAGATGGAAGAAGGAGCCAAGTTGCACCTCAAAGAGTGGCTGATAGCGCAGATAGAGAGCGGACAATACAAGGGGCTGACGGGCTGTATCAGCTGAGCGCGGCGCGGATCGCGAATGTTTGCATACGACACAACATCGCAGAGTAGCAAGTGTAAATAATGGGATTTATGACGATTTATGCAACGGAGGCAGACGACGGTCCGAAAGGAGGACAAAATGTATAAAGGAGGACACGTGACAGACGGACGGACAGACGGCTCTAAAACCGGACTGTCCGGACGAAATCTGGACGAATGGTCACCCTAGTGTTTGTCTTATCTCACTGCTCTGTTGTGCACATGCCTTCTCTTGTTTTTGTTGTTTTTGTCCTTTTTGGAGCAGATTTTCCAAATCCTAAATTATGGATGTGATAAGCTTGCCTGGTTTACACCAGACCATATCACAAGTGAGATATGAGCGCACAAGTGAGATATGGTCTGGAAGCCACCTTCGAAATATCTCGTAGCGGAGGTGTGGTTTACGATTGCCAACGGCCGTTTATTGGGCGTTACGAATGTCTATCATTTGGCGTATACGTAGCCCATAGCCAATCATGTCAGTTGTCAGTTCAAACTACAAGCTTCCGTTTGTCACGTAGTACGCGTCACCGTCTTTCCACCCCTCCCCGCTCTCTGATTGGCTCCCAGAATCGGGAGAGCTCGCTTGCCATAGTCGCTAGGCTGTCTTTCAGATTGGAACGAACCAAAGCAGCCTGGGATTTCCCAGGTTAGTGATAAGCTGGACCCTCAGCGCAATTGATACACTTTATTCACGGAAGAGTAGGGCTGCGGGGTCCCAATGGGACATACACTTGTGGATACGCGATAGTCTCTTATTATAAATGGCAAGTCGTGTGCCTAGCACCTATGTACCTGTAGGACATGGAGGACATTTACGTATTCGGATTTCTGATAGCTGGACATCTGTTGATTGGCCTGGGATTATCCATGACCTATTGCAAAATTTGCAAGCTGGCAGCAAGTAAGGAGTCCCCCAAGCTGCCTGCAGGAATCTCGCACCACAGCGGAGCCGTGGAGGATCTCGTGAAAGGATTACATCAGAAAGTGGTACAGGTTGAGGACCATTTAGAAGGGTTCCAGCTGAAGGAAACATCTCGACGTTTGGATACCATCACGAGCATGCTGACAGAACTGTGTAGAAACAACGCAGAGCAGTCTTAGCACCAAGAGGAACTGTTGAGGTCTTTAGTGACTCTGCAGGGTGACATGAAGATGGGGGTCTGGCAGAACCAGGGTTCCAGCTAAATTGCTTGCTCACCTGGGTCTCTAAAATGTGTTTCATTATGCTAAATTAATGAACTGATGTAATTAATCTGTCTCCTGAGAAAATCTGACTCCAACGGGTCTGTGTTTTTTATCTGTGTTTTGACTTGGCTTCCTTGCATGGACACTCCCAAGGCCACAGATGTGGCTTATCAAGGCACTCTACAAAAACATTGGCACATTATCTTGGACACACTGACATGTATTATGTAAAACACGTTGCCCTGTCTATTTTTATTTTCTATTTCCACTTCAGTTTTCAATCAATTTCTGATCTGCTCCCTTGCCCCACCCTTCCGTTTGTCGCCAAAGGAAAAAAAAACAAAACAACAACAACGTATGTTACCTGTCCAATTGTTTTTTCTGTCATAACATGTTGTGAATAATTGTCATTGATTGTAACTGTCTTTTCCATTCTGTATCTCCGAGTTGGCGGCACGCGCATGCGCAGCAGCCCCTCCCTTAGCCGCTCTATCATTATCCCATCTGGCTAGCAGGGAAACGAAATTTCGAATTCACTCTATGTACATTTACATATGTTTTTCGACAATAAAGCAAACTATGACTAAATATTGTTACTAAAAAAATTGGTTCTATCTATATTATCACATGTATCTTCATATTGTGATAATCTTATCGAATCATGAGGGAAGCTGTGATTCCCAGCCTTCGTTCTTACTGTCAAAACCTGCTCATCACTAGGTTAATAATTAGGATATTCAACAAAAGCAGCTCCAATGGTTCTATGTCCCCACAGCGCTGTCTTCTCACATTTAGAAGATTAGAAAGTAAATCCATAACTCCCACGTTCATCCTGGTTTCAACATTCTCCATAACCTCAGAACTAACCACCATTTTCTCTCGTATGTTAAGGTTGTTTCCTCAAACATGCTGTACGTGAATACTTCTATCTATATATCAGCACAACACACTTGTCTTTTTCCTCTAGCATCTAAAACGAAATAGTTTTCATAATAGTATTAGTAGTAGCTATTTAGGGCATTGTACTTTTGATGTTGCATTGAAAGCTGGATAGCCCACATCCTGCCATTAGCGCCGTTTCTCTAATGTATTTCCTAGTGTTAGCATTCAGACTCTTATCTGCTTGTGCTCTGTGCTGGACTGATTTTATTTTGTTTTAATCTACAACATAATGTAAGATAATGGTTAATTATGCTCATTGTAAACCACAATAAAAAACAGCTTAAAAAAAAGGGCCCATATTAAAGCTATTTTCTGTTAATCTTGTTCCTTCATCACAAACAGACCTGGAGATGTAAAAAAAAGTGAGAGCTTCAGGGCGTCGTAATTGAAGTCCACAACAAGTGCTCCTCAAGGACAAGGCTCAAAAGCGAATGCAGTGATATAGATAGTGAAGATGACCAAGCTCAATGTAAAAACGTACTGTGATAGAGGAAAAAAAGCGGTTAAAAAGAGAATAAAAATAAGTCCTTTAATGGCGTCGTGGGCCAACGTGTTTCGGCACACATGGTCTCTTCGTCAGGGCGTATGTCACACCACCGCTTGAGACCTTTTTAAGGAGCCGTTGAACACCAAAACCACTTTTTTTCTACTCATTAACTGTAAATGTGTCTAAGGTATGTTGAAACGAATTTCTCTCCCTCCATTTTCCAAAATAACGCCCCGTTTACTCGTACACTGGTATTTTTAAAAACTGAGCCCCAACCCACACCTCTCACCCTCTGCACCGGACTGTAAAGGACCTTCATCCCCACCACCATCAGACTGTAGAACTCCACTGTATAGTCCTGATGTGTAATGTTTTCTATACTCTTTATTCATATTTGTCTGCATGCAGTTTCTGTTCAAACCTTTTGCACTAAACTGCCTGGAGCTAATGCGGTAAGTGAATTTCTCCTGTGTGAGATCAATAAAGTCTTATCTTTCTTATTTCCCTTCGTTTGTACCCATCTTTTACACGCAAAAGGTGAATTCGCCTCTGAAAACGAAGGAGAACGCTCTGCAAGCCAATCAGAATCACACTTTTGGTGCGTCAGTTGCCTAAAACTCAGTTTCTCACTTTACACACAAACGCAAAACTGTAGTTTTCCAGAATCTCCACTCTAGTCGGAGCTTAGAAAGATTTCGGCCAAAAGGAATTAATTTGCTCGATGCTTTTCCCAATTACTTTATGTGTAGTGCGCATTCATATCGAGTGCAAATAAATGTGCAAATCAACACGGAGAGCTTGCCTTGGTCATTTTGGGTGGGAACTATTTTTCAGTGCGGAAAAAGAAAGCCGAAGCACAGAGCACGCAGCGTAACGGGGGAACTCCCTTCCTGGTGCGTAAACAGGGATTCCCCTGTCCGCGTGGTGTGTGCTTCGTCTGTCTTTTTCCGCACTGAAAAATAGTTCCCACCCAAAATGACCAAGGCAAGTTCTCCGTGTTGATTTGCACATTTATTTGCACTCGATATGAATGCGCACTACACAGAAAGTAATTGGGAAAAGCATCGAGCAAATTTATTCCTTTTGGCCGAAATCTTTCTCTGGCGCCGTTGCCTCCAGTCTAACGCGGAGGATCAGCAGCTGCGCGCGGCGGTCAGTGCTAACAGACTCGGACAATGGCTGGGTGACCAGGAAAACGCTTTTCATCACTTGTTTTAGTCTTTGGACTGTGGGGAGATGCCCAAATTTGACCTGGGGGTGGCATATCCCTTTAAAAATCAGACTTTTGGGTCCAAAGCAGTGTCTGTCCCGCCTCTTTAGGATCAACTACGGCCACGACATTTGAATTTCCGGGTTGGACAAATGGCCGCCAATGAGTCAGATGCTGTTCTGAGGTTATTACATGACGAGCACGGCCATTGGCGGTCTGTGGGCGGTACGAGAGGAGCCCCTCTTAACCCCGCCTACACCTCGCTGCACTCCGTGGCCAAACTCGAGTCGCTGTCCCTCTCCGTTGGCAGTAGGTATTGCTTGCCCTCACTGATCGGCGCTGTCACTCATAGGTCAAGCACCATCACCCCACAGCCTGGCCAGGTTGTTGGATTTTTCACATTTTGACTATGGGCGGAGTTAACTCTAGCACAGGCGTTTAGCGGCTCTTTAAAAGGGGTACGGGCTCACGTGACCTAAAGTAAGTGATCAAATACAAGATTACAAATCAGAGAAGAAAAACACATTAACACTAAAACCTCTAATTGTCTTACAGAAACGAGCCTTACGGATTATTCACAAAGTTGGGTTTTTAGAACACAGTCATAATCTTTTTATACGTTCCAAGCTCTTAAAATTTGAAGATCTTACTCAGTATTACACAGCAATTATTATGTTTAAACCATACCATAAACTACTACCAAAAAATTTGCAAATACTATTTACTTTGAGTGAGAGAACCCACAACTTGAGAGTGACTGGAGACTTCAAATTGCCCAAAGTGAGAACAACTAAAGTTTGTGTATGTCTGTACGTGGTGTGAAACTCTGGAACAGTCTGGACAAACTCTACAAGTAATACCAAAGTGTCAATACGTTTAAATTACATTACAAAAATATGGTCTGGTCACAGTATATGGAGAGTGTCTAAGGTCATTTCATCACTGTCTTCTGCAAAACTAGTTCTGCTGGAACATCTCTTATCATTGTACGTGCTTTTCCTTACTAGTATTCAGGTGCTGTATCCTTAACTATATGGTTACTTGTCTCTAAGTAAAAAAAAGAAAGTTCATAACAGATAAGAATGATCATGGGAAAGTGGAAGTGATTCTCTTTACTTATGTTATTATGTATAGATGAGTAATGGGGGTGGGGTTAAATAAGTTTTCTTCCCCCCACTCCTTCTTGGACGTTAACATTTTGATTGTTCTTTTGTACTACCTTTTTATTTTGATTTGATATTGTACATCTTGAAAAATAAACAAATATTCCAAGAAAAAAAAAGTGAATAAATTGAAAATATATGTAGACACAAGTACCCACTGTATTGCACTGTTTGCATATAAAAGTGAATAACAATAAGTAAATGCATTGTTGTGGAGTTTCTGATCTACAAGAATAAAACTGGAAAGTTGTCTTGAATCAAAGAGTTGATTTAATAAAGCGATTGTGCGCACAATCACACCCTCACTGTCCCTAGACTCGTGATCATGACAAAGCATACAGAGGATTTATAAAAGTTAAGATATGACACATCTATAGAACAGATCCTTCTGAGGCTGGGTAATCAGCAGTGTAAGAAAATAATCCCGCACTCTGTCTTACTTGGAAAATGTAAGATTTATTAAAAGGGATAGTGCGTTGTTGTTTTTTTTTATGTGAATCTGTATGGGTTCCCTTCTTAACAGTGTCGTGCGGTAACACTGGCTTACCGCTGACAGTCTCGTCTCAGCCCGGTTCTGCAGCTCACGTAAGTAGTTCCGGTAAGTTCGCGGGGACAGTTAATAAAGCTTGTTTTTCTTTGCAAAACAACATTTGTCCAAAAAGTGATAAAGTGGTACCTTACCTTACGAAATGAATTCGTTCCAGAAGTGGTTTCGTAACGTGAATTTTTCGTAAGTTGAGTAGCTATTTCAATGGAAAAAGCCTGATTCGTTCCAAGGCCCCGATCCAAGTTTTCTTTTTATAGTGTAACTTTTTTATAGTGTAACATTGTGTTCTGCGTAGAGACTGTAGACCCAGGACTAAACGTGGACTATACCAGGTCTAGACCAAGGTCTAAACCTGGACTAAACCAGGACTAGACCAGGTGGATTAAAGCGCCGCGCGCGGGTCTATTTCCTGGTTTCGTTTCGAGTCACGGCTGAGGCGAGCACGAGGGGGACCGCGCCCAGTCTGAGCGCATGAACGAGACCCGTGCTCAAACCGTGCCTCCTCTAGACCTCCTCTAGACCTGATCTAGAGGAGGTCTAGAAATTTTCGTTTGTTGGGTCTTTCGTAAGGTGAGGTACCACTGTATATATTTCCGCATGGTGCTCTTTTCTCTCGGAGTTGTATCACAGTGCGCGTAGCCTAGCCTAGCCTAGCCTGTTCACATGTAAACATCCGCCATCCCCGTACCGCATCTGCCCTACACTTCCGCTTAAAGTTAACAGGCTAATAGAGCTAACATGGGCGCAGTGATACGAATCTAGAGAAAATATGCGAATGCAAATTAGGCTGCTGGATTTTTTCGGACAACTGTTTGTGACGGAAATATTACTTTTTGGACTAATGTTTTGCGAAGAAAAACAAGCTTTATTAACTGTCCCCGCGAACTTACCGGAACTACTTACATGAGCTCCAGAACCAAAGCAGAACCGGGCTGAGACGAGACTGTCGTCGGTAAGCCAGTGTTAATGCGCAAAACTTTTAGAAGGAAAACCGTACAGATTCACATAAAAAAACAAAAAAAAAAAAACAAACGCACTATCCCTTTAAGACATGCAACGTTTTGGCACTAGGCCTTCGTCAGGTAAAATAGGATTTTTTTTTTTTTTTTGCCTGATGAAGGCCTAGTGCCGAAACGTTGCATGTTTTAATAAATCTTACATTTTGCAAGTAAGACGGAGTGCGGAATTATTTTCTTCTCGTATGTTCTGGGGCTGCTCCTCTCCTCCAACGCACCCGTTTGAAGAAATTGAAGTGCAAAGTTCTCATTCTTGGGTAATCAGCAGTAGAATATCAAGTAAAAAAAACAAACAAGTTGCATCTGATGGAGAGGTACCACAGAGATAAACACAACACCTCTTCAGATAACTAAATCTGAAACTGATTAACAACCAACAAAGCCAACTTATTCATATAAAAATCAAGTGTATAACTATGTAAAGATTTCCACTACAGCACCAACAATAAAACTCTGGAGAATAATAATTGGAGGCACAACCGGTTTAGAGGAATGGTCTATTAATTCGTTTAGGCAAAGATATTGAGCCTTGAGCGGATCTCAAAACATAGATCAAGAGGGATGACAGATTTAAAAAACCTACCTTGATTTGGGTTTTGTTTCAATCACACAACACACAAACCCTGTATATTTAGCCAGACAGAACAGAAAAAGGACTCCACTATGTTTTTAAACTCCATACTCCTTCACTCGAATCATTAGCCATTTGGGGCATTGTACTTTTCATGCCACATCCTGTCATTAGCGCAGTATGGGCTAATGTCTTTTCTAGCGTTGGCATTGGGACTCTTATCGGCCTGAGCTGTGCCGGGCTGCTTATCTCCCAAATGAATGGCAGCAATAGGCTCCAGCAGGAAGACGTGGCGTGATTAGCAAAAGCAATCAGCCTCTTTATTAGATTTATAGGAACAAAGAAGCAATTCAAAAAACCTACAGCGCCCTGAGAAATGAGCGCTGTGCATCCTGGAGTCAGAGAGAAAATAGGGAATAATAATGACAAAGGGGCGGATAAAAAGCAAAAATGTGGATTATTGTGGGAGAAATGGGCGAGTAATAATACAGGAAGGGCATTCACACAGCTCACAGATCAGGAGTCTAACCCCCGACCTCCAGACTGAGAGTTGGTTTTAATTGAACTGGTTTCATCTTTAATTTAAAAAAGGGCTCGTATGACGTTTTCTGATCTACATTATCACATTTCCTCATCACAAACAGACAGAGTTGTGTTTTGTTTCATTCACACACATTAACAAATTCAGGCTAAGTTTATATGATGACGGTCTGAACAGAAGACGCAAAAGTGGCGTCGTGTCTTCACTTTTTATTCCGTGTTTAGATGAGCGTTTTCAGTTGTAAATATGCGTGCATATGGTGATGCAAAAGTGTGTGGAGTTGGATTGGGTATGCATGCCAGGCGGCTAGGTGGCGCTGTGATACATTATCACTATGTCTGCACACATGCGTAGAATCTTCCTTCTTGTCTGCGCCATGAAAAAGCAAAAACCTTGCAAAACCTAGCAAAAAAAAAAAAAATGTGTGGGGTCAGACACAGTTTAACTATTGCTTCAGACCACGTTAGACTACAAAGCAACGAAGGCGCAACAAGGTCCTACCAAACAAAGTACACTGATATATGGACCGATGTGACGGAAACATGTACAGTGGTCCCTCGTTTATCGCGGGGGTTAGGTTCCAGAAATAACCCGTAATGAGTGAAATCCGCGAAGTAGGACAACTTTATATTTTACAATTATTATACATGTTTTAAGGCTGTAAACGCCTTAAAACACTGGAATTAACGTTTTCTCACATTTCTCTCTTGTTTAAACACAAAGCGTGGGGGGGACACGGCTCCGGGAGCCCCGCCGGACGCTCGAGGAGTGCGGAGACATGAGTCACTGGATCCGCAGGAAGCACCGCGCTTATCCAATGGCACTGCCACGTCCCGGGACGCGACACGCACCAACCCCTTGGAGAAGTGCGCGACATGTGCACCCCTCATCGTGGTCAAATCCGTGACAGAGCAGCACGACTGGCGCAAGGCCGGGGGTACACCGGGGCTGCGAGCATGAGATCGAACCGCGGTGCCCGGACCATGCCTCCCCCTCAGGACCGCGTCCTTGCAGCCCAAGCCACAAACCGAACACGCACAAGCGAACGCAAGAACCGCACGAAACCAGCAAAGAGCTGCACGGGGTGATTTAATCATGGTTTAGACCTGGTCTAGTCCTGGTTTAGTCCAGGTCTAGACCTGGTCCAGTCCTGGTTTAGTCCAGGACCAGTCCAGGTTTAGACCTGGTCTAGACCTGGTTTAGTTCTGGTCTAGACCTGGTCTAGTCCCGGTCCTCCCTGCATCCCCCATCTATCAACTGGCAAAGGTCTACAGTCTCTTAGCCAATCAGGACACAGAACACAATGTTACACTATTAAAAAAAAAAAAGTTACACTATTAAAAAAATAAAAATAAATAAAATCCGCGAAACAGCGAGGCGGCTAACAGTGAACCGCGATAGAGCGAGGGGACCACTGTATGTTGATAAAACCCATTTTTTACCCGTAAGCATTCTCGTGTAAACAGGCCCTTAGGCTCTCAGAAAACACCCTGTCCCACCTTGTGATGTCATGTGGTAATACAGGATGTGCTCCATTGTCTTTTTAAACTCCATACACCTTCTGAAAGATGATTTCAGCCCTGAAATTGCCAATCTCTTACTGAACAAAAGGTTAAAAAAAAAAGGTAGGCGCTATCTTAAAAACTATTAGATGAGTCACATGATTAGAATTGTTAGTGTGCTGAATAAGAATCTATCGCACAGCCAACTTGGACTCAAATGCAACACAAAAGAATGCATTCAAATGCCTTGGTTCAGTTCAACAAAGTGTCCTTCAAAGGGTGAAGCTTAATATGACAAACCAGGCTGCTAAACAACAAAGGAAAATGTGATTATATTATGTGAACTAAAATAACCTCCAAAACTGGGAAATTCTGTCATTAGGAAACAGGTTGGGAATAACTCAGGACAGATTCTTGAAACAGGGAATAATACGGACTCGCACAAATTGCAAACCGCAGATTTCAGATTCAGCATTTCAGACACAGAGCTACAGAGTGTCTTGACTGGTCGACAATCTAACCAGAACTGACTGGGCAGAGGGAGTTAATGGGTGATTCTCCAACTATCAGAGAATTTGTGTCCCAGGCAGAAATAAGAAAAATAAAATTATGTTTGTCAATTTTTATTCCTACTGCTCTTACTAGACACAAAGACAAACTCACAAAAAATTATGATAGATAAATTACTATTTTTATTGTATAAAATCTGATTTTATGTTGAGTGTTTTTGCTATATGTCCTTTGTCCCTTGTCCAAGTTTTGAACTCTCATTCCCTCATAAGACTGAAATTAAATTTGATTCAACAGTAACTTCATTGACACAGAAATTCCTTATTTTAATGAAAAATATCATGTGCTTGAAAGATATACTAGCATTTTATTTATTTTTCATAAAAAGAACACCTGTCCCTAGGGATCACTGTCATTTCCACCACAAAATGTTTTAACTTTTAACTTTTTTTAAAAACCTTTGTCTACTTGAACCACATCAGTTGTGATGTGACAGGAGCTCATGTTAGCATAGCAGCGTTAGCTCCATGGAAGGAAGGGAAACAAGAACAAAATCAAGATTAACCAAGAGTAGGTTTATTGGTCGTCATTTCCAAACACCTCATATTTCCTTTGAATGTACAAGTAATGAGAAAAATACCATTTTATATTGTGTATTTTGAGTATATTTTATGCTAACTCTAAAACAGAATTAGCATGCTAATATGTCATGAGATTTTAAAAGAAATGCTAAACATTCCACAACAGTCATTTCCAGCACTTTATTTATTGTTTATTATAATTTATTTAATACTTATATAATTTCCTTACAACCACTATCAGTTAATGTGTCTACACATTGTGATGAAGTAGAACAAATCAAAATATTTCTAAAAATATGTGTTGGATTTTCTGAAAAATATGACCAAATTTGACTGTAGTTGGAGAATCACCCACATATAGACGACCTCGGGATGATCGGGGAAAGAGCGACAGCTGCAGGAAAACCAGGGAGGAAGGAAAAGATGGACTGGATCAGGATAAAAAATGGAGCTGGACTGGGGATAAACATGTAAACAATAGGCAAAACTGTGATACTTTATCAAAATTAGTAAACAACATTATTTAATGGGGAAAAAAATTGAGTTTCAAAGCCATTAATAAGGTCAACCTATGTTTGGCACACTAAAAATAAATACAAATTATAGCTACAAATAATAATATGTTACTGTTACATTCCACAAAATGGGAACTATTAAAATGGGACTGAAAAGACGGTTGTGAATTCTAGAACATTATAAACATCTTTGAACTCTTGGTATGAAACCTGTGGTTAGGACGAGGACTTCAGGCTCGTCTTGTCCTGTCCTGTTTGTCTTGTTCTTTGTCCTGTCCATATCTGTTTCTCGTCTGTCACACATGTCCCATCTGTGTCTGTTTGTTTGGTGCATTGGTCCTGTTTACCTTTTTGTATGGTTTGTTTTTGTTATATTTTGTCTTGTTTTTGGTCAGTATGGCTTATTCTTTGGTTGGCAAAAGGAAGTTCAATTTGTCAACTGGACAAATGTTTACCGTACTTTTTGTACTATAGAGTGCACCTGACTATAAGCTGCACCAACCATTTTTTTTTTTAAATTAAGATTTCTCAAGTAACAAAGCTCAAGTAACAAAATTGAGTCCCAGGTTATAGATTTCCACACAGTTGAAGATTTGGTTCAAACTTTGACTCAAGTAAAAGTACTGTGGCACTCCTGTTTTGTACATTAGTATTTGTGTGTCACTCTGATGCGAGTTGTACACATAATCGTGATCACTTTCACTGAATGTGATCAGGTGGCGTCAAGTGTCATGATAAATACTTGAATGTGATTGGTTGAAGCATCACAACAGCAGAACAAGACTAAAAATCAAACTTTCAAAGCCAAAAAATCCTAAAAATCAAACTTTAGTCACACAAAAAGACACTGCTGCTTAAATGACACTTAAATGACACTGACACTGCTGCTTAAATGACACTGACACTGCTGCTTAAATGACACTTAAATGACACTGGCACTGCTGCTTAAAAGGCACTTAAATGACACTGACACTGCTGCTTAAATGACACTTAAATGACACTGACACTGCTGCTTAAATGACATTTAAATGACACTGGCACTGCTGCTTAAATGACACTTAAATGACACTGACACTGCTGCTTAAATGACACTGACACTGCTGCTTAAAAGGCACTTAAATGACACTGACACTGCTGCTTAAATGACACCTAAATGACACTGACACTGCTGCTTAAATGACACTGACGCTGCTGCTTAAAAGGCACTTAAATGACACTGACACTGGTATATAAGCTGCAGCTGACTATAAGCCGCAGGTGTCCACATTATAACTTGAGATATTTACACAAAGATGGTACACAAAAGGATTTTTAAAAATTTTAATTAAAGTAAATATCGGTACGTGCTATTTTCGAACAGTGCCTACGGCAGTAACACGGCAGAAACACGGCAGTACAACAACTGTAAAATGGCCAGCCTGTAGCCTCTGGAAGCCTTAAAATAAAGTTTCAAGTTTAATTTTAAGGGTAAACACCCTGAACTCAATCTCAATCTCACTGAACTGTTGATACATGCAGTGGAGCTCGCTACATTCTCTGTTTTATTATTAAGAATTAATCCATGCATAAGCCGCACCTGACTATAAGTCGCAGTGTGAGAAAAAAGTAGTGGCTTATAGTCCGAAAATTTGGTTGAAAATTTGGCTGAACACGTAATTAACATTTGTCGAGCTGACAAATTGAATTTCTCCTTTTGCCATAGCTTCTACCTGGACGACTGAGGGATTCTATACACATAATTATTTGGGTGTAATTTTTGTTAAATATACAATCATTGTTTTTATTTGTGTTTATCATTTAATTGTTTGTCTTGACATCTGTTTGGTCGATTATCAGAGACTTTGAATAGAAAAGACGTAACAAAAAAAAAAAATGACATCACAAGGTGGTGAGCTTTGGAGATGTTGACAGACTAATAATAAAAAGTTGCTCAAACATGTGTGAATGAAACAAAACACAACTCCAGGTATGTTTGCGATGAGGAAACATTAGAACAGATCAGGAAATAATCTAATACAGACCTTTTAAGCTGTTTTACATCGATACTTTACATTTACAATGAACAAAATGTAAGAAAATGGTTAATTGAGTTGTAGATTAAAGCTAAATCTTTAAAAATAAAACCATAACTCCTTTTTAGCTGCATTTCTGCCTCCGCCGTGGCCTCTCCACAGACCACACCAGCCCTCCTCCTCCTCCTTCAGGCTCATAATTAGCTCAGGTTCTCAGGGTGAAGAGTACCCCAGCGTTTGGTGACAGTTCCACTCGTACCTGTGTTTTTAATGAGCGATGTGCTTTGGCGTCTTAACTTCTCCAGCTTTAATCTTCTCCCACTACACTGTCGGCGTCTCAGGTTTGTAGTGTTTTAGTGAGAGTTCTTGCAGTCTTATTTTCAGTCGTCGTAGCTAAATAAACTGTATTTTTTCCATTTTTGTTTGTCTCAAAACAACTCTTCGTGCGCCACAGCGGCTGCTAAAAATGACTTGTAACTCAACATTTTGAGGTTTGCAGATTTTAAGAAAGTCCCTTACAACACAAACATCTCAGCACTGTTTTTTGTAACATTGTTCTTTATAATGTTGAAACTGATGAGACTCAAACCTGCTGTTTACCTTAAAAAACTGATGTTAAATGAATTGTGTAAAGCATCTGATTGACTTCTTAGAGATGTTCCACAATATGGCATTAAAGAAGAATTAACATTTTTTACAATCTGATTTATTATTTCGGTAATAAAACAAGTTGTTTCATGCACTCATAGCACTTTGGTGTCATTTGGAGCATTTCCGGAGATGTTTTAGTTGAGCGATTTCTGTAACGCGAGTTCTCGGGGCACATGTTTCCGGTCTCCAAATAACACAAACTTTAGCACTTTTCAAATCATAGAAGCTCAGTGTCTTAGTCTACACTTTCGTTTGAGTCAGAAGTGGCCTGTAATCCGAGATTTAGCCATAATTTCGTGTAGATGAGGAGGACAGCGCGCATGTGCGGAGTCACAGCTGATTTCGCTCTCAGCTCTCGGGACCCAAACATGAAACGAAAGCTGTAAATTTTAAATTTTGACTCAAACGAAAGTGTAGACTAAGACATTGAGCTTCCATGATTTGAAAAGTGCTAAAGTTTGTGTTATTTGGAGACCGCAAACGTATGCCCCGAGAACTCACATTACAGATATCGCTAATCTAAAACATCTCCGGAAGTGCTCCAAATGACACCAAAGTGCTATGGGTGAGTAAAACAACTTGTTTTATTACCGAAATAGATTCAGATTATAAAAAACGTCAATTCTCCTTTAAAAACCTGATGTTAAATGAACTGTGTAAAGCATCTGATTGACTTCTTAGAGATATTCCACAGTATGGCATTAAACTTACCGTACTGTTCGGACCATAAGCCGCTACTTTTTTCTCACACTTCAGACCCTGTGGCTTATAGTCAGGTGCGGCTTATGTATGGATTAATTCTTCATCAAGCGAATGTAGCTTGTAACCCGAGCTCCACTGCATGTGTCAGCGTTTACGTGCATACCCTGGTGAAACTACAGCCGTGCATCAATGTGAGGGCGGCTCCAGCAGGACGCATACGGAGAGAGAGGGAGAGAGACTCTCAGTTCTGGTTTAGACCTGGTGTAGTCCTGGTTCAGTCCTAGTTTAGTCCTGGTTGAGACCTGGTTTAGTCCCGGTTAAACTTTATTATAACTTTATTTATAAACTTTATTTTAAGGCTTCCAGAGGATACAGGCTGGCCATTTTACAGTTGTTTTACTGCCATGTTTCTGCCATGTTACTGCTGTAGGCGCTGTTCGAAAAAACCACATACCGGTATTTATGTTAATTAAAATGTTAAAAAATCCTTTTGTTTACCATTTTTCTGTGTAAATATCTCAAGTTGCAATGTGGACACCTGCGACTTATAGTCAGGTGCGACTAATATATGTACAAATATTTTAAAAAATTTAATTTGGTTGGTGCGGCTTATAGTCAGGTGTGCTCTATAGTACAAAAAGTATGGTATCCTTCTTTGTTTTTTTCATTATTATTATTATTATTATTATTATTATTATTATTAAATCTTTATTTTTTGTGTTTTTTTTTTTTCCAGCATCTGTAAGGGTGGTGGCTAAATGTGGCATTTGTGCACTTTGTGGCATTATTGTGTGACCATAAGGCCACAATATGGGAAAAAAATAAAAATAAAAATAAAATATATAGACAAAAAGAACGTATCCATCTCCAAGTAGGTGACACTGCCAGGCCAAGTTACAGGTCAGACTGTGGAGAGGCGAGCCCACTCATGGTACGAATCCTTGCATTTCAAAGGGTTTCTAAGCAGTAAAAATACTGATGAATAAATAAATGCAAAATAGATGAGTTTAATGTCACAATATGCCCATGAGACGAGCAGGTGATCATCCAAAATGAACTTTTCGGAGCTTTCTACCATGTTATAACGTTCCTTCTGAAGAGGTTTTATATGTCTTCCATGCATGTTTCAGTAATTCAGCGATCTCTCACAAGCCCTATTAGAACCTTATTCTGTCCATTTTACATTCTGTTCGAATCCACAGTCCAGTCTGGAACCGGACAATAGAAAGTTCAGAACATTCAGAACAAAAGTTTGTAGTTTGGTGCTTCGATTGTTGATTCTGTAACTCAGATTCTGTTTCTCGGTCCTTTGTGTTGATGTTTTTCCTTTTTCATGCGTGAACCGCCATGTTTGTTTTTGACGTGAACGGAGCATGCGTCTCTCTGATTGGTTAATCTGCCTGTCAATCATGTCCTCTGAAATCAGGGAGAAAGGATAAGCCTATGTCACCCACGCTCCCACATGACTTTTTCCATTAGTATACAATAGCATGATTCAAAATAATACTCTACAAACCTGATGCCCGTGCAGTAGTTTCATTAGCGAGATGCCAGTAGTGTTGGAAGGGGAGCGACTTTGCACAGAGAGCAAAGGAAGGGGAGCGTCAGAGCGTCCATAACAAAAACAAAGCAGTTAATACTCCCCCTTTAAACGAGACATTTTTAAATTTGCTAAATATTTTATTCAAACTAATGGGGGTGGGTTTTTTGACTAAAGATAATATTCTTTATGATGCCTACGCCGATATTCAGACGCTATTATGGCAATCCATCAGAAAACAAACTAAAAATATCTTTTTTGCCCTCAAAACAAAACAAAAAAAGTGCAATTGGCCCATTATTTTACTGGTGCCAGTGATGGAAACAGCTCATGTCAAATCCAGGGCTCAGAGCCACATCACCTGCCGTGCATTTCCATGGTGTTTATCACATTTGTATTTGTACGTTTTGAGTGAGAAAAAAAAAAACATTTGAAATAAATATAGCAAGGGATGCGCAATTATACGGAAGTCGACAGAGGCCATTTTCATAAGCAATAATTTTTCTTCCTTGTTATCCTGAGATAACGAGATATTTAATTAGAGATCTCAAGAAAACAACTGAAACGTCTACCTCCACATTGTGACAGGCTGACTCAGGTTTAGTCCAGGTTTGGTCCAGGTTTGGTCCAGGTTTAGTCCAGGTTTAGTCCAGGTTTAGTCCAGGTTTAGTCCAGGTTTGGTCCAGGTTTAGTCCAGGTTTGGTCCAGGTTTGGTCCAGGTTTAGTCCAGGTTTAGTCCAGGTTTGGTCCAGGTTTGGTCCAGGTTTGGTCCATCTTTAGTCCAGGTTTAGTCCAAGTTTTGTCCAGGTTTAGTCCAGGTTTGGTCCAGGTTTAGTCTAGGTTTAGTCTAGGTTTGGTCCAGGTTTGGTCCAGGTTTGGTCCAGGTTTAGTCCAGGTTTAGTCCAGGTTTAGTCCAGGTTTTGTCCAGATTTAGTCCAGGTTTGGCCCAGGTTTGGTCCAGGTTTAGTCCAGGTTTGGTCCAGGTTTGGTCCAGGTTTAGTCCAGGTTTAGTCCAGGTTTAGTCTAGGCTTAGTCTAGGTTTAGTCCAGGTTTGGTCCAGGTTTGGTCCAGGTTTAGTCCAGGTTTAGTCCAGGTTTAGTCCAGGTTTTGTCCAGGTTTGGTCCAGGTTTAGTCCAGGTTTGGTTCAGGTTTAGTACAGGTTTAGTCCAGGTTTAGTCCAGGTTTGGTCCAGGTTTTGCCCAGGTTTGGTCCAGGTTTAGTCCAAGTTTGGTTCAGGTTTAGTACAGGTTTGGTCCAGGTTTGGTCCAGGTTTTTTGTCTGGCAGTCAGGCTGACTTCGGGGCTATTTCTCATTCTGAATAGACGTGTTTTTGGTCATTAGAATGTCTGGAATAATAATCGATCAGCTGATAAGGCAATATTTTGATCAGGGGTTGACACAGGGGGAGATTGCATTACGTCTTTTAATTCGGGATAATTTCAAGATTACACCTCCACAGAAGACTGGCCCGGCTTCGTCTTTACCAACGGAGATACAGTGTTTTCTCGAGATCACGGAATAACTCTTTGTTTTCTCAAGACTCGAAATAACAGCTTTGTTTTCTCAAGATCACAAATTAATTGTCGTTTTCTCGAGATCACGAGTTAATTTTCTTGTTATTAAGGTGGAAAATAATCATTACGAACATGGCCTCTGTCGGCTTCCGTACAATTACGCAGACCAAGATGCCTAATTTGGCATTTATTTGAGAATGAACTGCACTTACACCGGCTTTTTCAATTGTTATGAACAGACGCTCAGAGCAATCGACTATTTTGACTCACTACACTCTTTGGTAAAGTTTGGGCCAATGAAAATGAACAAAGTTCCTATTGGACATTTGTTTTCTAATAATGCCGGTGTCCTATAATTCCTTCCTACCCATACACCGGCACTATGATCGGAAAGCCGCAACTCTCAGCTTTTCCAGGAAAAAAAAAGGATGTTTCTATCTTTTATGGTTGGAAAGTTAGTGCGGTTCTATAAAACATTCCCAGGTATTGTATACAGTACCGTCGGTCTGGAAGGGTTAACGTGAAAACTCCTGCTTCATGACATCACAAGGTGGAAGAGAGCATTTTGAGGTTTGGAGATGTAGACAGACTAATAATAAAGGGTTACTTAAACATGTGAATGAAACAAAAGGTCTGTTTTTGAGGAGATAACGACATTATAACATGATTTAACGCTCACAAGAGTCATTTTTGTGTAATATTGCAGCTTTAAATTGCTATGGCCTATTTGTCTGTGTAGCAACAGCTGCCCTGGGACAGAATGAAGGAGGTGTGACTGCCTTTTTGCATTAGGACTAAACGTAGATGGCTTTCTATCTATTCTATATGATTCTATCACATATAGAGTACTACATAACCACATGGTCACTTACTGCTGGCACAACACTCAAAAAAAAACAACAGTGAAAATACTGGACAAGAAACCGTTCTGTTTTAGACTGTTGTACTGTTTTAGACAAGTACAACTTGCTTAATATTAATAATTTTGTTCACTTTAAATATGGCTGTTTTATATATAAAGTTTTGCTCCTCCTCTGTTACAGGATTTTATTAAAACAAACTAGGGAACTAGGGCCACGGACCAGGGAACTGTGAGGTCCCGCACAGACCCCGGGGGAACTGTGAGGTCCACACAGACGCTCTACATTCGTAGAGTGTCTCTCAGTCAGAGGCTCTAAGTTCTGGAACTCTCTCCCATCATCAATAAGAGAGACTCCAACACTGGACACTTTAAGACTACGTTCAGACTGCAGGGCTTAATGCTCAATTCCGATTTTTTTGTGAAATCCGATTTTTTTGCGTTCGTTCACATTTCCAATTCAATGCGACTTGTATGTGATCTCCAGTGTGAATTTTAAATGCCCCGAAAGTGTCCCGCATGCGCATTGGAGGACACGACGACGTCACATGCAGTGAGCGTGCTCAGTGTTTACGGAAGTCGCCTAAAGTTGCTGTTGTACCGGAGCCAAAACATGTACAGCTTATTTGTTTTAAAGAGGAGACGGAGAAAGAGAAGGACAAGGTTTTTGGCCACGGCGTTTTGTGGGGCAGTGGCAGCAACGTCCGTAGAAATGAACGCGTTGGTGCTGAGAGTGGTAGGAATGCTACGTGCTTTGCCGCTTCACTGATACGGAGTTCATATACTATTTTCGCATGACGAGAAGAACGTTTGTGTACATTTGTGAGCGCCTACTTGTACCACTCTCGCTGGAGGAAACACGCCCAGGTCGGATGAACGCGACCTGGCCGTTCAGACTGAAGTCGCATGTCAAAAGATCGGATATGTATCGGATTTAGGACCACATATCCAAGTGGCCTGGGTCGCATTTGAAAAAATCGGATCTGTGTCGTTCAGACTGTCATTAAAAGATCAGATACAGGTCGCGTAGAGGCGAAAAAATCGGATTTAGGTCACTTCAGGCTGCAGTGTGAACGTAGCCTAAATCACACTTGAAACAGTGACTAAAGGAAAACCAGACTTGTGGACACTTTATGTTTAACTGCTGTTATTGTCACTTGTTTTTGTTTTTTTTTGTATTCTCTGTACAACACGATGGCCAACCCTGTTTTAAAACTCTTTGTAATGTGGATTATTTTATGGAGCTTATTTTGTTTGATATTGTTTGACAGAAATGTAGAGGCAGATTCTCAAAACAAAATAATACCTGTGTAATATACGATTCTTACTGATGACAGGTAATTTAGCTTGAAATAGGAACATTTTCTGAAACCTGCCGGAAACACAAGGCGCATTACCTGGATCTAAAATATTTGTTTTGGCAGTATGCTAAACAAGGATCCGAAGTGATAAGAATCCCACCATGAGGCTGATAAAAGCAAAGGATAAAGTCTGAGATGTGGGTTTGTGCGAATATGAAGGTCACACCGCCGCAGTATGTCGCTGTTATGAGGGGGGGTTCACTACATGCTTAGCTTCAGGGCGATATTACGGTTTTGCCTGGAGTGTTTCACATAATGTCTTCAGTTACGTATCTTGTTAGTGCCTCTCCACAGATCTGACCTGCAACTTGGCCTGTCTGGATCTCCATGAAGATAGATGAGTTTAATGCCATACCGTTGGACATGCAATGGAGATAAGCAGATGGCGGACCACCTTGCAAAACAAACATATCTAACTTTTATATCTCCTTTTGCTCTATATTGTGTATCACATAAGCAGTTTTTAGTAGCATCCATAAAAGTGGCCATGCGGTAAGAGTTTTGATTAGAGTTTTGTGGGAGGCCGATGGGAATACGAGGTGGAACCAGATGCTTTCAGGTGCAATCAGCTGTTTTCTTCCCATTGTTACATGTGAAAGGGAGTAGGCTCAAATAAACCTTTAATAATAAACCTTTTAGAGCCGACCTGGGCACTGTCCAGCTCCCAGCACACATATAGCCCTCGGGTTGACTCTGACCGGCCCATTTAAGATAATTTAGAATTACAAAAAAAAATGCAGAGACTAAAGCTGCATTGCTTTTATTTTACTGACATTTTTTTTTTTACTTTTTCATTGCTTAGTTCAAAGTTCAAAAAGTTCAAAGTCAGCTTTACTGTCAAAAACCATATGTACAGGTTGCACACGCTGGATTTGAAACTGCAGCGCCCCCTAGGCCCACAGTGAACATAAAACATCTGATAAACAAGACAATAAACACTATGACTACAGCATCACATAAACCCGTAGCAAAAGTACAGTAAACTTGTATATGATACAAATAAGTAAAGCACACAATGTGTAGCATAATAAAGCTCAAATGGTGTCGTTTAAGCAGCAGTGTCAGTGTCATTTAAGTGTCGTTTAAGTAGCAGTCATAACATATACTGGTAAATGGTCACATCTTTAGCCAGCACTTTTCCACCTTCAAGGCAGCCAAAGCTTTTCACACACACACATTCACACACCAGTGTACGCAGACACCGGGGGCGAGGTGGGTTAAATGTCTTGCCCAAGGACACAACGTTTAGTCCTTGTTTAGTCCTAGTTTAGTCCTGGTTTAGTTCTAGTTCAGTCTTGCGTTCGTCGTACTTTAGTCCGTGTTTAGTCCTAGTTTAGTCCTAGTTTAGTCCTGGTTTAGTTCTAGTTCAGTCTTGCTTTCGTCGTACTTTAGTCCTTGTTTAGTCCTAGTTTAGTCCTTGTTTAGTCCTAGTTTAGTCCTAATTTAGTCCTAGTTTAGTCCTGATTTAGTTCTAGTTCAGTCCTGCTTTAGTCCTTGTTTACTCCTTGTTTAGTCCTAGTTTAGTCCTAATTTAGTCCTAGTTTAGTCCTAATTTAGTTCTAGTTCAGTCCTGCTTTAGTCCTTGTTTAGTCCTAGTTTAGTCCTTGATTAGTCCTAGTTTAGTCCTGGTTTAGTTCTAGTTCAGTCTTGCTTTCGTCGTACTTTAGTCCTTGTTTAGTTCTAGCTTAGTCTTGGTTTAGTCCTAATTTAGTCCTAGTTTAGTCCTTGTTTAGTGCTTGTTTAGTCCTAGTTTAGTCCTGGTTTAGTTCTAGTTCAGTCTTGCTTTCGTCGTACTTTAGTCATTGTTTAGTTCTAGTTTAGTCCTTGTTTAGTCCTAGTTTAGTCCTAGTTTAGTCCTGATTTAGTTCTAGTTCAGTCCTGCTTTAGCCCTAGTTTAGTCCTTGTTTAGTCCTAGTTTAGTCCTAATTTAGTCCTAGTTTAGTCCTGATTTAGTTCTAGTTCAGTCCTGCTTTAGCCCTAGTTTAGTCCTTGTTTAGTCCTAGTTTAGTCCTAATTTAGTCCTAGTTTAGTCCTGATTTAGTTCTAGTTCAGTCCTGCTTTAGCCCTAGTTTAGTCCTTGTTTAGTCCTAGTTTAGTCCTAATTTAGTCCTAGTTTAGTCCTGATTTAGTTCTAGTTCAGTCCTCCTTTAGTCCTTGTTTAGTCCTAGTTTAGTCCTTGTTTAGTCCTAGTTTAGTCCTGATTTAGTTCTAGTTCAGTCCTGCTTTAGCCCTAGTTTAGTCCTTTTTTAGTCCTTGTTTAGTCCTACTTTAGTCCTGATTTAGTTCTAGTTCAGCCCTGCTTTAGTCCTTGTTTAGTCCTAGATTTGTCCTGATTTAGTTCTAGTTTAGTCCTGGTTTAGTCCTGGTTTAGTTTATCTATAATTGCAGTTAGTTAGTTTTGTAAACACACAACACAGTTTCAGTATTTATCGTTTTTTTCTCTTTTGTCGTTTTTATTTCAGTTAATAAAAATGCTTGTTAAATTTTAGTTTTAATTTTTTCTTTTGTTTTTGTTAACTGTAATAACCTTGCCTCTCTCCTCTGTCTCTGTGTTTAAACTGCAGATCGTTCATGAACGGAAACACATCGACTCCCCGCGCTCCTCTTGGGAATATCCCGTGTGTGTGAAAAAAGCAGCTGCAATTACTGTCATAAACGCACACTTTGATTTGTGAGCCAAAATGAGCTTTCTGAGGCATTAGGGCCCCAGCACACACGTGAAATAATTGCCTTCTATTAAAAACGTCCATAAATCTGCCCAGTATTGATTAGCTGCTACGCTAATGGACAGCATTGTCTAAGGGGTTGGACAAATAACGAATGTACGCTTTTGTTGCCGAGCTAATTGGGCGCAAAGAGGGTTCAAGATCTTTAGCGTAACCACGTCAAAGCCGCCCTGGAAGCTAGGTCACCGTGTAGCTGTCTTACGCTTCACCTCATTCATTATTTTAAACTAAATTGGACATTTTCCTAAATCGATTCGCGCCAAATCTGGTGTTTCGTGGCGTCCTGGAAGCCTCGAAAGCGCTGGAGTGTGGTGGTATCGGAAATTTGACAGGCGTACTTAGTCTGGGGCCGTCCGAAGGGGATCTTATGCATAAACAAACCGAACAGAATCAATGTGGCGTGCACAAAATGGCAGCGTCACCTCTCTATCATTCGGAACGGTTTTGCGACGGCGGAAAGGCGAGGGGGGTCTCTTGGGCTGGTGATGAAACAATAACAATAAAATCTCACTTTGTGGTCATTCCAATCATGAAAAATTGAAATTCGTATGAGAGGGCCTATAATTCATTTTCAGGTTTTGTTTCGTCTCGGCATTTCCTGTAGTGTGAATTCAGAATCTGAATTTGACGAGAACAGGAGGTCATTTGAGCGCTGTTTCTGTATACCAGCGCAATGTTGTTTTCTCTGCCAAAAGAGGCGAGTGGAGTACCCAAAAGTACACTCTAATACGTGTAAAGTTACTTCAAAATAACACTGCTCAAATAGATGTTTGATATAAATAGAGTTTCATTAAATAATAATAATAATAATAATAATAATAATAATAATAATAATAATAATAATTATTATTATTATAATAATGCAGGACTGAACTAGTTCTACTTGTGCGCTCTGGAAAATGCACTGAATAATAATAATTAATTTTCAGCTTTAGGGGCGGCAGTAGCTCAGTTGGTAGAGCATATGCCTTGTGATCCAGGGGTTGTTGGTTCAAATCCCGCTCTTGACGGGTTGACCACATGTGATCCCAGCTCCCACAGATGAGCGCTGCCGTTGTGTCCTTGGGCAAGACACTTAACCCCACCTCGCCCCCAGTGCCAGTGGACACTGGTAGCCCCCAGAAGTACATCAAGGCCTGTTGTGACGTGAGCCGTCCTCCTGTGGACCCACCACCCGCGGAAGGATTCATGGGGGCTGGTGCATTGTGTTCTGGGCAGCAGAACACTGCTTGGACTGCTGCCCCCGCGACCCAGAAAATGGAAAAAGCGGAAGAGAATGAATGACTGAATGGATGATGAATGAATGAATTTTCAGCTTCACATCAAAATATTACGATTTCCAGTCACTTACAGGGAGAGAAACTGGCCCGGGGCCAAATTTTCCTGCAGACACCTGGTGACGTCACTGATGACGTCAGTGCCTCACCATCCATGACCCTCACCGCACGTCACTGGACGAATTACACTCAATTTAAAGGAGAATTAACGTTTTTTACAATCTGAGCCATAGCACTTTGGTGTCATATGGAGCACTTCCGGAGATGTTTTAGATTAGCGATCTCCGTAATGTGAGTTCTCGGGGCAGATATGCCCCAAGCGGTCTCCAAATAGCACAAACTTTAGCACTTTTCAAATCATAGAAGCTCAATGTCTTAGTCTACACTTTTGTTTGAGTCTAAAGTGGCCTGTAATCCGAGATTTATCCATAATTTACAGCTTTGCGTTTCATGTTTGGGTCCCGAGAGCTGAGAGTGAAAAAAGCTGTGACTCCGCACATGCGCACTGGCCTCCTCATCTACTCGAAACTATGGATAAATCTCGAATTACAGGCCACTGCTCCAAATGACACCAACGTGCTATGGGTGAGTAAAACAACTTGTTTTATTACCGAAATAAGGCTCAGATGGTAAAAAAAAATGTTAATTCTCCTTTAAACAGAAGTTAGAAGAGTTTATTATATGACGAGCCCTGAGAGGACATTTGATTTATTAGCTCAAAATGTCATAATAATAATGCTTTAGTTGTATATAGCATTTTCAAACACTAAAAGTCAGTTGAAAATGGATGCATTAATCATAGACTATCAGTGTTTGTACATTACTTCTGTTGCCAAGGAAGTGAGTCACAAATCATTCACTCACAGTGTTTTCAGACTAAGTAACGTCTTGCCTAAGGACACAATAACAGTATGTGCTAGAGCCACTGCTGCTGGCACCTAATGTTCCCCGCGGTCTCCCACTTGGCCTTGTTTCGCTTCTAAGATCTGACAAGATCATTCACCTGCGATTCACCCCAGCCGAGTGTTAAACATGAACTAATTCACAACAACAGTGGCTCAGCGCGAATATTGTCGCGCTGAGCCACTGTTGTCCTTAGGCAAGACACTTCACCCTTTGCTACAGGTTCATTCTGTCAGTTATAAACTTAGCGATTTTTTTAGTCAGACAGTTTGTTTACCTGCGTTTCATGTTTGGTCTACTTCCTGTAGTTTCCCTCGGAAGCGTCGCGAGGTGCTGTTTTAGCGCTCTTTTTAATGATCTTTTTTCATTGACCTTTCTGTCCTGTCAAAGGGACTTTTTTTATGGATACCTGCTCAAATCAGTATCTAGTTTTTTAGTATTGATGAGTATCTGATTTTCAACTCAGGTCCAGCTGTTATTGCAATACCTTTGAGTAACACCAGATCGGTTGTGTAGAAGTACAGGACACAGGATTAGCGTACCCCTCCTTGTCAGCGTGTTTGTCAAACACTTTCTTCAAGCTCTGATTGAATAATAATAAGTAAGTAAAGTAAATACCCTTTTTATGATGCATATACCCATTTTATGCTATAACCACAGACTTTCTTCATGCTTTGATTGAATAATAACAAATAAGTAAGAAAATACCATTTTTTTAAATGACGTAGCCATACAGTTTCTTCATTCTTTGATTGAATAATAAGTAAATTAAGTAAACACCCATTTTTTATGATGTAACCATTGACTTTCTTCATACTTTAACTGAATAATAATAAGCAAATAAATTAAATACCCATTTTTTATGGTGTATTTACCTGTTTTTTATGATGTAACCATAGACTTTCTTCACGCTTTGATTGAATAATAACAAGAAAATCAAGTAAATACCCATTCTTTTTTTAATTTTTTAATTTTTTAATGATGTATTGACATAACTAACCCTCCAGCCACCGCGTTTCAAACAGGAAGTGAGCATGGGTGGGCTCCCGGCTCCATCAACTCCATTTCCAATTGACTTTACATTGAAAAACTGTCCCCTCTCTCTCTGTAACTGCTGCTGTGAGCCTCGTTATTTTGGTGTAAATTGTTCGTATTAACCCGCTCTACGTGATCCTTTAGGTGATTCTATCACCTAAAAAACATAGCCAGAGTCCGCCCCATTCTGTCTCAGGCCAATACGGAGACACTGATGCTTTTATCACCAGTCGTATAGACTACTGTAATGCCCTGCTCTCTGGTCTTCCCAAAAAGAGTATTTCAGGTTTGCAATTATTACAAAATTCAGCAGCACGTGTCCTGACTAGGACCAGAGGGCGGGTCCAGATTACACCAGTCTTAAAATCACTGCATTGGCTCCCTGTGAGTTTCAGGATAGATTTTAAAGGTCTTATGACATGGTACTTCTTGATGCTTTTATATGGCTCCTTAATGGTTTCCTAATACTGTAAATGAATCCTTCTTCAAAATCAAGACTCAGTGCATGAGAAAGACCCATGAACACAGTCAGAGTCATAAATATCTCTCTGGAACACTTTATTATGGGCGTTGTTGCTTGAATGCAAATGAGGAGAACAGAGATAGGCCAGTGCAGCGGGTGGGGGCATGGCCAAACTCGCCACTCTTTCCTCTTTAGCGGTGTACTGGTGCGCTGGCCCCACTTCCGCGTTTTTGTGCGGAGGAAGAGATAAGACGATTTCCATTGAAAAATAAACACATTTCCACAGAAAATAAAATTAAACCACTGCTGTTTCAGAGGTTCGGAGGTTCGGATAAAGGACATCCGAGCCTGGAAACACTCTCACGTGTCTCCAGACAAATAAAAAAAAACGCATCTCGCATTGCGTTGCTCGTTCGCGGTCCAAACTCTCTGGGCGTGAGTTCCAGAGAGTTTGGGTAGAAACACAGACGGGAGGTGGAACTGCATTTGCATTTTTGCTTCAGTGTGACGTCACATAGTTTCCTTGTTCAGAATCGGGCGTTTGGGCTGTGTTTTTTTCAAACGCAGAAAAGGATCACAAATGCTCAGTTTACACATTTCGCAACTTTTAGCCATGGGGGGGGGCTAAACAGGGTAGGGGAGCTCACATTAACGTTCAAAAACCTCAGAAAGTGAAAATTTCATGCCATGGGACCTTTAAAGTTATTTTCCTGGTTTTTAAATGTCTTAATGGTCTTGGGCCTTCTTATCTTTCAGAACGTCTTTTTCCTTACGAACCTTCACGGGCCCTGCGCTCCTCCGGAAGCTCCTGGTCATTGCCAAAGTCAGGACACACACTCACGGAGAGGCGTCTTTTCAGGACTACGGCCCTCGTCTATGGAACTGCCGGAGGAGCTCAGGGCCAAAGAGAATGTTCATGTTTTTAAGAGTGGGCTCAAGACTCACCTGTTTAGCTTAATTGTTTTTTTTTTTACTGTGAAGTTTTATGTATTTTATGTATTTTAGCATGTTAGTATGTGTTTGTGTGTGTGTGTGTGTGTGTGTTACTGTTTGGGTTGTTTGGTTGTGTGGTGTCAGTATGGGGGCTGGTTGGGTGGGTGGAAGGAAATGTGGGTTGTTTTTAATCACTGTAAAGCACTTTGTGTTACATTTCTGACCTCATCCAAATGTACAGACTGGTGTGCCCTTCGAGGTCAGAGGGCCAGCTCCAGCTCGTGGGCCCCAAAACAGCCCCCACACTGGAGAGTTTTATCTCATCATTAGTCTCATCTTAAGACCCACTTTTATTCTCTGGCTTTTAATACCGCGTGAGTTGTGTGCTCCTCTGTGTTTTTTTATAATTGCTTTTGTTTTTAGTTATTTTATTATTATCACTTTATTTATTGCTATTTTAGTAATGTTTTTATTAAGTTTTATTGATTTTATGTGCAGCACTTTGCTGTTTCTGTTTATAAAATGTGCTATAGAAATAAAGTTGGATTGGATTCTTTGTGTGAAAAGTGCTTTATAAATGAAGTTTTGATTGATTGATATGATTTTTGATTGATCCTGGGGTTTTTATTCAGCTATTTTGTCCGTTAATGAATACTCTTCTTACTCTCGACTCTCGATGAACTTCATTTGACTGTAGCCGAACTCTGTGGGTGACGTCACACTGCCTTAGTCCACTTCTTTAGACAGTCTATGTCCAGTCTGGTCTACGGCCATTTTTCTGTCAATAATTGCACTCCGACTATTTTTAACACGAGCTAACGACCAGCCTGGCTTCATGTGTTATTATCTGTTCTGTCCTTTTCACTCTGATGTCTGCTTTCCTTTAATTAGCACCAGAACTCTTCTAAACAACTTCTAAAACTTTAGCTGTAGCGTTAGCAGACAGAGCAACTGCATTTATTTTTTATTTTTTTACCACAGACCGCAAATACATTGTGGGATGCTAGCTAGCTTATAAACCCGAGAGCCGGTTGCCAGGGTCACCGGGGTCATTGCATTATTGCTAATTGGCGAATGGGTCCGGGCACAAATGGGACATAAGCGGCGGCGTACGAAGCGCTTGTAGGTGGAGCAGAGGAAGAGAAAGCGTATCATTACTGACCTTTCACGGCTCTGCTATTAAATGTGTACAAAAAAAGCGGATGAAAATATGACTTTGGCGAAGCGCAGGAGGCATTTCGGTGCATCCGTGTGGGTAGGAAATCGCAGAACCCGCACACAGGCTGGTCTCGGCGTACGGCGGCGGTGAGGCGAGGAGAGACGGAGGAGGCTGATGCATTAGTAAAGGTCAGCCAGAATATTACCAACATGACTGGTCTCTTCATTCTGAAACGTGTAATAATGTCCTCAAATGTACTTGGTGATGTGGTAAAAACAACAGTGTTTGATACTTGGAAGCTAACTGAGGGCTCTGCTCTGTCTGCAGTTATTCAAGTTAGACTTTAAAGGTCCTATATGATGTAAAATGGACTTTTTTGAGCTTTAAAGCCCCAGTGTGTAGGATTCGTGGCGCATAGGTGGATGGTGCTATTGCACTTTCTGTTTTAGCTACGGCAGACCTCGAGGGTCACCCGGGCGTGCCGTAACGCGGACAGCTCTCGTACCCGCGCACAAGCCACGCGCCGCTACTGTATAAATAAAACGCGGCCCCGTTTTTTGGTTTTTTTTTTCTCATGAAAACACACATTCCCGATCGTGTACCATGACAATCTACACATCAAATGAAACCTTACAGTCTCCTCTTTTTGACTATGCAATTCATTTCCCAGCACAACAATCACTCCCCGAGCACATGGGGCTTTTATACGGAAAAGCACAAAACGAGGTTAAGATAAGATAAGATAAGATAAGATAGCTTACCTTAGCTTACCTTAGAATGCTTTGCACAGGTCAAACTCTGTATTTCACCATAAACTTGCTCTCAATTTGTCCGTAAGGATCCAGCGAATAAAATCCAGTAAAACAATTTAGTCCAAAACACGTGTTAGATCCATTACGACGTCTGATCCGGGACATGCTTGTGTTGTTTACCCAAAACCACGAGCCTTGCTGAAGGCGAAGGCGGAGCCCAAATGTCCTTCTGCGGCTCTCGTAGTTAAAATGGCTGCCTCTATATGGGGAAGATCCCCCTTTTATGTGACTATATCTAAGTCCAACAGAATACTTTGATTTCATGATGGAAGTGAAAAGGCTTGGAAAACAATGTATTTTTGAATGGGTATCTTCAATTTCAGTAATTAACGGGTAAAAATCTTACACACTGTCCCTTTAAGGCATGTTAGAATGCTGTTACCTCATCACAAACATGCCTAGTCAAAGTTGTGTGTTAGACTTAGACTTAGACAAACTTTATTGATCCACAAGGGAAATTATTTGTGTACAGTAACTCACTCATCAAATATAGGGGAACAAAAAGTAGATGGAATAGCAAAAAAGATAGCAAGAGACCAGTGTCAAATGAGACATTAATTATAAAAATAAAAATAATAAGTGTATATGTATAAGTCAAAATAAAATATAAAAATAAACAATAAAATAATAAAATATCAAACAGACATGCTCACACACATAGATTATTCTGACTTTTGGGGGCGCGTAAACTCTGAGATGGGTCTATTACACATGCTCTTGGTGTAATGTCTGTTGTGTATTCTGTATTCTGTTTCTCTGTTTGTAGTGAATGTGTGTGTGTGTGTGTTTTTTACCCGCCTTAGGACTACGGGTGTAAATTAGCTATTGTGCTAACTCTGGCATATTTACATTGAAGCTCTCTGCTGACATGTTGATTAATATGCATTGTCCAAATTCAAATAAATAAATAAATAAAATAAATAAATAAAATTTGTGCTGTCAGGCAATTTTAAAAAAAAATCTAATTAATTACAGGATTTGTAATTAATTCATCTAATTAATCGCATTTTAATCTTGTGAGAGAGAGAGAGAGAGAGAGAGATAGAGAACCCACTTTGCGATTGAGTCTGTCAGTTTTTCTGTGGTCGCTTTGCTCATTTGTTGGTTTGTTGAAGTGCGCTCACGCTCGCTCTATCACCGGTAACGATGGAACTTGTCCGGACGTATTTATCGTTCAAATGATCTGTCAGGCAGGAGCAGCTTCGGTGATCGGAAAATTATTTTTTGACAAAAGCTCCAAATCACGGCGTTCTTGTTGATAGCCTTGTCTTCGTTCTTTTTATAAATAAACTTGCCGTTCAAAGGCCAGAGCAGTGATCTGCTCGCCGCACGCCAAATTTAAAATGCACGCGCATTGAATTGCCGCTCATAATTAATTTGCAGAGTAATTAACGCATTGAGTGCCGGCCTGTTTTCAGAATTCTATCCCCCAGAGTGCCGGACGTTTTAGTGTATTTTTACTGATATTCCAAGACCCACAGAATACTGAGTTCTTTGACTATATAAACATGGCACACATCAAAATAAAGTGTTGACTCTCTTCTTTCACCTAGAAAAAAAAGTATGTTTCTAACCTTTTCGGTTCTCAAGTAATTGATAGTAGAACATAGGGAAGTTTCAGCAAAAACAGTTTTTTTTACCACAAAGTGGAGAAAACGAGCATTTTGTACAAAGAGTCATTTCGAGCAGATCGGTGATTTTGACGCGCACACACACGCGCGTACACACGCACACACGCATGCACACACACATATAACTTCATTCATTACAATTACCACACAGCAGCATCATGTAAACTTAATTCTTCTCATCTCACGCCTCTTTGGAGACCAGGATCTACTGCTCCAAGTCAGTAAACTTCTTTGGCGCTGTCGTAGTTCTGATCAGAGTTCCTGCTCCGCGCAGCGCACACATGACACGCCCCCTGCCTTGGGCACAGCAGATCTCTGCTCCGACCTCGCTGCTTGATCCGGCTTGTCTCTGCGATCCTCCGGGATCCTGGGTCCCAAGAGCGATCAGATCGCTCCATAGGCGCTGATCAACAGTCCTCTGCTTTTCCGGATTCCCCTCGCCTCACCATCTTGCTCCTTTCGCCAATACACAGTACACAAACTACACTCCTCCTCTCTTCCGCGTCTCCGATCGGCAAATAATGATACAAGATCGCTACCTACAGGTTGGGAGACGTGAATTACACCTTCAAAGTTGCTCCAGGTCATATTCTAGCGATCCCCGCTGAAAAACGTCCTTGACGAATATATTCGTCACGGCACTCAACGTTTGGTTTCAACATGACGAGAAAACTCGTCACCGGCACTCAATGAGTTAATTAATCTAATTAATGCATTAAACTGACAGCCCTAAATAAAATATAAAATCACAGCTATGAGGGGTATTCAAAGACAAATATTCTAAATTCTAAGACAAATGCCATAAATTCGAATGAGTCGAATGAGTCGAACTAGTTCAACAAAAATGACGTTGAATTGTACCACTGATGACTGATAAACACATTTGACAAGTTTCGGCATTCTTGCTTTGTTATTCAAAGAGTTACGTTACATATTGCACAACCCACTTTTTTGGCCCTCCAAAATGAGCCAATCTGAAGTCCGAGCAAACATTAAATTTCTAACAAAACTTCAATGGAAACCTAAAGAAATTATTGAAGATTTGCACATTGTTTATGGATGTTTTTTTTCCTATTTCCAAAGTTGAAGGAACATTTAAAAGGAACAAGATTTCAGTCCATACTTGAAGCGAAGAGGGAGGTTGTGACCTGGTTGACAAGCTCCAGAATTCTATCAAGAAGGAATTTTTCGATGGAAACATCGCTCGTAGAAGTGTATTGACTTAGGTGGATGTTATGTAGAAAAATAATATTGTTACTGTCAAAAATAAAGTTGTTTTTAATTTGTCTTAGAACTTTTTGAATGACCCTCGTATATACAAGAGACAAGAACGACAGTGGAATAATGTACTGATTGACAGAGCAGAAGGTTATCTGTTACATAAGAGTGAGTTGTTGTACAGTTGTAGGGAGCATTATCTGTCCCTCTATGGTCTGGTGCAGTGGGTGAGCAGGAGTGTCCATGATGGAGAGTAGTTTGTCCAGTGTCCTCCTGTCCCTCACTGTAGCCGCGCCTCAATTCCCAGAGTGCACAGTTCGGAGTGTGGTTTTAATGGCGCATATGGCATGACAACTGACAACTGTCCCATTTCTTTTTTGTCCCATGCACAGTTAAAATTCACCCTGAAAACCGCAGTCGTTTCCACGGAAATCGGGGCGTGAACCAACTGTGCATCCATGCACACTTCGCGCAGTCATATATCCCAGCATGCACCGCGCGCTACTTCTTCTATGGGAGAATATGGAGTCGGCGACTGCTTCTGGTAGTTGTGGGACCTGTCCCATTTCGCCGACGCCCATGCAGTCCGCGGAGTGCCCTTAAAACCACACTCCGAACTGTACACACTGCGAATTGAGACATGGCTAGTGACAAATGTCTCCAGCTTGTAATTCTGTATTATTAGTCCAAAGCTATTAGTCTACATCTCCAAAGCTCAAAATGCTCCAATCCACCTTGTGATGTCATGAAGCAGTAGTTTCCACATGAACAGCTACCTTTTGCCTTTAGCTCAGTAGAAAATTGCATTTCCAGGGCTAAAATTATCCATATTGTTCTAGTGAAGGTGTATGTTTAGGAGTTTAAGAGTTTAAAAACACACTAGAGGTAAAAGGAGCTGGTACTGTAGCTAACTCGATCACACGGTGGAACGGAGCATTTTGAGCTTTGGAGATGTAGCGAGACTAATAATAAAGGTTTACTCAAATGCGTGACTGAAACAAAACACAACTCCAGGTCTGTTTTTGAGGAGGTAACAGCATTAGAACATGGCTTAAAGCTCACAAAAATCAGTTATGCATGAAATAGTTTAACCAACCATGTGTAGCTTGTAAAAAGTTCTTCTTAAAGCTGCACTGTGTAACTTTCCTGGTGGATGGTCCGTCACCTGGTTAGCCTGGAATGTTCCACACTATGCCATTACTCTAATTTATCTCTATGGAGAAAGCAAGTGACACCACAGAGTCAAGTTACGTGTCAGATGTGTGGAGAGGCGAGCCCACTCACACTAAGAATGCAAGTTTTTAGGTCAAGAAAACCTCATTTTATTGTTGGAATGGAGGATGATTTAATGGCTTACTGGGACATTCCAAATAAAACATCTCCATGGAGACAAGCAGGGGGCAGACTCTCCACCAGAAAATTTACACAGCATCTTCAAACTCTTGGTCCTTCTTTTCTTTCTTAATCAAAATCCACATCTTTACGCTTTACTGCTTTGAACGTGATCATATTGTGTCACACTATGAGTTCCTCTTGGCATTGGCGAGCATCTGCCTTTGTTCCTCGCGGCGATTTTCATATTTAATGGCGCGTTCGGGGTCCACCTGTCTCCTCGCATCTTTTTGCCGTGACTTCGATCCCCTCCTGGACCTGGTTTAGCGTCTCTGGTGTGATCAAATCTTCTCTAAAATAAAACCGGAGATGATGTATTCTTGATTAACACGCTCCGTGTCACTACGGGTCAGTCCACCAGTCAGTCTGAGAGGACATTTTGAAGATTATGTGGTGTCCATGGGGGACGGAAATGCACTAGAAGATACTTTGGTCACAAATAAGAGACCTTAATGTGCTGGTAGTGTTTTGTATCTAGAGGTATTGGAATTAGCATTTGTTAGAACATGTCAACAATTAGGTCATGTTTACTCTGTACGTTTGGATGAGATGCTTTCAAATGTTTGCTGTTAATTGCTTAAGTACAAACTAGATAAACATCCTGGTTAGAAATAATGTAGTAGCCATTAGTAGATGGAGTTACAAGCAGTAATTACTTAAAGATCCCATGACATGGTACTTCTTGATGCTTTTATATGGCTCCTTAATGGTTCCCTAATACTGTAAATGAATCCTTCTTCAAAATCAACACTCAGTGCATGAGAAACAGAGATAAGATGAGAAAGAGTATTTTTTCTCCCTCAGAACAGGTCATAATGGGAGTTGTTGCTTGAATGCAAATGAGGAGAAAAAAGCTGGCCAATAGTAGAGGGTGGGGGCGTGGCCAAACGCTCCGGTCTCCGCTGTAGCTCACAGCTGATCCTTGTTTTTGCACGGGGGGAGAGAATTGAAGCGTTCCATTGAAAAATAAACACATTTCCACAGAAAATAAAATTAAACCACTGCTGTTCAAAGGTCCAGAGGCTCAGATAAAGGACTTCCGATCCAAGAAACACTCGGACGTGCCTCCAGGCAAATAAAAAAAACGCATTTTGCATTGCCTAGCGCATTCGCAGTCCAAACTCTCTGGGCGTGATTTACAGAGACGCTGAGTACAGACAGACGGGGGTGGAACTGCATTTGCATTTCTTTTTTCGATCTGATGTCAATAAGGTGCCTTGTTCAAACTCGCCCGTTTGAGCTCCGATTTTTTGTAACGCAGAAAAGGATCGCAAATGCTCAGTTTAGACATTTCACAACTTTTAACCATGGGGGGCTAAACAGGGTAGGGGAGCTCACATTAACGTTCAAAAACCTCAGAAAGTGAAAATTTCATGCCATGGGACCTTTAAAGCGCCCATATGCCACGGGAGTTGTGTTTTGTTTCATTCACAGATGTTTAGCACACAAACCCTGAAGATTTAAGTTATGTTAAGATAAGATAAGATAAGACTTTATTAATCTCACATAGGAGAAATTCACTTGCCACATTAGCTCCAGGCAGTTTAGTGCAAGAGAAAGAGAAAGAGAGAAAGTGCATGCAAACAAAAATAAAATAAGTAATAATAAAATAAAGTAATAATAATAAAACACACAACAAAGTCTCTGATGGCCGAGCGGTACTCCAGCTCGTTCCCCTCAGACACACAGCCCATAATGGCCGAGTCGTCAGAGAACTTCTGGAGATGGCAGCTGTCCGTGTTGTATGTGAAGTCCGAGGTGTATATGGTAAAGAGGAAGGGTGAGAGGACAGTTGCCAGTGCTGCAGACTACCACATCTGCCTCACAGTCGCGCAGCTGCACGTACTGTGGACAGTCAGTGAGGTAGTTGTTGGTCCAGGCAGCGAGATGTCCATCCACTTCCGCGTCCACCAGCTTCCCCCGCAGCAGCGCCGGCCTGATGGTGTTGAAGGCGCTGGAGAAGTCAAAGAACATGACTCTCACAGCACTCCCAGCAGTCTCCAGGTGGGTGAGCACCCGCTGCAGCAAGTAGATGATGGCGTCCTCTACTTCTACGTTTAGCTTGTAGGCAAACTGCAGCGGGTCCAGGGTGGGGCTCACCAGAGAGCGGATGTGGCTGAGGATCACGCTCTCCATGGTCTTCATAAGGTGGGAGGTCAAGGCGACTGGTCTGTAGTGGGCCGGTTCCCTGGCGTTTGTTGTTTTGTGAACCGGGACCACACAGGATGTATTCCACAGGACGGGGACCTTCTCCAGGCTGAGGCTCAGATTGAACATGTAGCAGAGAACCTCACAGAGCTGATCTGCACAGGTTCTCAGCAGCCTGGGGCAGATACCGTCAGGTCCTGCGGATTTCCCCTGCTGGGGGTAGGTTGTGTGTGAAGAGGATGGAGGAGTTGGCAGAGGGGCAGAGGGGGTGGGGGGCGAATCAAACCTGTTAAAGTAACAGTTTAATTTGTCTGCCCATTACTGATCACCATCAGCTCTACCTCTGCCACTCTGTCCAAATCCAGAGATGTTCTTTAGGCCTCTCCACATGCCCCGTGCGTTATTTTGGGCCAGCTGCTTTTTAAACTCCACACACCTTCACCTTGAATCATTTGGATCATTTCAACTCTGGAATCGCCGATCTCTACTGAACTAAAGGTAAAAAGTCATGACATAACAACGTGAAAGCTTTGGAGATGGTGACAGACTAATACTAAAGGATTACTCAAACATGTGTGAATGAAACAAAACACAACCTCAGGTATGTTTTTGAGGAGATAAAAAACATTATAACATGACTTAAAGGGACAGTGTGTAAGATTTTTACCCGTTAATTACCGAAATTGAAGATACCCATTCAAAAATAAATTGTTTTCCAAGCCTTTTCACTTCCATCATGAAATCAAAGTATTCTTTTGGACTTAGATATAGTCACATAAAAGGGGGATCGTCGCCATGCAGAGGCAGCCATTTTGATTACGAGAGCCGCAGAAGGACATTTGGGCTCTGCTTTCGGCAAGGGCTGGTTGTTTTCACACGAGATAGTACGCGTTTGGATAAACAACGACAAACATGTTGCCGGATTACACGTCGTAATGGATCTAACGTGTTTTGGACTAAATTGTTTTACAGTGAACCCTCGTTTATCGCGGGGGTTAGGTTCCAGAAATAGCCCGCAATAAGTGAAATCCGCGAAGTAGGACAATTTTATATTTTACAATTATTCTAAATGATTGTAAAATATAAAAAATTGAAAAAAAAAAAAAAAAATTGGAAAAAAAAATCCGCGAAACAGCGAGGCCGCGAAGAGTGAACCGCGATACAGCGAGGGTTCACTGTACTGGATTTTATTCGCTGGATCCTTACGGACAGATTAAGACCAAGTTTATGGTGAAATACTGAGTTTGACCTGTCCAGAGCCTTCAAAGCTTCAGAGCCTTTTGTGCTTTTCCGTATAAAACCCCCATGTGCTCAGGGAGTGATTGTTGTGCCGGGAAATGAATTGCATAGTCAAAAAGAGAAGACTGTAAGGTTTCATTTGATGTGTAGATTGTCATGGTACACGATCGGGAATGTGTGCTCTCATGCGAAAAGAAAAAAAAAAAAAAACGGGAACGGGAGCCCGTTTTATTTATACAGTAGCGCCGGGTGCGCTTCACGCGTTCGTACGTAAGCTGTCCGCATTACGGCGCGCCCGGGTGACCCTCGAGGTCTGCCGTAGCTAAAACAGGAAGCGCAATAGCACCATCCACCTATGCGCCACGAATCCTACACACTGTACCTTTAAAGTTCACAGGCGTCAATTTTGAGTAATATAGGACCTTTAATAAGGCACAGTGTACGTTTTCTGTTCCCCTGTATGACATAAAGCATATTCCATTTACTCAAATTCAAAAAACAACAAAAGCAATGTTTCTAAAATTGTTTAAAGATCCTGTGGATTAGCGCTTTGGAACATTTCAAGAAAAAAACAAAACAAAAAACATTTCGGTAAGAGACAAGCTGAAAGACCCCTTACCAGACACCAGAGAGTTTACACAGTGCCCCTTTAAAGGTCACTTTCTGAAGGTGGAGAAAGGAAGTGGCAGGTAGAAAGATAAAATCATACTTTGGAACATTCTCCATGGAGATACATTATTCTAGTATTATACAAGCTTTTCCACCTTCAAGACACTCAAAGCGTTTTACATCATTGAACCAGTTACCAGTGTACACGGACACTAGGGGCAAGGTGGGTTAAATGTCTTGCCCAAGGACACAACGACAGCATTCATCTGTGGGAGTTGGAATCAGACCATCCAACCTGTCGGGCAGTGGATCTGACCGCTCAACCAATGTTATGATGTTTACGTTGAGAGCGAGATTCAAACTGGCTCAAGATCTTTCTAAATTTCTAATTTCTGTCCTGTGAATGGGACTGTGATGGTGGGGTCTATTCTTGTGTAATGACGGCGTAGTCAGAAGGATGTTTTTGATTGTTTAATTAATGAAGTTCCCACAAAAGTTTGAAGAGTGCTTCCATGTACAAATTCTGGTCTACACATCCAGACTTACTGAGGGAGGTAGAGTGGCTCTTTTATCCACCAAGGCTCCTCCCCCAAGACAATTAACACAAAAATACTGTTTTTTCCACTAAAACCCAATTAAAAATAATAACAGAAATATAAAAAAAATACCTGGAAATACATTTGATAACATGGCCATGTCTCTGCACCTGTAGCAGAGCCAGGAAAAATAATACTGAGAATTTACCGTGGGAAAAAATATTTTGTGATGACGTCACTGTGTCATCAGACGGAAGTGAGGTCGGCACTCGGTTTGACAGTGGGATTTGCGAACGGGAGATGGATCCTGGTTTGAAGTTTGTTGGAAAATAAAGTTATGGACGTGGATGATTTAACAGTGGACTAGTGTGCACCAAGATGGCTGCGGTGGTGAAGGGACGGTAAATATCGCAGAGAAAAGATCGGACAGATGGGGAGCGGGACATGGAGTGGAAAACAGCGGAATGAATGAAACCGGGTGACGAGCACGGGCTGTTTGGAGATACTTGCGGGCTTTGACGGGACTACTCTGTCAGAGGGACTTTTTTAGTATTGATACTTGTGTGAGGGTTTCCTCCTGCTGCTCCTACCCCTCCTCTCCTGCTTCTTCCTTTCCCTCTCTAAACAGGACTAAACCAGGACTGAACCAGGACTAAAACTGGACTAAAACTAGACTAAACCAGGACTAAAACTGGACTAAATCAGGACTAAAACTGGACTGGACCAGGACTAAACCAGGACTAAAACTGGACTAAATCAAGACTGAACCAGAACTAAACCAGGACTAAAACTGGACTGAACCAGGACTAAAACTGGACTAAATCAAGACTGAACCAGGACTAAAACTGGACTAAATCAGGACTAAACCAGGACTGAACCAGGACTAAAACTGGACTAAATCAGGACTAAACCAGGACTGAACCAGGACTAAAACTGGACTAAAAGTGGACTAAACCAGGACTAAAACTGGACTGGACCAGGACTAAACCAGGACTAAAACTGGACTAAACCAGGACTAAAACTGGACTAAATCGGGACTGAACCAGAACTAAACCAGGACTAAAACTGGACTGAACCAGGACTAAAACTGAACTAAATCAGGACTAAACCAGGACTGAACCAGGACTAAAACTGGACTGAACCAGGACTGAAACTGGACTAAATCAGGACTGAACCAGGACTAAACCAGGACTAAAACTGGACTAAACTTGGACTAAAACTGGACTGAACCAGGACTAAAACTGGACTAAATCAGGACTAAACCAGGACTGAACCAGGACTAAAACTGGACTGAACCAAGACCTATTAGCTTGTTTGGTGTTTCCTGAGTGGATCGTAATCATGAGCTGATCCCCATCCTGCAATCACCTCCTGCCGCACAAAACGCCTGCTGACCTCCTCTCCAGTGCCAGATCGTTCCGTCGTTCAAGTGCTGGTTTAGTCCTGGTCTAGTCTCTTAGTCAATCAGGACGCAGAACCAATGTTACACTATAAAAAAAAAAACCTTGGAACGAATCAGGCTTTTTCCATTGAAATAGCTACTCAACTTACAAAAAATTCACGTTACAAAACCACTTCTGGAACGAATTAATTTCGTAAGGTGAGGTGCCACTGTATCTAGTTTTTTACTATTGATTAGCATCTGACTTGGTCTAATCTGGTGTAGTCTAGTCTTAGTTTAGACCTTGTCTTGTCCTGGTTTAGTCTTGATTTAGTCCTGGTCTTGTCCTGGTTTATAGTCCTGGACTTGTCCTAGTTTAATCTTGGTTTATTCCTGGTCTTGTCCTGGTCTAGTCCTGATTTAGCCCCAGTATAGTCCTGATATAGTCCTGGTCTTGTCCTGGTTTTGTCCTGGTCTTGTCCTGATCTTGTCCTGGTTTAGTCCTGGTCTAGTCCTGATTTAGCCCCAGTATAGTCCTGGTATAGTTCTGGTCTTGTCCTGGTTTAGTCTTGGTTTAGTCCTGGCCTTGTCCTGGTTTAGTCCTGGCCTAGTCCTGATTTAGCCCCAGTATAGTCCTGATATAGTCCTGGTCTTGTCCTGGTTTTGTCCTGGCCTTGTCCTGGTTTTGACTTGGTCTTGTCCTGGTTTAGTCCTGGTCTAGTCCTGATTTAGCCCCAGTATAATCCTGGTATAGTCCTGGTCTTGTCCTGGTTTTGTCCTGGTCTTGTCCTGGTCTTGTCCTGGTTTAGTCCTGGGTTAGTCCTGGTCTAGTCCTGATTTAGCCCCAGTATAGTCCTGGTATAGTTCTGGTCTTGCCCTGGTTTAGTCCTGGTCACATGTTAAACACACAAACCCTGCATATTTTGGCGCCCCCCCCCCAAAAAAAAAACCTCTCTGAAAACACTCTGTTCCACCTTGTGATGTCATGTGGTGATACAGGAAGTGCTCCACTGTGTTTTTAAACTCACCGCCGATCTCTATTGATTAGCATCTGACTTTCAACAAGTTCCAGCTGTTATGGTAATACCTTTTGTAAAACCAGATCTGTTGTGTAAAAGTACAGGACCCAGGATTAGCGTACCCCTCCTTGTTAGCACATTTGTCAAACACGATTTCAAATACTGCCGGCAAGAGTGGATTTCCTCTGAGCTCTGATACTTTTTTATTTATTTTTCTCCCTTATCTTTGTCTCTGGTATCGACCGCTTTAAAACAGTCAACAGCCCATTGACAGTGTGTCGGGGGCTGTCGGCCAATCACGGCGCAGCGTGTGATCCATCTTATCAGCGCGGCGGTGGGCTCTATCTCGCACTCCGAGGCAGGAAGTGCAGGTTAAAAGCCAGGGCTCATATTTCCTGTTCTGTCGCCCAATCGATACCAATCTTGTCTCGACTTTAAACGGCTTCATAGACACAGCCCGAGGAGAGCGAGGGAGAAAGAGAGGAAGAGAAAGGGAGGGATAGAGAAGTGTTTTTGTACTCTGCAACATCGTTTATCTGGTATCTACTATCTGCAGTGAAATCTAGTCGTAGTAAGTCCACGCTTGTCACAGTGTGGAGTTGAAATCGGTTTTAAACAGGCAGGTGGGGGCCGTGTTGTATTCTTTTGCATGTTTTTAGTCGCGTGTAGCCTCACATACATGTTTAGAATGTTTGTTAGCAAAAACGATGTCATAGCAACAAAAAAAAAGCTTAGAATTTCTTTAATAAACTGTGAGGATTGTTGAATTTGAGCACTGAAACTGGCAACCCAAATAAGAGTCATGTGACGCTCATTCTGCTTTCTGATTGGATAATCATCTTAATGGAAGCTTTATTTGTCATTGTATTTCTACAATAAGATGAGATTGGAAATGGGCGGGTCAATATCTTCGCCCCGTCAGGACAAGATGGACCTTAAAGTAGCCGACGTGCAGCGCTAACGTCCCACCTCTCTCATCAGCGACAGAAGAACATGAACAGAATAGAAAATGCAGATACAATGAATTCTTTGAGGCCGTCCGATAGTCCTCCTCCATGGCCTCTCCGAACTCCTCCCAAACCCGAGTTTCTAAAGTCTAAAGTTCACAACTAAACCCTTGACTAAACCAAGACTAAACCAGGAATAAACCAGGAATAAACCAAGACTAAACCAGGACTAAACCAGGACTAAAACAGGAATAAACCAGGAATAAACCAAGACTAAACCAGGAATAAACCAGGAATAAACCAGGATATAACCAGGACTAAACCAGGACTAAACAAGGTCTAAAACAGGTCTAAAGTTCACAACTAAACCCTTGCCTGAACTAAGACTAAACCAGGACTAAACCAGGACTAAACAGGATATAACCAGGACTAAACCAGGTATAAACCAGATCTAAACCAGGACTAAACCAGGTCTAAAGTTTACAACTAAACCCTTGCCTAAACCAAGACTAAACCAGGACTAAACCAGGACTAAACCAGGAATAAACCAGGATATAACCAGGACTAAACCAGGACTAAACCAGGTCTAAACCAGGACTAAACCAGGTCTAAAGTTTACAACTAAACCCTTGCCTAAACCAAGACTAAACCAGGACTAAACCAGGAATAAACCAGGAATAAACCAGGAATAAACCAGGATATAAGCAGGACTAAACCAGGACTAAACCAGGTCTAAACCAGGTCTAAAGTTCACAACTAAACCCTTGACTAAACCAAGACTAAACCAGAAATAACAATAGTCACAAACACATACAACAAATACAGTGGAATAGTTTTCACAAGAGGCGTCTTTTTGTTTGGTTTACAATACAGGAGGGTCTTGAACCAGATTATAAAACAAACAACTTGTCCGTTGTCGTGGAAATTATCTGTAAAATAACACCAAAACATACAAGAAGGCTGTCTAAATTCAAAAGTTCAAAGTCATCTTTATTGTCAAAAACCAGATGTACAGGTTGCACACACAGGATTTGAAATTGCAGCTGGTATGTTGGTTTATTACGTTTGCAGCGGTAACAAACGGTCGCACTACTGACGGACAGAGATCCTGCCAGCAGTGAACCCAGAGCAGTGGGGTAACAAGACTTGAATACTTAAAATAATATCCAAGCCCTTCCCCAAGAACAATTTGCATTTAGTGTAGAATCTCTCAGTCGTCCAGGTAGAATCCATGGCAAAAGGAGAAATTCAATTTGCGAATTGGACAAAAGTTTATTTGGTCGAATATGTTGTAGTTAGCTCCTCCCTTCAGGCAGATATAGGCAGTGTCCTCCCGCGTCTGACCAGAACTGAAGAAGCAGCTTGGATGAGCTGAGAAACGTGTTCGATCAAATGAACTTTTGTCCAGTTGACAAATTGAATTTCTCCCTTTGCCACAATTTGTATTTAGGTCGGTCTGGCTGGCCAGTTGGCTTTCTTAGGTCAGATAGGTAACATTTTTAGATCTGAGTGCAGGTCAGGATGATCAAAGACATGAGAAATAAACCACAGACATATAAAACCCTATAGCCTTCCTGTGAGAGAGCATTAGACAAAGAATAGTGTGGCTTTTAACAATTCTTTTAGCACTTTCTTTTTTCTTCAGTCACTGCGTGCACATGGACGAGTGTAATCCGATTGCAAACGGATGGGTATCGTTTCGGATTCATGTGCACAGGCTAAGGATCGTATAGGGATTGATTTCCCGAATCCGATTGGAACCCCTGGCTTAGGCCGATAGTAATCCTCTTGGTGCTGCCATGTGCATGATATCGGATCGGATTAGTGTACTGCGCATGCGTGGGAATTTTTGCCAGGGATTTCACCCGGAAGTGGCAGGAGGCGCCAACGCCGTCATAAGTAGCGATTGTTGCCGGAAAAGTCAGACGAAATCATGGCTACGAAGAAAGAATGCACAACACGTACACCAATGCTGCTCCGTCAAACTCCTCGAGCGCCATCTTTGTATACCACCACATAGTTTGTTGTGTTTTTATTGAGTAGCCATCACCCGGAAGTAGTTGGACTACAGCGCCACATAGCGTAGCGGAGCCGGCCAGGTCGCTGACCATTATCCGATTACACGAGTTTCATGTGCACTGGGATCTAAGAACAGACCACCCGCCGAGTAACGGGATCGGATTTGGAGAAATCCAATCCGATCCTACCACGTGACCGCAGTGTGTGTTTTGGACAACGGAAAAAACAACATCCAATACTAAAATTTCCACCACGCCAGCATATCAATTTTTTTGCAGTACAAAAAAGCGGAAGAAGATGGATGGATGGATGGATGGACATTAGTTTATATTATGTGGCCTTTATATCTGCGTAATCCCTCCGTCATCCAGGTAGGTTCCACAGTGGTCTATGTGCTCTATTTATTTTAATTAGGACAATGCATATTAATCAACATGACGACAAACAGCATCAATGTAAGTATGTCGTTGTCCTAAGGCAGGTCAGAACAGAAGAACATTTAGAGGAACACACAGAAGAGACAGAAGTGCAGCAAGTTCTCCACAACAGACCATTCTCTGAGTTTAAGAAGAGCATCTACCTGTGAGCATATTTGATTATTTTTCAACCGATGTTTCAGAGTGTTCTTGAAGGTTGAGGAGGACCCACAGTTCCTGACATGAGCAGATAATGAGTTCCATGACTGTGATCCTCTGACAGACGTCACCATTTAGCCAGATTTGGTCCTGCGTCTCTGTATGTTCCAGAGATAGAGGTTATGCTTGCTCTGATACAGCTTTTTTTTTTTTTTTTTAATTTCAATTAATAGTAATAAAAATGCCTTACACTTGTCATGCTCTTTACAGGATTGTAGTAGCCACAGCGGTCCTGGGACAGACTGACAGAAGCGAGGCTGCCAGTCTGCACCATCTGACTCCCACCGACACCAACACTCACACACGCCACTTTTGTACTAGCAATGCAGGTTAGTGTCTTCCTCGAGGACAGAACGAGAGAACTTTGTCCGAGCAGGAATCAATTCTCCCTTTGGCTTGGGGGACCTCTGCTCTAACCACCGAGCCACTGTCAGCCCTTATTTGATTAGTATCTGAATTTCAATACAACAATATTCCAGACAAAACGGTAACAAAAACAAAAGTTACACAGTGCGCCTTTTAAGTAAGTCATCTCCTTATCATGGCTGCTTAAAGGGAGCCGGACTGTTGTAAATGATGTGCGGTCTAAAACAAGATTCGTGAAACGCTGAGCTCCGATTGGTCGACCGCTCTTAACACGCTGCCGATGAGACGGTCGATGGGAGGACGAGGGAGGGGGAGGATTGCTTCTATTGATGATAAAGAGCTCCACGGAAATCCACTCTCCTTCAAACATACATACGGAGCGTTTGGAATCATCATGTTTGTACCAAGCGCTGTGTGTGATTCACTATGTAATAGTGCTGTCAGGTGATTAATCTAGTTAATTACAGGATTTGTAATGAATTAATCTAATTAATCACATTTTAATCGAGACAGAGAGAGCGAGAGAAAGAGACAGAGAGAAAGAGAGATTGTGAGTGAGCGAACAAATAAACAAACAAACCCACTTTCCGATTGAATTTTTCTGTGGTCTCTTTGCTCATTCGTTTCCCAAATTCTGCGAGCGTGGTTTGTTGGTTTGGTGGTTTGGTGGTTTGTTGGTTTGGTGGTTTGTTGGTTTGTTTGTTGGTTTGGTGGTTTTGTTGGTTTGGTGGTTTTGTTGGTTTGGTGGTTTGTTGGTTTGGTGGTTTGGTGGTTTGGTGGTTTGTTGGTTTGTTAGTTTGGTGGTTTGTTGGTTGGTTTGTTGGTTTGTTGGTTTGTTTGTTGGTTTGGTGGTTTGGTGGTTTGTTGGTTTGCTGGTTTGGTGGTTTGTTGGTTTGGTGGTTTGTTGGTTTGTTGGTTTGTTGGTTGGTTTGGTGGTTTGTTGGTTTGGTGGTTTTGTTAGTTTGGTGGTTTGTTGGTTTGTTTGTTGGTTTGTTGGTTTGTTTGTTGGTTTGTTGGTTTGTTGGTTTGGTGGTTTGTTGGTTTGTTGGTTTGTTGGTTTGTTGGTTTGTTGGTTGGTTTGGTGGTTTGTTGGTTTGTTGGTAACGATGGAACTTGTCCGGATGTGTTTATCGTTCAAATGATCCGTCAGGCTGGAACAGCTTCGGTGATCGGAAAATTCTTTTTGACAAAAGCTCCAAATCACGGCGTTCTTGTTGATCGTCCCGTCTTCTTTTTTTAATACATAAACTTGCCGTTCAAAGGCCCTGCCAGCGTTTCGCTTGCCGCACGCCAAATTTAAAATGTACGCATTGAATTGCCACTCATATTTAATTGTGTTAATTTTTATAACGTGTTAATTTGCAGTGTAATTAATGAATCTAATTAATGCGTTAAACTGACAGCCCTACTATGTAATTTTTTTGGTTGTGGGTCTGTCACCTGCTTGTTTCTATGGATATGTCACTGCTCTGCCTGAAATGTTCCACAGTGTGACATTAAACAGTTCTACTTTATTCATTTATTCAATTACAGCTGGTTTTATAGCTCAAAAACACCTAGAAAAACAACTTTCTGACTGAAGATGGAGACGTTTATTGCTGGAATGATCAAAGGAGAAGTTCAATTTGTCAGCTGGACATTATTGCTGGAATGTTTCACAGTATGGCATTAAACCTTTCTATCTACATGGAGACCAAATCAGGCCATGTTACAGGTAAGATCCGTGGAGAGGCGACACCGCTCAGTCAGAATGCCTGTTTTTCTAGGTATTTCTGAGCTATAAAACCACCACCAATTGATTAAAATGTAAGGCGGAGCTGTTTAATGTCAAACTGTGGAGCATTTGAAGCAGAGCAGTGACCGAAAAGTTAGATAGTAATAATGCACTAATGAAGAAAAAAAACTCAAATAAAAACAAACAAAACAAAAGCGACACCATACCCCGCTCTGACTGGCTAACAGGGGGTGTGAGCGCGCGGCTGTCCTCAGAGCTGTGTGTTTTTCCGCTTTGATTCACTATTGATTTGAGACGGACCTCTCCGTCAGAGGAAAGGGCTCACAGGGAGGTGTAGCTGGATGGAGGGATAACAGAGGACGAGGTAATGCCTTAAATAATGTGATGGAGTTTTAGTGCCCAAGTGAATTATAGAAGCATTGGCAGTGTTCAGTGTTCTGCTCACACTGTGTAATTAATCAGCTTAATTGTTGTTGCAATCATTTAAAGGTCCTATATTACACAACATGGACTCGTGTGAGCTTTAAGTCATGTTATAATGCTGCTTGCTGCTCAAAAACAGACCTGGGGTTGTGTTTTTTTATTCACATATTTGAGTAACTTATATTATTATTAGTCTGTCTGCATCTGCAAAGCTCAAATGCTTTGTTGTTATGTCATGAAGTGGTAGTTTTCAAGTTATTAGCACCTTTTTTATCTTTACTTCAGTAGAGTTCGGCAGTTCCAGGGCTGAAATGATCCAAATGATTCCAGTGAAGGTGTGTGGAGTTTAAAAACACAGTGGAGCACTTCCTGTATTACCACATGCCATCACAGAGTGTTTTCTGTTAGAGACAATAGCCTAAATTTGAAGAGTTTGAAACAAAACTTTTTTTATTTTTTTATTTTATTTTATTTTTTTTATTTTTTTTAATGATATATATATATATCATTATATCCCAATCCCGGTGAGTGTGTGCGTACAAAACGTGGGGAACACAGAGTGGCGGAATGTGACGCCACAGGACATTGTTTGAGAGGGGGACTGTTCTGCAGCGGCGTGAGAGCGGTGGAAGCTCAGTGTGTGTTGAGCGGTGAACAACATGGACGGAGAAAATGTTACAGACACAGAGGAACTTATACCGAAAAGAGGAGCCGTGTCAGTCGTGTGGAAGAACTTCAGCTTTAAAGATCCCATGACATGGTACTTCTTGATGTTTTTATATGGCGCCTTAATGGTTCCCTAATACTGTAAATGAATTCTTCTTCAAAATCAAGCCTCAGTGCATGAGAGAGCCTCATGAACACAGTCAGTCATAAATATGTCTCAGAAACACTTTATTCTGGGCGTAGTTGCTTGAATGCAAATGAGGAGGACAGAGACAGGCCAGTGCAGCGGGTGGGGGTGTGGCCAAATACTCCGCTGTTTCCTGGATTAGTGGTGCGCTTTGCGCTGTCACCGACTTTCATGTTTTAAGTGAGGAGGAAAATATGAGACGCTTTCCATAAAAACAAAAAAAAACAAAACAACACATTTCCACAGAAAATAAAATTAAACCACTGCTGTTTCAGAGGTTCAGAGGCTCGGATAAAGGACATCCGAGCCTGGAAACACTCTCACGTGCCTCCAGGCAAATAAAAAAAAACGCATCTCGCATTTCGTAGCTCATTCGCGTTCCAAAATCTCTGGGCGTAATTTCCAGAGACGGTGGGTAGACATCCAGATGGGGGGTGGAAACCTTTCCCTGAGTGTGACGTCAGAAACTTCCCTTGTTCAGAATCGCCCGTTTGGGCTGTCTTTTTTTCAAATGCGGAAAAGGATCGCAAATGCTCAGTTTACACATTTCGCAACTTTTACCCATGGGGGGCTAAACAGGGTAGGGGAGCTCACATTAACGTTCAAAAACCTCAGAAAGTGAAAATTTCATGCCATGGGACCTTTAAAAAATCTGACGCTGATCAAACAACCATATTCTGTAAATGTCGTCGGGCTAAAGTTGTAGCCGCAGGAGGCGACACGAGCGATCTGCTTCACCACCTCCGTCACAAACACGTCCTGGAATATGAAGAACGCACGAAACTAAGATCTGCATCCTCTTCCACGTCTGCAGGGAACGTTCAAGTCGGCGCCGCGACACAAAACGCCACTCAGACGTCACTCAAAGACGCGTTTGCTAAGGGGACCGCCTACGACAAGAAAAGCAAACGGTGGAACGATATTACCAACGCTCTTACTGTCCACTTCACCAAAGACACGGTACCACTTAGTACATGAAAAAAATACAGTCAAATACCGTGACACTGATATAATTTTGAAAAATACAGTGATATCAGTTTATCAAAAAATACTCTAATATGGGATTTTAAAAAGGATTAAGAACACCTTTCTCATAAATGGTCAATATAAAACAATAAATTCAATCCTATACAGTGAAAAATTTTATTTTGCTTCAATCAGGTATTAACTGCTTAACCCTAGAGTCTAGGGGTCTTTCGGCAATAAAACAAGTAGTTTTACTCCGGAGCCGCATAGCGGTTTGGTGATCAATTGGATGCGGCTCAGTACAGCGGTCCCTCGTTTATCATGGGGCCGTTACGTTATAGAAATGATCCACGATAGGCAAAATCCGTGAAGTAGTCAGCTTTATTATGCGTGTCCAAATAACACAAACTTTAGCACTTTTCAAATCACAGAAGATCGCTGTGTTGCAGGGTTTTGTTGGGGAGAAAACTTGCAAACATACAGCACTTCAGAGCAGTGACGGACTGGGATCATCGGCCCTGGCAATTTACACCTACAGAGCGGCCCCGTTAGCTTCTGTGGAACGGGAGGAAGAGGTTCTACAGCTCTGCACCAAACACAGTCCTCTCTGATGACGTCATCCGTGCGCTATAGCTGGACTGGTTCAGCCGCCTTGGACTCCAGGTCTACCCTGACACAGTTCTGTTATGCGCAAACATTGCCGCTAAAGTTCCCGATGCGTTATTTGGACCACCCGGAGAAGTAATGCCCCAAGCACCATGTTAACGTATACGGGATCATTAGTAGAACAGATATACAACATAACTTCTGCGATACTGCTCCAATTGACACCAAACTGCTATGGGTGAGTAAAACTACTTGTTTTATTGCCGAAAGAAGGCTCAGATTGTAAAATAACGTTACTTTTCCTTTAACTGCTTAACCCTAGACTTCTTTCGGTAATAAAACAAGTCGTTTGACCCATATCACGTTCGTGTCATTTGGAGCTGTTTGGTGAAAGTTATGTTGTAGCGTATCCGTTAACATGAGTATTCGGGGCATTACTTTGCGGTCTCCAAATAACACAAACTTTAGCACTTTTCAAATCATAGAAGCCCGACGTCTTAATGTAAGATTTTGTTTGAAGCAAAAGTGGCCTGTAATCCGAGATTTAGCCATAGTTTCGAGTAGATGAGGACTCCAGTGCGCATGCGCGGACTGTGCTATCAGCTCCCGGGACCCAAACATGAAACGCAAAGCTGAAAACTATGGCTAAATCTCGGATTACAGGCCACTTTTGCTTCAAACGAAATCTTACATTAAGACATCGGGCTTCTATGATTTGAAAAGTGCTAAAGTTTGTGTTATTTAGAGACCGCAAAGTAATGCCCCGAATACTCATGTTAACGGATACACGCTTTCACCAAACAGCTCCAAATGACACGAACGTGATATGGGTGAGTCAAACGACTTGTTTTATTACCGAAAGAAGGCTCAGATTGTAAAATAATGTTACTTTTCCTTTAACTGCTTAACCCTAGACTGTATAAATGGACATTGTAAACCCACCAGCAGCTGTGTTCCAAATGGGAAGTGAGCATAGATCCATCGTCTCTGGCTCCAATTCACTTTCTATTGAAAAAACAAGCTTCATTTGACTAGAACTGAACACTAAGCACAGCTAACTCAAAGGACGGTTTGAACAGGGCCAGAGGGAGATCGCTAAAATACTGAAATATGGATGACATACTGTGTTTTCAGGCATGTTTTTTGATTAGGGAGCAGTGTTATACCAAGGAAGAAAGTAAAAACAAATAATGCCCCTCGTTAAAAAGGGATTGTATTCCTCGGTATTCCCAGTGGTCTCCCATCCAAGTACTGACCAGAGCCGGCCCTGCAGATCCTAAGACCGGACGAGATTGGGCCTTCTCTGTGTGGTATCCATCTTATAAATGTTCATGTGTCAAGTTTTCACAATTGTTCGTATTATTACATTGTCTGGCAGAACAGCGTCTTTCTTAAATATGATCCGTGTTACGTCAGTGAAGTAGCAGTTTGAGAAGAAAGGTTCAGGAAAACGTCCAGTATGCAGAAACACCTGAGTTTGATCAGAGCGGTACGAGCTCAGACTGCAGACACAGACACATGTCTTCACACATGTCACATCCTGAGACCTGCTGTATCAGCCTGTTGTGCTCAGTGAATCAATAAAAGAAAATAATTCAATAAACAGCCACTAAAACGTGAAAAAATGAGCAACTGCACACGTTTTGTTTGACTATCAAATCAGAAAGCAGAATGAACCTCACGTGATCAGTACTGAAATTCCAAATCCTGAAAACCTAAAATCTCTGATCTAAACGGTCTCGACCTAAACCCCAGCACCTGCAGCCAACTGTGAGTCAGTGCTAGTGCAGCCTCTGCAGCTCAGGGAGGAATTATTTTCTTTCGTTATTTGATTTATTTGACAGGGACCATGTACAGGAGCATTAATCACAATCAATGAAGAGATGCTTTGTACCAGACTATTTACCTGGCCAGCCAAATGATATCTCTCTGTATTTCCTATACAGCGCGATACCATCTGGACACCCTCCATCCACTCTCGCTCCTCCGGTTACAAACGGACTCCGCGATTCTGATTCGTTCAAAGATGGTGACGTCAGTGCACCCGCCTTTGCCCGCAAAGTCACTCTTAGGCAGCGGAAGTTCCGCCTCAGTTTTGAATCAAGATGGCGCAATCTCTGATTGGTTCACTTAGCTGTCTGTCTACGCGCAACCGCAGCGCATTCTGTGGATCAAGCGTTACCAGACTCACTCGCTGGTACAGCGATGAGTCATGGATTCTTCCAGGCAACCAGACTATAGCTCTTCAAGCTAATTTCCATCTGCAGTCCCTGAGACACAACACAACAAAACATCCCCTTCTCACATTTGTCTTCATGCCGACAGGTTTGTTGCCTGGACGAATCCATGACTCATCGCTGTACCAGCGAGTGAGTCTGGTAACGCTTGGTCCAGAATGCGCTGCGGTTGCGCGTAGACAGACAGCTAAGTGAACCAATCAGAGATTGCGCCATCTTGATTCAAAACTGAGGAGGAACTTCCGCTGCCTAAGAGTGACTTTGCAGGCAAAGGCGGGTGCACTGACGTCACCATCTTTGAACGAATCAGAATCGCGGAGTCCGTTTTTAACCGGAGGAGCGAGGGTGGAGCGAGGGTGTCCAAATGGTATCGCGCTGTATAGGAAATACAGAGAGATATCATTTGGCTGGCCAGGTAAACAAGTTTGTATTCTCTTCGTTTAAAACAAACCAGAGTTTGTTTGCTGCTTTGATTCGGACCTTTTGGGCTGGTGTGAATAAAAACCAAAAATATCAATCCGGAGCAAACAAGCGAACCGAGATCACCTAAAAAGCTCGGTCTCGGCACGGTTCCATTCGAACTCTGGTGCGGTTCGTTTGCGGTGAGAATGCAGACCGGACTCGATCCAACACAAGTTGGCTTTTTGTACTTAACGAGCTCCCGTCGTATGTCGAGCATTATGGGAAACCGAAGCTTACGAAACTAAATGAAACTTACGAGGCTTACTTACGTTTTGCGTGAAGAGCAAGAACTTGATGCGCACATGAGCGCTGTCCTCCGTAGTTGTCTTTCCCTGTGTCTTCGTTATTTGGAAATTGATTGTAAAATAGTGTAAACCTCACGATGCTGCTCAAACATTTGTGCGAACTGTAAAAACTGAGCAAACCATATCGCTAAGGCTAGATTGAAAACAGCGCGTAACACCATGATTCTCCTCCTTCTGTGTTTGGACACGGCTCATTTCTGTCCAATGGCTGAGCGACCTCAGCACATGTGGTTTTGTTTATAGATGTTGGTCCACTTAGAAAAAAGTGCAGTGTGAAAGCGAACCGCACCAAAAAAACCCCCAAAAAAATTGGTTCAGACCAAAGCAAGTGAACTATCGGACTTTCCTGGTGTGAAAACGACCTAAATTGTTTGAAGTCTTTGCACAGTTTTAGCTCAGTGGAAAGTTTGTTCCATTCTGAGATTGTTTTAACAGAAAATGCAGATTGTCCCGGTGATGTTTTACGTTTGGGTTTTGTACATTGGCCACTGACCGTTGACCTGGTGGTTCGGACCATTTGGTCAGATGTTAATTTGACAAACTTTTTCAGCGGTGGAGGAGCCACATTATTAATTATGTTGAATAATAATCTAAGATTGGCTGATTTGATCATATATTCAAAACTGAGCGTTTTATGTTTCGCTAATATTTGACAGTGATGATAGTGTCGCGGTTTCTTATCTAGGATCCTAATAGCTTGTTTATAAAGAGATTCTAGAGGTTTTATCGTAGTTTGATTGGCTTGTGACCAACAGGAGACACCAAACATTAAGTGAGGCAGGATCGTGGATTCTGGAGGTTCTGATCTTCACAGCCTGTCCATAAACTGAGAATGAGACAGACTTGGATGAGTTGAAGACTCTGGAGACACATGTTCAGTTGGGATTGAAGTAAAAAATAAATAAAATAAAATAAAAATGCTCAAACTACAAACACGTCCTTCAAATTATAAATCCACTGTTACACAATTACTTTTAGTTGTGTTCTTTTCCCAAATACTTTTTAAAAATCTTACATGGAACATTTTGTTCTTCTGCTTTAATAACATTCTCATATTTGAGTTTATGTATAAAAAAATATTCTTGCACTTTTATACATACACCACAGAAGAAGTTTCAAATTAATTTCTCTAAAAGTAACACATAGCCGGGTATGTTGAGAAACACATATTTAAACAAATATAATAAGTCTAAAATAAATAAGAAATTAAAAGGGAGTCTTAAAAACTTTTCGAGGTGACCGTAAAAGCTTTTCAGAGATGTCGGTCATAAAAAAAACTTATTATTAACTTCACGTGGATTTAACACTATAACAGTCCATTACAGAGGACATGTTACGACATTATGAATAAAAATAAAATTAACAAAATGTAAATGCTAAAGGTGTTCATTTACCTCCAAATTTACCTGGCCAGCCAAATGATATCTCTCTGTATTTCCTATACAGCGCGATACCATTTGGACACCCTCGCTCCACCCTCGCTCCACCCTCGCTCCTCCGGTTAAAAACGGACTCCGCGATTCTGATTCATTCAAAGATGGTGACGTCAGTGCACCCGCCTTTGCCTGCAAAGTCACTCTTAGGCAGCGGAAGTTCCTCCTCAGTTTTGAATCAAGATGGCGCAATCTCTGATTGGTTCACTTAGCTGTCTGTCTACGCGCAACTGCAGCGCTTTTTGGACCAAGTGTTACCAGACTCATCCGCTGGTACAGCGATGAGTCATGGATTCTTCCAGGCAACCTCCAAATAGAAAATCACAAAAAATAAATAAATACATAAATAAATAAATAAATAAATAAATAAATAAATAAATACAAATAAAATAAAAATAAATAAATAATAAATACAAATAAAATAAAAATAAATAAATAATAAATACAAATAAAATAAATAAATAAATACAAATAAAAAATAAATAAATAAATAAATACAAATAAAATATAAATATAAATAAATAAATTATTTATTTATTTATTTGTATTAATTAATTAATAAAAATAAATAAATAAATACATTAATTAATTAATTAATACAAATAAAAAAAATTAAAAAAAAAAATAAAATAAAAATAAATAACTAAATAAAATACACTTTTCTAAATAAATAAATACAAATAAAATAAAAAATACAAAATACAAATAAAAATAAAAATAAAAATAAAAATAAAAATAAAAATAAAAATAAATAAATAAATAAAAATAATAAATAAATAAATACAAATAAAAATAAATAAATAAATACATAAATAAATAAATACATTAATCAATTAATTAATAAAAATAATAATAATAATAATAAAAATAAAAATAAATAAAATACACTTCGGGTCCCAGGAGGATAAAATAGGCGTTTCGACCCTGTGCTGTGCTACTAGACACTTCTGTAATGTACAAGGAAATTTGAAATGACTCTCACTTTTGAAATGCGATCAACCAGTGAAGTGTCAGACTAACTTGTCAGACTAACTCTGTATGGAAGTGTGCGTCTGTGTGTACGTGTGTGTGTACGTGTGTGTGTACGTGTGTGTGTGTACAGTGAGTAATTATAGACTGAAGCGGGATAATGAATCATCATGTCCAAACGGCGTACAGAGACGAGCTCCATATACATTTGCTCTATTTAAGGCTGTAGAACTGAGGCGTATGATGGCAAAGTCACACCGTACGTTTATAGACGGACACGGCTGCCTGTCCCTGGGCTTCAGAAGGATGGAAAATCAAGACTGTTGCCATAGCGACTATCGATTTAAAGGACCTGCACCTGATTTTTTTTCAAGCACCAATATTATGCTGTTTTCTGATCTACTGTATCTTATAATGTTGTTTCCTCATCACAAACAGACCTGGAGTTGTGTTTTGTTTCATTCACACATGTTTAACGCGCAGATTTAGGATGCGTTCTTGTCCCAAACTGAAAACAGTCTGTTCCACCTTGTGATGTCATACAGAAATACAGGAAAACTTCATACGCCTTCACTTTAACAACTTGAAAACTACCAGGAAAAAAACAGAACTAAACCAGGACTAAACCAGAACTGAACCAGAACTGAACCAGGACTAAACCAGGGCTGAACCAGGACTTAACCAAGACTGAACTAGGGACAAAAGTAGGACTACACCAGGACTAAATGAGAACTGAACCAGGGCTGAACCAGAACTAAACCAGGACTAACCAGGGGCAAAACCAGATCTAAACCAGAACTGAACCAGGACTAAACCAGGGCTGAACCAGGACTGAACCACGGGCAAAACTAGGACTACACCAGGACTAAACGAGAACTGAACCAGGGCTGAACCAGGACAAAACCAGGACTTAACCAAGACTGAACTAGGGACAAAAGTAGGACTACACCAGGACTAAACGAGAACTGAACCAGGGCTGAACCAGGACAAAACCAGGACTTAACCAAGACTGAACTAGGGACAAAAGTAGGACTACACCAGGACTAAACGAGAACTGAACCAGGGCTGAACCAGAACTAAACCAGGACTAACCAGGGGCTAATGTCGTTTCCTCGTCACAAACACACCTGGAGTTGTGTTTTGTTTCATTCACATGTTTAACGCACAAACCCTGCAGATTTAGGCTGAGTTCTTCTCTCAAACTGAAAACACACTGGTCCACCTTGTGATGTCATGCGGTGATGCAGAAAGAAGTGCTCCACTGTGTTTTTATACTCCACACACCTTCACTAGAATCACTTGGATGATTTCAGGCCAGGAACTGCCGATCTGTATTGAACGAAAGGTCAAAAGGAGCTGTTAATGTGAAAAGTACCACTTCATGACATCACAAGGTGGAACAGAGCATTTTGAGGTTTGGAGATCTTTGCTTTTATATCTGTTCTTTTACAAAATGATGTACTTTTTCCACCACGGTTCACATTTCTGTCAGGATAATTTCACGATGCAGAGAAACAGTCTCCTGACCATAGATCCAGGCTCAGACTGTCCTTCCTTCTCCGTAACCAATCAGAGAAGAGCGTGAGCCTCCTTTTCGTCCAATCAGAGCGCAGCGGGCGGGCTCTCCGTCACTCTGACAAACACATGCTCCAATTACACAAGCCATTCATTTTCATTTAGAGCTGCCACGGCGCGCTGTTCATTTAGCGCTCGGTTGAGTCTGGCTCCTGCCTCCTACGCACTTCCTCCTTCCTCTGTCCTTCCTCGCTCGTCTCCTTGTCCCGTTCGCTCACACGTGTTGGATTTTAATGTCTTACTCAAACACACATCTGCATACACGGCTCGTCGAGGGTTTTATTTGATACTATTGCGTTTTTATATACAAATACACAAATAAACACAAATATTTAACACACAAACCTGCATATTTAGGCTGAGTTCTCCTCTTAAACTGAAAATGTGATGTCACGTGGTGATACAGGAAGTGCTCCACCGTGTTTTTAAACTCCACACGCCTTCACTAGAATCATTTGGATGATTTCAGCCCTGGAATCGCCGATCTCGACTGAACAAAAAGTAAAATGTAGTTGTTAACTCGAAAACTACCATGAAATTTGAGCTTTGGATATATAGAAAGCCCAATAGACCCTTTTACAGTTAGTAAACAGACGTGATGTCACCGGCATGTGCGCGCATTGTTGATCCTGAATCAACCATGACGGACCATAGCGGAGTATCTGAACGATAGGGAGAGCTACATTCAAAAGCTCACGTTGAGCAACGGGGTTTGACTACCAGATCCTTATGCGATCACGGAGTGGCAGTACGACCGCAGAAAGTGGCCAGATTTACAGTGGCCAGATATCCACTGTTATTTAGTCGAGAAGCCCAAGTTCGCACATACAAATCCATGGATGCCTACCAGTTTGCCGTGTGTGGCCATGTACAGGAGGTAAAATACCACGATATCGATGGGGAGTTTTGCGTGTTGGCATCTGATGTTCTCCCCAGTCAAAGACAAGGCCACAAGACGACCATGTACAATGCTTGGGCTATCATCAGCAAGCGCGATAACTACGTTCTGACCGCCAACTGCACTTGCGTTGCGGGGTAAGTAACATACTACGACTTAATTCACGAGTCACACATGTGATCTCAGTCACGTCAAATGGCATTTATGATGGTCATGCGAAAACTGATCATGCCTTTTAACAAAGTTATTCGTGTTCGTTTACATGTGTCTGTCGTAGAGGCTACCCGGTTAATATGTCTGTGAGCTTTGCGGTGTCCTGTGCTTGCTAGTTAATCAGCATGATTAAACACCATTGAACACCTGGGCAAATTACCCTAAACAAGCAGCAGGTGTTCACTTGTGTGTATGTCACTTGAATGATATGAACTATCATTTATTCCATATGTTTCTCTTTATTCGAGTTCTTCTCTTCTGTATCTTCGCTGGGGGTTTTATGGCAACAGTGGCTTTGTTTTGAGACAGCACTGCGCACGCATTCAGTGATGACGTAGCTTTGAAACTGGTCTATAAGTAGGGCTGTCAGTTTAAAGCATTAATTATGAGCGGCAATTCAATTCTTTTAAATTTGATGTGCGGCGAGCAAATCACTGCTCAGGCCTTTGAACGGCGAGTTTATTTCTAAAAGTGAAGACTTGTTTTCAGATTGAGAGAAGAACTCAGCCTAAATGTGCAGGTTTGTGTGTTAAACATGTGTGAATGAAACAAAACACAACTCCGGGTCTGTTTTGGACGAGAAAATAATATTACACTAGTTCCTCGTGATATCGCGGTTCACTTTTTGCAGCCTCGCTGTTTCACAGATTTTTTTAATTCCAATTTTTTTGATAGTGTATCAACGCGCATTGTGTTCTGCGTCCTGATTGGCTAAGAGACTGTAGACCTTTGCCGATTTATCCGTCATGTCTCCTGTAAAGTACAGAATGTATTCAGCCAAATTTACATACATGATTGATCGCAGTGTGACTCTGAAGTGCTGTATGTTTGCGAGTTTTCTCCCCGACAAAACCCACGTTGACGAAACGTTCTCAAATATAATCGAAGGGGGCATGTCTGTTTATAAGAATCTTCTCGCCCAAAAGAAAAAAGAGCGTCAACAACTCCCCGTAACCATGTTCTTCACTTGGAAAAAGAACTGGACCGAGGCGGAGCGACACCAGGACGAAGAGGCCCGGTCAGAGGAACTGTGAAATACACGCGTCACTATTAATACTTTTTTGTTGAAAATCTACGAAAGTTTGAGTGTTTAAAGAGAGAGAAATGTGAGAAAATGTTAATGCCAGTCTGAGAAAAGTGTATAATGTGTGTGGTGAGGTGTTTACAGCCTTAGGAAAGGGAGAAATTCAATTTGTCAACTGGGCAAAGTTGATTTGGTCGAAGACGTTTCGCAGCTCATCCAAGCTACTTCGTCAGTTCAGCTTGGATGAGCCGCGAAACGTCTTCGACCAAATAAACTTTGTCCAGTTGACAAATTGAATTTCTCCTTTTACCACGGCTTCTACCTGGACGACTGAGGGATTCTTCACACGTTTACAGCCTTAAAACATGTAGAATAATTGTAAAATATAAAGCTAAGTACTTCACGGATTTCGCTTATCGCGGGTTATTTTCAGAACGTAACCACCGCGAAAAACGAGGGACCACTGTATAACATAAATCAGAAAATATCGTAATCCTTTAAAACCGTTCAAACTTGTGACTTTGACTCCTTAGCAAACTGCCGTTTTCAACATTTAAACAAACTTGGAAACATAACTCAACTTTGTGCCTGTTTCTTTGGTAGTTTTCCGTCCAAGTCACAGTCCTTCCTCGCTGCCGAAAACACGCCGAATCCACGCTCCCCGTTTGGCCCTCGTTCTCCTCGCGTGTTCGTACACACAACACACACACAACACACAAAACGCACACCCAGAGACAGGCCAAGTTTTCCTGTGGCTCTCGTCTTCGACTTTTCACTTTATTTATTCATTTTTTTTCTTCCAGGATTCTCGCTCCAGCTCCATCTCTGCTTGGGTGATTAGCTCCTCGCGCACTTGTTCCTTTGACTTAAGTGTATGGACCCAAAGGTGGGAGAAAGCAGATTTCCCCCGAGAAATGTGCTCGCCGAAGATAAGGGACGCGAGCGGGGACGGGGGCTGGTCTCCGGGGGCGACGAGGTGAGACAGGGAGACAGGGAAAAGGCAGGAACATGGAAGGAGAAGAGAAACAAAATGGAGGACAGAGAAAGAAGGCCGTGGCGCGGAACAGCAGCAAAACTTGACTCAAAAGTTCACTTACATTTGCGTTTACTTACTTTCTTACTTACTCTGGAACTTTTAACTTTCAGGATTCAAAGCACAGCAACTTTCAGTTCTTCTGTACATTAACCCTAGAACACTGTCGCTATAAAAAGTAACACCATCACTTTTGCCGGTTCATTTTTACCCGATAAAATATACACAACAAAAAGTACTTGAAAAATAGATCAAAATATGAGTGGTTTTCTTTTATTTTCAACTGTGGTATGTGTAACAAAATGGAAAACATAGGAAGACCCTAAAAACATGCTCCAAAATTACTGAAAAATTAGGAATTTGAGACAAAAAAAAAAAAAAAAAAAGTATTTACATTTTGAAAAACACTGCCTATCTATTTTTTAGTAGAGATTGGCAATTCCAGGGCGGAAATGATGGAAATGATTCTAGTGAAGATTGATGTAATTTAACTCTAGAACACTTTCGGTATAAAAAGTAACACCATCACTTTTGCCGGGTCATTTTTACCCGATATAATGTACCCAACAAAAAGTACTTGTCATGAAAAATAGATAAAAATATGACAACATATGATAAGTGGTTTTCTTTTATTTTCAACTGTGATATGTGTAACAAAATGGAAAAAAACAACAACAACATAGGAATGCCCTAAGAACATGCTCCTAAATTACTGAAAATTAGGAATTTGAGAACAAAAAATTTCTTAAAAAAAAAAAAGTAAATAATGATACTGGAAACTTTGGTCCACCCATTCCTGGGACATGTGAGACTTCCCCGGGGAAGCACAGACTCCTCGACACACGAACAGTTGCAGGAGAGAGGAACAAAAAATAGTAATAAATAATAATAAATATGCAGGGTTTGTGTGTTAGGTGAAGGGAAGAGGGAGGGGCCAGGTGAGAGAAGTGGGAGGGGTCAGGTGAGGGTGGGGATATGTGACCGACCACAGGAAAAGCAGACACATGTCATCCTGGGGGCATTTTGAGTTATTCACAGATTCTGAAAGTGTAGATTCGAAGCTTTCCAACGATGCCTTACACATGGAAATCTGAGAACATTTGAAGAAATTGTGGCCATTTGAAAGCAGCACATGGGATTTTGCTAAGGGGTAAAAACAGCTCGTAAACTTTCCTCACTCTAGCCCTTCTTGCCTCATGCCATTAAGCTAAGCCCTCCACCATCACTGACATCACTATGGTGTTTCAGGGCAGGTCAGAGTTAGAAAGTACCTTTGTTAAAATGGAAATGGTTTTATAACAAAAAGTCCATATAATCATTCAATAATTCAATAATACACAGGATAATATGTTAAATTAAAAGCACCTGTATTCTCAATTTAATACAATACAAAATAGTATAGGACACTACACATTCACACCTTAGTCCTGGTTTAGTCCTGTTTTAGTTCTTTTGTAGTCCTGGTTCAGTCCCGCTTTAGTCCCGGTTTAGTCCCGGTTTAGTCCCGGTTTAGTCCCGGTTTAGTCCTGTTTTAGTAACACTTTAGTCTCGCTTTAGTCCCGGTTTTGTCCTGTTTCAGTCCTGGTTTAGTCCCGCTTTTGTCCCGCTTTAGTCCTGGTTTAGTCCCGTTTTAGTCCTGTTTCAGTCCTGGTTTAGTCCCATTTTAGTCCCGCTCTAGTTCCGGTTTAGTCCAGGTTTAGTCTTGGTTTAGTGCAGGTTTAGTCCCGTTTTAGTCCCGCTTTAGTCCCGGTTTAGTCCTGTTTTAGTCCTGTTTCAGTCCTGGTTTAGTCCCACTTTAGTCCCGCTTTAGTCCCGGTTTAGTCCAGGGTTTAGTCCCGGTTTAGTCCTGTTTTAGTCTTGTTTCAGTCCTGGTTTAGTCCCGCTTTAGTCCCGGTTTAGTCCTGTTTTAGTCCTGTTTCAGTCCTGGTTTAGTCCCACTTTAGTCCCGCTTTAGTCCCGGTTTAGTCCTGTTTTAGTCCTGTCTCAGTCCTGGTTTAGTCCCACTTTAGTCCCGCTTTAGTCCCGGTTTAGTCCTGTTTTAGTCCTGTTTCAGTCCTGGTTTAGTCCCGGTTTAGTCCTGTTTTAGTCCTGTTTCAGTCCTGGTTTACTCCCACTTTAGTCCCGCTTTAGTTCCGGTTTAGTCCCGGTTTAGTCCTGATTTACTCCTGTTTTAGCTAGGCTAGCATAGGCTAGGCTAGCTAGCCGCTAGCTTAAAGTTTATCGACGACCGCAGCGGTCGTCATGAAATGTGATCAACACGAAAGCTGAATTAGTATTTAAACATGTCCTAAAATCTATAGAGTAAATGTGTCCCTGCAAACATCATCAGGTACACTTACTTGCCTCGTCCGATTATTCGCGTATCCATGGCCTTTTGCCAGTAAAGTATCCAATCGCATGCTGTACATACGCTTCGGAGAAACGTGTCCTGTGTCCCGAGAAAAGATTCCTTCCTTCTTATGTAGCATTTACAGTTAAAGTTACAGATTTTTAAAGTCACGGATCCTGTTGAACTGCAGCTACATATTCACGAGCTGCTCACAGCTGATAGGCGGAAAAAGAAAACAAAAGCACGTTAATCTCACGTGATTGGTCCGCAGCTGTAGGATGGTAATTTAGACACGCCTCGATTCTTTCTGAAAAACAAGCCAATTTCACAGACAAAATGTATGCTTTTTAAGCAGCCAATGCTGTTATCTGAAACATGGAGTGGGTTCTCCATGATCTCAATGAGCACATTCTGCAAAAAAACGAAAATCACAAATTTTGAAAAAAAAACAACAACAACAACCTTGTAATGCAAATATCTCACTAATCGTTGGTTTCCTCGTGGTCGGACACATATTTTTCTCCTTTCATCTACTGATAAAAAACAAAACGTTCTAAACTTACAGATTGTAGCTTTATATTCTTTTACACTCACTGTCCATCCTCTGCATCATTTTCATTCTGTCTCCTGTCTTCTCCTTTAACTAAAAGTTAAATTTTACTCAAAAGTAGAGTGATTTCTCCGAGCTGACAGTCAGAGTGAACGGAGAGAGTTCATTTAAGTGTCCGCTGTGATTACCGCAGAACAATGGCTGCAATATTCAGGCTGACCTTTAACCTTCTATCAGGAAGAAGTAATTACAGTGACTTTATTGAACACGGAGGAGAGATAAGACTGGAACAAGATGGAGGACAGAACCACGCTGGCTAAAACGACTCAAACCGGGATGTAGCAACACCGAGATAGGACGAGATCCAAAAACTCACACTATAGACTCTGTGTACAACAGCGTTCTGCAATCTGCAATCTCGCTGTTAGCATCACTACTGCCTGTCCAGTTTTATCTTTCACGAGGTTTTTTTACTGAGTCGTGCTAATGAATACATATTGAAAGATAAGGCAGTGAACCGGGAGCTGTGTGTGGATGGTAAAAAGTACACAAATAAAATAAATGCTTCAGTGGAGGCACTTCTGTGTTTAGGAAGAGATGTTTGTGCCTCAGTGCTTTTAAAACAACACCACAAACTGAAATATCCTACACATAAAAATAACACTGGTCTACAAGCAAAATGCTTCCGGAACAAAAGTAGTGAAACTGTTTTATTTGAGATTCAATTTGGCCATTAGAGGGCTGGGACAAGAGGAAAATGGCATTTTGGGGGGTACTCCAGATTTATTTGGTATTTTAAAAACTATTTTCAACCATTATTTTCTCTCTTTTTTTTTTTTTTTGGTCTCAGGACAAGTAAATTCACTCAAAAACCCATATTTGATGAGTGGGAGGTAAAATGTCCTCCAATTCTGGAATGACCCATATGAACAGTAAACAAACACGTTTCCCTGTACAATGAAATTCTTACTTTGCTGCCCACACTGGATCCCAAGAGCATGCAAAAAATTAAAATAGATAAATAAGATAAAGAAAAGCATGTAAAAAAAATATATAATCAAATAGAAACAATCTTTACCGAATATACACTATGAAAAGTGAAGTCAGAAGTGCTGATTGGCTATAGTTTCCAAGATATAGTACTGGGTCAAAATTAGTGCTGTCAGGCGATTAAAAAAATAATCTAATTAACTACAAGATTTGTAATTAATTAATTTCATTAATCACATTTTAAGAGTGTGAGAGAGACAGAGATAGAGTGAGACATTGTGAGTGAGCGAGCGATCGAGCGAGCGATCGAGCGAACGAGCGAACGAACGAATAAACGAACCCACTTAGCGATGGAGTTTGTCAGTTTTCATGTGGTCGCTTTGCTCGTTCGTTTCCCAAATTCTGTGAGCGTGGTTTTGTGGTTTGGTGGTTTGGTGGTTTGGTGATTTGTTGGTTTGTTGGTTTGTTTGTTGGTTTGTTGGTTTGTTGGTTTGGTGGGTTGTTGGTTTGGTGGTTTGGTGGTTTTATGGTTTGGTGGTTTGGTGGTTTGTTGGTTTGTTGGTTTGTTGGTTTGTTTGTTGGTTTGTTGGTTTGTTGGTTTGGTGGGTTGTTGGTTTGTTGGTTTGTTGGTTTGTTGGTTTGGTGGTTTTATGGTTTGGTGGTTTGGTGGTTTGGTGGTTTGTTGGTTTGTTGGTTGGTTTGGTGGTTTGTTGGTTTGGTGGTTTGGTGGTTTGGTGGTTTGGTGGTTTGGGGCTTTGGTGGTTTGTTTGTTGGTTTGTTGGTTTGTTGGTTTGGTGGTTTGGTGGTTTAGGGGTTTGGTGGTTTGGTGGTTTGGGGGTTTGGTGGTTTGTTTGTTGGTTTCTTGGTTTGTTGGTTTGTTGGTTTGGGGGTTTGGTGGTTTGGTGGTTTAGGGGTTTGTTGGTTTGTTGGTTTGTTGAAGTGCGCTCACACTCGCTCTATCACCAGTAACGATGGAACTTGTCTGGACATGTTTATCGTTCAAATGATCCGTCAGGGTGGAGCAGCTTCGGTTATCGGAAAATTATTTTTGACAAAGGCTCCAAATCACGGCGTTCTTGTTGACCGTCCTGTCTTCGTTCTTTTTATAAATAAAGTTGCAGTTCAAAGGCCCTGGCAGTGATTTGCTCACCGCACGCCAAATTTAAAACGTGCACATTGAATTGCAGTCATAATTAATTGCGTTAATTTTTATAACACATTAATTTGAAGTGTATCAATAAATAAATCACACTTTATTTCTATAGCAACTTCCAACAACCAAAGTGCTGTACAACATTAAAAACAAGATAAAAAAACAACAATAAAAATCATACAAGTGTAATTAATTAATCAAACTGACAGTCCTAGTCAAAATAGGAAATTTATGGAAAATAAGGTAAAAACGGTAGTTTATCAGAAGGTACAGTGTGTCTACAAGCACCAGTTCTATTTGAAAGCCTGTCTGCACATTCACATACATTCATTTTAATATGTCTACAGTTTTAAAGGTCCCATGACATGGTACGGAGGACAGCGCTCATGCGCGCATCAAGTTCTGACTCTTGCTCTTCTGCAAAACGTAAGTAAGCCTCGTAAGTTTCGTTTAGTTTCGTTTAGTTTTGTTTCGTTTCGCAAGCCTCGTATTCCCATAATGCTCGACATATGACGGGAGCTCGTTAAGTACAAAAAGCCAACTTGTGTCGGATCGAGTCCGGTCTGCATTCTCACCTGAAACGAACCGCACCAGAGTTCGTATGGAACCGGACCGAGACCGACCTTTTTAGGTGGTCTCGGTTCGCTTGTTTGCTCCGGATCGAGACTTTTGGTTTTTATTCACACCAACCCAAAAGGTCCCAATCAAAGGAGCAAACGAACTCTGGTTCGTTTTAAACGAACCAAACAAGGCAGGTGTGAAAACGACCTTATATCTGTCCTTTTATTTAAGTAACAAAATTATTTCTTTTTCCACCACTGTTCACATTTCTGTCAGGATAATTTCAAGATGTAGAGAAACAGTCTCCTGAATATAGATCCTGTCTTTTCAACCTGCTTAACTCCCAGCTGTTGCCAGCAGGGGGCCAAACATAGTCTCGGAATAGGAAATCACTTCCAGCTCCATCGACTCTGGACTGAATCGACTTTACATTGAAAAACTGTCGCTCCTCTGTCTGTAACTGCTGCTGTGAGCCTCGTCATTTATTTATTTATTTTTACAGTTTTAAACACAAATGAAAGGTCAGGTCCAGAGGTGTGAAACCAGCCATTAGGGTCTTGAATGGGTATGCTAAACTAGACGCCAGAGAGAAACTGGAAAACAAAAGACAGAAAGCTGAAAACAAAGAGGTGGGATAGTTTCAGGATAATTTCATTGTAGTTAGCTCCTCCCTGCAGCTAAATATAAGCAGTGTCCATCAGCACTCTAACCAGAACTGACGAAGCAACTCGGATGAGCTGCGAAACGTTTTCGACCAAATAAACTTTGTCCAGTTGACAAATTGAATTTCTCCTTGTACCATGGATTCTACCTGGACGACTGAGGGATTCTACACAAATGAAATGAAACAATGAACTTCAATGAAAACAATGTCAAGTGATTTCAGGAAGCTTATGACATAAACCGACCCCCCCCCCCCCATAGAATTTTTTTTAATGTACCGGTGGAAGCATCCGAAGCTAGAGCGCATATGCCTAAATGGAATTTTGCCATGTTTCTGAGAAAGTTATAAAGTTATATTGACTTAAAGGGATAGTGTGTTTTTTTATGTGAATCTGTATGGCTTCCACTTCAGCAGTGTCCTGAGATTAACACTGACTTACCCATGACAGCGTGATGTGGTCCCGGTTCTCCTCCGGTAACGTAGCTCATAAATGTAGTTCCGGTAAGTTCACAGGGACAATTTAATAAAGCTTGTTTTTCTTCTTAAAACAACATTTGTCCAAAAAGTGATATATTTGCGCCACAAACAGTTGTCCGCTAAAAATTCAGCAGCCTAATTCGCAGATTTTCTCTCTAGATTCGTATCACTGCGCTCAGGTTAGCTCTATTAGCCTGGTAACTTGTAAACATCCACTTACGGCGGATGTCACTGTACCGCATCCGTCGTAAACATCCGCTTAAAGTTAACAGGCTAATAGAGCTAAGATGTGCGCAGTGATACGAATCGAGTGAAAATATACGGATGTGAATTACGCTGCTGGATTTTTGGCGGACAACTGCAACGCAAATATATCACTTTTCGGACAAATGTTGTTTTGAGAAGAAAAACAAGCTTTATTAAATGTCCCCGTGAACTTACCGGAACTATGTTTACGAGCTACGTTACCGGAGGAGAACCGGGACCAGATCACGCTGTCATGGGTAAATCAGTGTTAATCTCAGGACACTGTTGAAGGGGAAGCCATACAGATTTACATTTAAAAAAAAAAACAACAACAAAAAACGCACTATCCCTTTAAGTGTTTTTGTATATTTGATTGTAGAGACCCACACAGTGTAAAATTTTGATGATGCAATTTCCTGCATTCTAGATCATTTTAGAATGACCTGTTAGACATGGCAAATATGGGCTTTTGGAGTGAGGTCATTTTTAAAGTGGCATAGGGGCGAAAAAAATCAGATTTGGGTCACTTCAGGCTGCAGTGTGAACGTTGTCCAAGATATGTGGTCCTAAAACCGATACACATCCGATCTTTTGGCATGTGACTTCAGTCTGAACGGCCAGGTCGCGTTCCCTCCAGCGAGAGTGGTACAAGTAGGCGCTCACAAATGTACACAAACGTTCTTCTCGTCATGCGAAAATAGTATATCAACTCCGTATCAGTGAAGCAGCGAAGCACGTAGCAATCCCACCACTTTTGGCTGCGACTCCGCACCAACACGTTCATTTCTGCAGACGTTGCTGCCACTGCCCCACAAAACTCCGTGGCCAATACCCTCGTCCTTCTCCTTCTCCATCTCCTCCTTAAAACAAATAAGCTGTACATGTTTTGGCTCCGGTACGACAGCAACTTTACCCTACTTCCATAAACTTTGAGCACGCATGCTGCATGTGACCTCGTCGTGTCCTCCAAGGCGCATGCGGGACACTTTTGGGCCGTTTAAAGTTCACACTGGAGATCACATACAAGTCGTATTTAATTGGAAATGTGAACAACCTCGCAAATAAAATCGGATTTCACAAAAAAATCGGAATGGAGCTTTAAGCCCTGCAGTCTGAACGTATTCATACGCGATCGACTGACATTCTGCCTGTGATCGACAGGTAGACCGCAGTCGACTGGTTGGGCACCCGTGGGTTAGGGAGTATTCCAAATATAGCGAGAACGGCAGAAGGGATCAAGGCGACTTCTAGACCGTTTGCAAGGTGTTTACAAATGGCTGTCCAGAAATGTTTTAGTTGAGGGCATGACCAAAACCTGTGTGTCATGTTTGCAGGGGACATTTTGCACCTGCTACATTCGTCTTCAACATTAGAATACATTTTGGAGAGTCTATGGTTAGTATAATAAATACGGTGAACTGTCTTAAATTGCGTCGTCATTTTGGTCTTAAAACGTTCGAATTAACCCGCTCCACGTGATCCTGATGTTTTTATTTCGCTGTTTTGTCCGTAAATAAATTATTTTTCCCCAATATGGACCTGGCTCCAAATTCGCACCTGTAACCACTAGCCTCGGTGAGCTTCATTTGACTGAAGCTGAACGCTGTGGGTGATGTCGCACTCACTTCGTCCACTTTTTTATCCAGTCTTTGGGGTAGACAAAAAGCATCGTCCGAGCATTATGAAAGTCCTATTCATGTACTTCAGGAAACGCGACATTTCAATGTAAAACTGTTCAAAAGTATTGACCGAAAACTGCTTGACGAGCGGCTTTTTTCTGACGGAGGAGATCACTGGGAGAGAGAGACGGTTTAAATCAGTCTGTGAACAATGGTTGTAATCTGCAGCGGCCCCTGACCCAAGCGCTGCTGGGTAATTACAGCCCGAGGAACAGAGCTGAGACAAAGTTTAAAGAAGACCAAAGCCAAACCAGGACAGGAAATTTGGGTTAGCCTCAGGGATAGAAATCAGGGATCAAAAAGATTGTGTTTTAAAGTTAAGGGCCAGTACAAACACAGGGTCTGTGGTTTTTATGTTGTTGTTTCTTCACCAAAAGCACATAAAGATGCACTATGTAACTTTTTGGTTTGTCAGGGGTTCGTCGGCTCTTTGTTTCTATGGAAATATCACTGCTCTGCCTCCAGGCTTGGCCAGTAACGGAATACAAGGAACGGCGTTAAGTAAAAGGATACAAATAAGGGTCGCTGTATTTCACTACAGTTACAAGTGTGAGTTTTATGAAAGGGATCGGTAAAAGACAGAAACTCGAGATCGAGGTTATGAGCATTTAATGTCGAATTAGGCTGAAGAATACAAACGTAACTGGCATCAGACATCTTCAGTTGTCACATGTTGTCATGCTGGTCTTTCCTCGGGCACACCACACACTGGTCATCGTGTCCCTTCAGTCCCCATCACACAGAGAGCTCACCACTGTGGCCCCTTAAATACAGATCTGTGGCATGCTATGCAGTGTTCAAAATTTACTGCTCATAGTCCCCATCCTTGTAAGGAGACCTGTAGGGTAGCTTCCAAGCTTTAAAGGGATATGCCACCCCCAGGTCAAACTTGCGCATCTCCCCACAGTCCAGAGACTAAAATAAGTGATGGAAAGCGTTTTCCTGGTGACCCAGCCATTGTCCGAGTCTGTCAGCACTGACCGCCGCGCGCAGCTGCAGCTACTCCGCGTTAGACTGGAGGCTAACGTCGCCAGAGAAGGACTTCGGCCAAAAGGAATTAATTTGCTCGATGGTTTTCCCAATTACTTTCTGTGTAGTGCGCATTCATATCGAGTGCAAATAAATGTGCAAATCAACACGGAGAGCTTGCCTTGGTCATTTTGGGTGGGAACTATTTTTCAGTGCGGAAAAAGACACAGGGGAATCCCTGTTACGCACCACGTTGGGAGGTCCCCTGTTACGCAGTGTGGTGTGTGCTTCGGCTCTGTTTTTCCACACTGAAAAATAGTTCCCACCCCAAAATGACCAAGTCAAGCTCTCCGTGTTGATTTGCACATTTATTTGCACTCGATATGAATGCGCACTACACAGAAAGTAATTGGGAAAAGCATCGAGCAAATTAATTCCTTTTGGCCAAAATCTTTCTATGGCGACGTTAGACTCCAGTCTAACGCGGAGTAGCTGCAGCTGCCCGCGGCGGTCAGTGCTGACAGACTCGGACAATGGCTGGGTGACCAGGAAAATGCTTTTCATCACTTATTTTAGTCTCTGGACTGTGGGGAGATGCCCAAGTTTGACCTGGGGGTGGCATATCCCTTTAACCAATGGCAGACGAGTTAGGTATAGTTAAAGCCAGCCAATTACAGGAGAGGAGTTTACCAGAAGGTGATGGATGGGAGCAGTCAGCACAGCCTATGTATGTAAACGTATTGAGTTACACTTAGCTGCTTACAGAACACTAGGTTGACAAAAGTCACCTATATACTTGTACACAGGGAAATTACAGCTTACATATGTAAATACACATGTATTAAATAATGAAATCCCACACAAGGAAAGAAGACGTACTCAGATTACAGGTACATTTAGTGAGGATTATTTAGCAGGATTACAATTTGAAAGCATTTTATGTTATTTATTTTTTTCATTTAAAGCTGGAGATGGAGGGAAAACAACAAACTGTTGTACAGACATGCGCGCACACTATGGCAGGACTATGGAACAAACTCGCAACTGGCACAGCTTCAACCGGGAAGAACGCATTTAACGGGTGGAAATTTCAACATTATTTTATTTTTAAAGAAGACAAGGGGATTTTTTTTCTTAATAAACTGAACTATGTGGTAAACACTTGTGCACTTTCATTGTAGCACTATAAGCTACTGCCCAAATTTTCAAAGCTTTTTTCAGGTTCTTTTTATAATGCACAAAATGTTATTGTTTTCTGGTTGTTTTAGGATGTTTGGTGTTAAAGTCATCCAAAAATAATTGAAAGTAATCAACTTACATTACTTTAATATTATGATTCTTGGATTATGTTACTGAATACATATTTTAAGGGGTAACTATACTGCCTGACAAAAGTATCAGGACGATTGTGTATTTCTGAACTCTGGATGAAACTTCTGGTTCCAACAAGATAATGACCCAAAGCGCTCGTCCAAACTGTGTAAGGGTCATTTGGAGACGTGTGAACGGCGTCATCGACTGCAGGTTATGACACGACCGCCCCAGTCTCCTGACCTGTCACCCATCGAAAAAGTGCGGGATTATTTGGATATTAAAGTGCGCTCCAGGAATCCGACTAACGTTAAACACCTGTGGAAATGTCTTCAGGATGAGTGGAAAACTATAGAGGATGGATATCTTGAAAAATTGTTGGACAGAATGCCTCGAATTTGTAAAGCTGTGATTAAGGCCAAAGGTGGTTATTTTGATGAAAAAGATATTTAAGTTGATATTGTTACATTTTTGCAATAATATGCCTTTACACATGATGGAATTTGCTTTAATATATCAATAAATTGATTTGTTGTCATTACCAATACTTCTTGTTATTATTATTTATGAAAGTTCAGAAATACACAATCGTCCTAATACTTTTGTCAGGAAGTGTCGTAACTGTACCAGAATACATTTCTAGTAGTAACCCTCCCAACCCTGTCTCAGAGATGTACACAGACTAATAATAAAGTGTTATTTAAATGTGTGAATACAATACATACATCTCCAGGTCTGTTTTTGAGGAGGAAACAACTTTAGAACACGACTTAAAGCTCACAAGAATCCATTTTGGGTAATAAAGGACCTTTAAAAGTGTAACTTTTCGGTTTGGGATCCGTCACCTGTTTGTTTCTATGGTGATGTCATTGCTCTGCCTGGAATGTTCCACAGTATGGCATTAAACATTAAACATCTAACTTATATTTATTCAATTACAGGTGGTTTTATAGCTCTAAAATACCAACAAAAACAGACATTTTGACTGTGAGAGGGGTTGCCTCGCCACAGATCTGACCTGGAACATGGTCCAGTTTGGTCTCTACGTGAAGATAGAAAGGTTTAATGCCATACTGTGAAACATTCCAGACAAAGCAACAACATCTCCATGGAGAAAAGCATTTGACGGACCCCCAGGTAGTAAGATCGATAAATCATGATCTCTATTTTGGTCGAACTCAATGATAAGGCAAGCACATTTTAATTAACAGGTCTACTATGGAAGATAATTTGCTTCATCAGATTTTGAATTTTAAATGCGGTTGAATTTCTCATTTTGATTTTTTTTTTACTCAAAAAAAAAAAAAAAAACATGTTTGAATTATTTTTATTCAGAATTTTAGTAGCTGAACTTTTAAGTGTGCCTTTTCAAAGACTTTAAAGTTCAATATATTAAAAAAGAAAAAAAAATCACCTTAAATATTCACCACAAATATTTTCAAGCCGTCAAAATTAGCAAAATTCGCAGTGAAAAAAATTCACAGGAAAGTTCGAAGATGCCAAGGCCTAAGCAATCGATCCAACGTGATCCGATCTAATATAGCAACAAACAGGAAATGGTGCAGTGAAGCAAATCACGTAAACCCCGCCCACAGATGAGAGCGGCCAATAGGAAACAGCCTCTGTCCTCCTCGCTCACACAGGATCGATTGCTTCTGCCTTGGCATCTTGGATCTTTGCTGTGGAATTTTTCACTGCAAATTTTGGAATGTTGAATTTGAGGGCTTGAAAATATATGTGATGAATTTTTAATTTTTATTAACAGATTGAAAAAGTATACTTAAAATTTCAAAAACTAAAATTCAGCATAAAAATAATTCAAACATTGATTTTCAAAGTTAAAAAATTCAAACTGAGAAATTCAGCGGTATTTAAACTTTATAATCTGATGGAACAAATTATCTTCCATAGTCTACAGCAGGGGTGCTCAATACATCGATCGCGATCGACAGGTCGATCGGGGGCCAAGTGTCAGTCGATCGTCAGGGCTTAATGCTTAATTCCGATTTTTTTGTGAAATCCGTTTTTTTGGGCATGCGCTCCAGAGGACACGGCGAGGTCACACTCAGCGAGCGTGTTCAATGTTTACGGAAGTCAAGTTGCTGTAGTACGTGCTCCGCCGCTTCACTGCAGGCATGAAAATCCTTCACCTTAAGGCAAAATTCGCCGATACGAGATATGTCCCTTTCTCCGGAGCTCCGGATAATTAAGGTACAGCGCGATACACGTGGATACACGAACTATCGACAACATGCCAAACTGTTACTACCTGACCGCCTTCTTATGGGGTGAGTCATATTATCGTGTTATTTCTGCATCAAAGGGACAGATTAGCTGACAGCAGGGGCCCGGGACTAAACCAGGACTAAACCAGGTCTAAACCAGGTCTAAACGGGGACTAATCTGGGACTAATCCGGGACTAAACCAGGACTACGCCAGGACTAAACCAGGTCTAAACCAAGACTAAACCAGGTCTAAACCAGGTCTAAACCAGGTCTAAACCAAGACTAAACCAGGTCTAAACCAGGTCTGAACCAGGACTAAACCAGGACTAAACCAAGACTAAACCAGGTCTAAACCAGGACTAAACCAGGTCTAAACCAGGTCTGAACCAGGACTAAACCAGGACTAAACCAGGTCTGAACCAGGACTAAACCAAGCCCACCATCAACCTCAAAAGTAGATCCTAGTCAAAAAAAGTTTGAGCACCCCTGGTCTACAGCCAATCGTGTGGCAATGAGAGCGCGTGGTGCTGACGAGGATTTACGCTCTGAGCATGAGCCACGACGCATCTTTTTCCTCCTCATGTGTTCACAAGTTTGGACTTAAATCTGCAGAATTTGAGTTTCTGACCTTTTCTCCTCTTTCTCCCCTCTGGTTCTTCTTATCGTTATAATCCAAATTATGAAAGTAAACAAGTATATTCTCACCGTTTATGAGTGAAACGTAAGTCTTCATTTAACGCACGGACATCGCACGTGTTTCTGTCTAAGCTTGACGCTCATACGAATCAAGTTTAATATACTGTACAAAAGCATTCCAACCTTTAAATGTGAATATCTACGGATTTATTGGTCTTATCAAATGAAAACTGTGGCAATCCTGACACCCTGCTTTTTATGCCCGTCTATGTTTTCAACAAGATCGAATCAAAACTCGAGATCGATCAGTATGGAGAAAAAGAAAACGTGATTCTTTTTTTTCCCAAATCACCCAACCCTAACTCAAGGTACAGTTCTGGAAAAAAATAAGAGACCACTGCAAAAATGATCAATTCTTCTGATTTTACTACTTATAGGTTTGTGTTTGGGCAAAAAGAACATTTTTGTTAGAGTCTATAAACTACTGACAACATTTCCCCCAAATTCCAAATAAAATATTATCCTTTAGAGCATTTATTTGCAGAAAATGACAAATGGTCAAAATAACAAAAAAGATCCATGTTTTCAGACCTCAAACAATGCAAAGAAACAAGATCAAATTCATTTTAAAACAACATAATACTAATGTTTACACTTAAGAAGAGTTCAGAAATCAATATTTGGTGCAATAACCCTTATTTTTAATCACAGCTTTCATGCGTCTTGGCATGCTCTCCACAAGTCTTTCACACTGTTCTTGGGTCCTAGTTTAGACCTGGTTTAGTCTTGGTTCAGACCAGGTTTAGTCCTAGTTTAGTCCTGGTTTAGTCCCTGTTTTAACCTGTTTTAGTCCTGGTTTAGCCCTGGTTTAATCCTAGTTTAGTTCAAAGTTCAAAGTTCAAAGTCAGCTTTATTGTCAATTCTGCCATATGTGTTCAACATACAGTGAATCGAAATTTTGTTTCTCTCTGGCCAGGTAGTGCAAAAAGACAGTGTACAAAATACAATATGAAGACAAAACACAACAAAAAACTATCTAAGACAGAGATCTAAAGTTAAAACTAAAGTCTACGATCTAAAATCTTAAAACAGTGCAACATAATAAATAAACTATACTATATACAGATTTCCAAAGTGTGCAGTGTGCATCAAAAATGTGCAATGGAAGATACAGCAGTGACTTGGTCATGTGCAGTAGAATGTGCATAGGAGTTAAGATAAAATAAAAATAAATGTGCAACAGTAGTAATTCTAGTGCAGTAACAGGAGTAAACAACAGTACTAAAATTCCAGTAGTCAATGTGCAATAACAGTAGTAAACAACAGTGCAACGGGGGTAAAATTCAATAACGGGAGTAAACAACAGTAAACAACAGTTCTGGTTTAGTCCTGCTTCAGATCTGGTTTAGTCCTAGTTTAGACCTGGTTTAGTCTTGGTTCAGACCTGTTTTAGTCTTGGTTCAGACCTGGTTTAGTTCTTGGTTCAGACCTGGTTTAGTCTTGGTTCAGACCTGGTTTAGTCTTGGTTCAGACGTGGTTTAGTCTTGGTTCAGACCTGGTTTAGTCCTAGTTTAGACCTGGTTTAGTCTTGGTTCAGACCTGTTTTAATCTTGGTTCAGACCTGGTTTAGTTCTTGGTTCAGACCCGGTTTAGTCTTGGTTCAGACTTGTTTTAGTCTTGGTTCAGACCTGGTTAGTCTTGGTTCAGACCTGGTTTAGTCCTAGTTTAGACCTGTTTTAGTCTTAGTTCAGACCTGGTTTAGTCTTGGTTCAGAACTGGTTTAGTTCTTGGTTCAGACGTGGTTTAGTCTTGGTTCAGACCTGGTTTAGTTCTTGGTTCAGACGTGGTTTAGTCTTGGTTCAGAACTGGTTTAGTCCTAGTTTAGACTTGCTTTAGTCTTGGTTCAGACCTGGTTTAGTCCTAGTTTAGACCTGCTTTAGTCCTGGTTCAGACCTGGTTTAGTCCTAGTTTAGACCTGGTTTAGTCTTGGTTCAGACCTGGTTTAGTCCTAGTTTAGACCTGCTTTAGTCTTGGTTCAGACCTGATTTAGTCCCAGTCTTTCACATTGTTCTTGGGTGATTTTATTCCACTCCTGGTGCAAGAACTGAAGTAGCTCAGCTTTGTGTTTGTGTTGGAATTCAACAGACGCTGCAATGGAATGTCTGTAATACATGTAGAGATGCTGTTTTTTTTCCAGACCTGTATGCTTTTGATGAGGTAACAACGTTATAACATGGCTTAAAGCTCACAAGAATGATTTTTGCGTAATGTAGAACCTTAAACTTCGACTACACCTGGATTAAATCATCAGAATCACAGAAGGTCCGAACCAAATCCGTGTAACATCAGAAGTATTAAAGTGCTAAAACTCACTTTCGTCCTCCATATGAGGCTGAGCTGAGTCCACAGTGCCCAGACGGACTGCTCCCGGGCTTGGCTTCATAACTGGAGTGACAGGGGTTATGTTAGCGGCGCTCTGGAGGTCCGTCAGATAAAGACTGCTGTCACCATGGCGCCCAGACAATAAGCGTCAGCGGAGAGGGGGGCTCCACGCGGCTCCAGACCTGATGACACCTCCAGGAAATTAAATGTCAAGTCTCCGACGCTGATTCTGTCTAAATGGAGCGCTAATTACACACAAGCTAACGTGCGGACAACCTAACTCCCGGCGTGGTGATGAGGGGGGAGCAGAGGGGACGGAGTGGGCGACATGTGAAGTGTATAAAGTGCAGAGTGTTTCTATGAAGGGAAAGTGTTTGGTTAATGTACCTGAGAACTCTGAGAGACTTTTAATCCTGTTTTCAAAGCTTAAAGGAGAATTAACGTTTTTTACAATCTGAGCCTTTGCACTGAGCACTTTGGTGTCATTTGGAGCATTTCCGGAGATGTTTTAGTTTACCGATATCCGTAACGTGAGTTCTCGGGGCACATGTTTGCGGTCTCCAAATAACACAAACTTTAGCACTTTTCAAATCATAGAAGCTCGATGTCTTAGACTACACTTTCGTTTGAGTCAAAAGTGGCCTGTAATCCGAGATTTATCCATAGTTTCGAGTAGATGAGGAGGCCAGTGTGCATGTGCGCAGTCACATTTGATTTCGCTCTCAGCTCTCGGAACCCAAACATGAAACGCAAAACTGTAAATTATAAATAAATCTCGGATTAGAGGCCATTTTTGACTCAAACGAAAGTGTAGACTAAGACATTGAGCTTCTATGATTTGAAAAGTGCTAAAGTTTGTGTTATTTGGAGACCGCAAACATGTGCCCCGAGAACTCACGTTACAGATATCGCTAATCACAGCGGGATTCGAGCGGCCACCCTTCTTCTTAGTGGACAAACGGTCTACCAACTGAGCTACTGTCGGTTGTTTGGAAACTTACACATGGGAGCTTAAATTGGGCGAATTACATTTCTATAACATGTACAAACACAGACTTTTTGGGGCAATCTGACTAATCTGACAAAAGTGAGGAGCAGGACATAGGGACCCATCTCTAGACTGTCTTAACTGGAGAACTTTAGGAAGAAAAAAACTGAGTCAGAGGAAGTTCTTTCAGACATGCAAAATAAAGCTTTACCCATCCCCAAACCACGAACCTCAGTGAAGCTTAGGTACTGGCTGTATTTTTTACACTACAGGCTGTAGTTTCTCTTAACAGAAACCGTGGAAACCGTGGATTCAGCAGCAGTGTCTTCACAACCTGCCAAAGCTTTCCATGGGGGACGGGACTCTAATCGCGTCTTCGAAGTCATTCACAGGCAGCTGGTTGGAACATCTCTCTGTCCTTGCTGGAAGGAAGGCGGCTGCTTGTTTTCTTGCTGCCTTATCTACTGCTCTGTGTCTGCATGCCTTTCTCTTGTTTTTGTCCATATTTCTCCTGTTGGAGTAGATTTTTGAATTCTAAATTTTTTAATTGAAGCTGGTCTCTCAATGCAATTGGCTTTTTTTTTTCACGAAGAAATGTGGGTTCGGGAGAGCTGACCGAAACTATTTACTATTTGGATTTTTGATGGCAGGACATCTGAATTGGCCTTGGGGATGTTTTCTGATTAATCGGAAAATTGGAATGCTTGCTCCAAAGAGCCCCCGAGCTGTCGGCTGTCATTCTACACCACAGTGGAGCCGTTGAAGACCAGGGAAGGTCTACATCAGAAGGTGACACAGATTGAGGAACTGTACCATCTCCAATCTGTGGATACACCACTGACGCTCGGATACTATCACGAATATGTCTGTGGAACTGTGCGAAACCAGCGGCTCAGTCCGCAATCATCTACTCGCCAGGAGGGAGGACTGGAGGTCTCACTCTTGGTGACTTGAAGTTGGGGACTTTGCAGAACCAGGTCTCAGACCAATTGCCCGTTCATCTGAGTTCTAAAGTGTATGGATTATGTGCATTCTTACCTAATTAATTATTCTTCCAGAATCTCTGCGACAACGGGACCCTTTGTTCTCTCGCACTCAACAGTCCCAAGGTCACAGCTGTAAAGCAACGGCTCACATGATTTCAAAAGAGCATAACATAAATTGGCTAGGTCACGATGACATGTATTTATAAAAACACTCTCACCTAATCTGCCACCTCAGTTTGTCAATAATATATTTCTCTGTTTTCCATCTTGTCCCCCCCCCCATAATGTATTTCCAAGCAAAAAAAGACCGTAATGTTTACGGTTAATGTGTTTGTGATTACTGTGATTGTGTCTGCATTTTCTGTTCTGTTTATGTTCTTGTATCGCTGAGGAGAAAGGTGGGACGTTAGCGCCCCCATGGCGGCTGCTTTAAGGTCCATGGACCCGTCCATTTCCAAGTCTTCTCGTTGTTTACAATGACAAATAAACGTTTCCATCCATTTCCAGCTGTTGATCTGCCGAACATGGAACGCGACAATCGCAATCTTTTTTAAAAAATGTTTTATATGAAGTTAGACAAATTATAGAACACAAATTAATAGGCAATTTATAAAAGGGGGGAAAAAAGCAAATAAAATGACAACTAGATGAAGAAAACCATTTTTTGTTCCCACATTTGGCCAAAGTTCCCATCGTCGTAAAAGTTTTAGTCAAAGACAGGAGTGTATCAAGGGCCCAAGTGAGTGCCTCAAACTCTGGGGCCCCACACTATTTGGAGGTAGGACAGGACAATTTTGGCAAAAGAGTACAGCAGAGATTGGCAATTCCAGGACTGAAATGATCCAAATTATTCTAGTGAAGGTGTGTGGAGTATAAAAACACAGTGGCGATGCATGTAGTGTTTTTAGTGTGAAAGAAGCGCACTAAATATGCAGGATTTCTGTGTTCAAACATGTGTGCATTAAACAAAACACAACTCCAGATACGTTTGGGATGAGGAAACATTCAAACAGATCAGAAATTAGTGTAATATGGGCCCTTTCATGTATATATATATGCTGTATATATTTGTATACGCACACTGTTTTACTGTGACTGACCTTAAACAGCTGCCTCTGTGACTCACATAACATAACTCTGTACACAAACACCGCCTCCTTCTTGCAGTTCTCTTCTTGTTCTTCTTCTCTCCCCGATGATTTGGTTCTAAATAAAGACGTGATTGTCGCAGAAAAAGTGTAGAAACTGTGGCGTCTCTCGCTTAGCCTCCGAATGAGTCAACGCTGCTGTAAATAGTCCCTTTTAAAAAACATCACAATAGACTGGGAGCTGACTCACCCTACGCTGGTCCCCTACAGTCAAAACACTCCCCCTCGCTCCTCTTCATCACATATTCCTCTCCATAATGTGGTGTGTATGCATAACAAGCTCATTACTGTTATAGTGCTGGATTTTTAAGCTGCTTTATTATGTAAAATTGACTCTTCTGAGCTTTTAGTCATGTTATAATACTGTTACTTCATTAAAAACAAACCTGGAGTTGTGTTTTGTTTCATCATTGTTTGTCTACATCCCCACTTTGGGATGTTGTGTAGCGTACTTTTCATGTTGGCGCTGAATTTTACATTCAGTTCAGGAGAGATTGGCAATCCAGGGCTGAAATGATCCAAATGATTCTAAATAAGGTGTCTGGAGTTTAAAAACACAGTGGAGCACTTCCTGTATTACCACATGACATCACAAGAGTTTTTTTGTTTGAAAGAAAAACTCGTAATGTCAAAACGTGCAGGATTTATGTGTGAAACATGTTGTTTCCCCATCAAAACCATAGTTGTGTTTTGCTTCATTCAGACATTATAACGCTGACGAAAGTAGGTCCGGCAAGTTATCGGGGACAGTTAATAAAGATATATTTGCGTCAGAAAACACGAAAAAGTCAGAAGTCTAAATCACTTGGTGCTATTTTCTCTCCAGTCGTATCACTGTGCACCTATTATTATTATTATTAGCCTGTTCACTTGTAAGTGGCGATGTTTACAATTTTTTTGAGAAGAAAAACAAGCTTTACTTGCCGGACCTACTTTCGTCAGCTCAAGAACCGAGGCAGAACTCGGCTCAGAGGACACTGAAGGGGATGCCATACAGATTCACATAAAAAAAACAAACTATTCCTTTAAGGACCTTGCTTTGTGCTCTGGTGCATGGTCATGTTGAAAAGGAAGGGCCCATCTCCAAACTGTTCCCACAAAGTTTGGAGCATGGAGTTGTCCAAAATCTCTTCGTCTGCTGAAGCATTCAGAGTTCCAAGCCCCTTATGTACTTCTGCACGTTTAATGCCGGTATGCAAAGCTGCCGGGATAACTCAACTTTTGTTCTGTTGTTGTGTCGTTCGAACATCTCCACCATGGTCACATTGGCGGTCGCATTTTTATACAGCTCTTTTCCATCTTCAAGGCTCAAAGCGCTTTTTACATCAAGGAACCACTCACCCACTCACACACAATTGTACACAGACACTGCAGAAGACGTGGGTTAAAGGAAAATTAATGTTTTTTTACAATCTGAGCCTTCTTTCGGCAAGCAGTTTGGTGTCAATTGGAGCAGTATCGCAGAACTTATGTTGAGCCGTTCTGTTCTACCAATGATCCCGTATCCGTTAGCGTGAGTGCTCGGGGTATTGATTTGCGGTGTCCAAATAACACAAACTTTAGCACTTTTCAAATCACAGAAGATCGCTGTGTCAGGGTAGACTTTTAGTGGATTCCAAAACGGCCTGAAACCCGATATCGCAACAGAAAAGTAAAGTTCAGAGCGGTGTTAGCTTCTTTCGGACTAGCTGTGTTTACAAAACAGCTGAGTTCACGCATGCGCACTGTCCTCTCTGATGACGTCATCAAATGAAACTATAGCTGGATATCGGGTTTCAGGCCGTTTTGGAATCCACTAAAAGTCTACCCTGGCACAGCGATCTTCTGTGATTTGAAAAGTGCTAAAGTTTGTGTTATTTGGACACCGCAAAGTAATGCCCCGAGCACTCACGCTAACGGATACGGGATCATTGGTAGAACAGAACGGCTCAACATAAGTTCTGCGATACTGCTCCAATTGACACCAAACTGCTATGGGTGAGTAAAACTACTTGTTTTATTGCCGAAAGAAGGCTCAGATTGTAAAAAAAATGTTAATTTTCCTTTAAGTGTCTTGCCCAAGGACACAACAACAGCATCATTCATCTGTCGGAACGGGATTCGAACTTTGAAGCTTCAGATCAGTGGACAAATGCTCTTCAACAAAGATATTTATGTCTTTTTCTTTTCAAACAGAATCAATTGTATCCGAAAGAGGCTGCAGTGGATATACAAACCCCTCCTTTAAACACGTAACCATGGCGCCATATTGTTTACACTTTTAAATAAATCACAGTATTGATAAGTTGTCAGTTGGAGCGGCGAGAGGTCCCGAAGGCCAGCTCAGCTACATCTTTCCTTTAGGGCCATGGAGATAATCAATAATCAATAAGACTGAGTTACAAACCTGCCAGGACCTCGTAATGTTTTCGAACGCTTCGAAGCAACGATGGAAATCGACGGAAGAATAAAAAAAAAAACAGCTTAGGGTAGCACTTTCACAGTTCGATATGCAGATACAGATACAATGAAGTATGGCGTTCATAGACTTTTTCACCCAAATTCAGCCCTATAACTGCTAGCCTCGATAAGCTTCATTTAGACGTAGACTTTGACAAACTATTGATCCACAAGGGAAATTATTTGGGTACAGTAGTGCGATCTGGCTCTGAATGTGAGCGTTGGACCACTCATTTTTAACGAGGCTTCTTTGCTAATTTTTCAGGTCACAATATCCATCTGAGTCCAGACATCGTCACAGCAGGTCGAGAAAAGAAGGAAAACCAGAAAAGATGATTTCTTCCCACGCTGTTTGACAAGAGCGAGTCTTTCGTCCCGTAGTCTGGAGCAAACCCTTTAGCTCCGGCGTCGGTCTTCCTTTAACCTCCTGCTTCGACCCAAAGTCCAGTGTAGAAAACTGCTCGAGCTTTAATATGAAATCTTCCTCCATTTAAAAAGTCGGGCCAGACAAGAAGAAAAAAAAATGAGCGGATTATTAAACTTGACTTAACTCTAAATTGTATCTTGTGTCACTTATTCTAATCTGCTGCTCCAGGAGTTGCAGAAGAATCCCTGAGCTCACGAGTGCTTCTACCATGAGGCCAGAGAACTACGAGCCTCACCCGGGGCCTTTTCACCGCCACTTTAACCCGGCGCCTTTTCACCGCCGCTTTAACCCGGGGCCTTTTCACCGCCGCTTTAACCCGGGGCCTTTTCACCGCCGCTTTAACCCGGCGCCTTTTCACTGCCGCTTTAACCCCACGCCTTTTCACCGCCGCTTTAACCCGGCGCCTTTTCACTGCCGCTTTAGAGCAGAATCTGTCACTGTTGAGCCACAGCACAGTCAGTCCATGTGAGGCACCAACACGCGCAAACACCACGATTTGAACGGGAAAAAGTGAAAATTCAACAATTTTGAATAAAAAAATAATTAAAATGGTGAAGTTAAATAGAAAATAACTTTACAGTTAAGTCCTGATTTAGACCTGGTTTAGTCCTGGTTTGAACCCAGTTAAGTCTTGATTTAGACCTGGTTTGGTCCTGGTCAGGTTCAGGGTTATAGCCAGGTTTAACCCTGGCTATGGTTTGAGCCCAATTAAGTCCTGATTTAGACCTGGTTTAGTCCTGGTTTGAGCCCAGTTAAGTCCTGATTTAAACCTGGTTTGGTCCTGGTCAGGTTCAGGGTTATAGCCAGGTTTAGTCCTGGTTTGAGCCCAGTTAAGTCCTGATTTAGACCTGGTTTGTCTTGGTTTGAGCCCAGTTAAGTCCTGATTTAGACCTGGTTTAGTCCTGGTTTGAACCCAGTTAAATCCTGATTTAGACCTGGTTTAGTCCTGGTTTGAACCCAGTTTAGTCCTGGTTTAGTCCTGGTTTAGTCCTGGTTTAGTCCTGTTTTAGTCCTTCATTAGTGTTGCTTTATTCCTGGTTTAGTCCAGGTTTAGTCCTGGTTTGAACCCAGTTAAGTCCTGATTTAGACCTGGTTTAGTCCTGGTTTGAACCCAGTTTAGTCCTGGTTTAGTCCTGGTTTAGTCCTGTTTTAGTCCTTCATTAGTCTTGCTTTATTCCTGGTTTAGTCCAGGTTTAGTCCTGGTTTGAACCCAGTTTAGTCCTGATTTAGACCTGGTTTAGTCTTGGTTTGAACCCAGTTAAGTCCTGATTTAGACCTGGTTTAGTCCTGGTTTGACCCCAGTTTAGTCCTGGTTTAGTCCTGTTTTAGTCCTTCTTTAGTCCTGCTTTAGTCCTGCTTTAGTCCTGGTTTAGTCCTGTTTTAGTCCTTCTTTAGTCCTGCTTTAGTCCTGGTTTAGTCCTTCTTTAGTCCTGCTTTAGTCCTGGTTTAGTCCTTCTTTAGTCCTGCTTTTTTCATTTGACTTTTTTTTCTTTGTGATGACAGTGAGGGGCTTCCCTGACTGCACGTCACTGCCGACGCTGATGGAAGGACTTCTGCGTGTTTTATTGGACTGAAAACCTCAAAAAAATATGATACTAGTGAAGGTTTACGGAGTTTAAAACCACAGAGTTAAAACCACAAGAGTTGTTTCAGTTTGAGAGAAAAAGTTAAAACACGTGCGAATGAAAGAAAACACAACTTCAGGCATGTTTTTAACGAGCAAACAACATTAAAACAGCCCAGGAAACAGTGTAATAAGAGCTTTCCGTCGCCTGCTTTGGACCCATTCTCCAGATAAACAAACTATTTTAGAAAACAAAAGTTGCCAACGTTACAAAAGTTTGGTGTTCATAGTTTTAACTGGATTTTTAGTAAGTAAAAGAGCAGATATAAAACCGTATATCTCTCCCTCCTCCTCGCAGAGCAGAGTAATAGAAAGCGCCGGAATCTTTTATCGTCCCGCAGACACTGGGAAACGACAGAACTTTGATTTACACCTTTAAGTCTGATTCTACAGCAGCAGCAGTCATGTCCTCCTCTCTCTTTCTCTTCTCTTTTCCTCTTTCTTTCTCTTTCTGTCTGTGTGCTCCCTCTCTCTTCTGTGTCTCTCTCCTCTAGCCCTCTTTTCTCTCTACCCCCCCTCTCTCTTCTCCTTCATCGCTTCCTCCCCTTCTTCCTCTGTCTCTCTCTCTCTTTCTCCACCTCATTGCTTGCTTCCCTCTCTCTTCATCTGTCTCTCTCCTCTCCTTCATCTGTCTCTCTCTTCACCTTCATCTGTCTCTCTCTTCACCTTCATCTGTCTCTCTCTTCTCCTTCCTCTCTTCCTCTCTCTCTCTCTTTCTCTCTCTCTATCTCCACCTTCATCTGTCTTTCTCTCTTCACCTTCAGCTGTCTCTCTCTTCACCTTCATCTGTCTTTCTCTTCACCTTCAGTTGTCTCTCTCTTCTCCTTCAAATCTTCCCCTTTCTCTCTTCTCCTTCAACTCTTCCCGTCTCTCTCTTCTCCTTCATCTCTTCCTCTCTCTCTCGCTCTCCCTCCATCTCATCGTTTCCTCTCTCATTTCTCCCTCATCTGTCTCTTTTCTCCTTCAGCTGTCTTTCTCTTCTACTTCCTCTCTTCTCATTCAACTTTTCCCCTCTTTCTCTCCACCTCATCGCTTCCCCTCTCTCTCTTCTACTTCATCTGTCTCTCTCTTCTCCTTCATCTGTCTCTCTTTTCACCCTCAGCTGCCTCTCTCTTCACCCTCAGTTGTCTCTCTCTTCTTCATCTGTCTCTCTCTTCACCTTCAGCTGTCTCTCTTCATCTCTCTCTCTCTTCACCTTCATCTGTCTCTCTCTTCTCCTTCATCTGTCTCTCTCTTCTCCTTCATCTGTCTCTCTTCTCCTCCATCATCTGTCTCTCTCTTCACCTTCATCTGTCTCTCTCTTCTCCTTCATCTGTCTCTCTCTTCAGGTGTCTCTCTCTTCACCTTCATCTGTCTCTCTCTTCACCTTCATTTGTCTCTCTCTTCTCCTTCATTTGTCTCTCTCTTCTCCTTCATCTGTCTCTCTTCTCCTCCATCATCTGTCTCTCTCTTCCCCTTCATCTGTCTCTCTTCTCCTTCATCTGTCTCTCTCTTCACCTTCATCTGTCTCTCTCTTCTCCTTCATCTCTTCCTCTCTTGTAATTAAACTTTTTCTCTCTCTCCACCTCATCACTTCCCCTCTTTCTCTTCTCCTTCATGTCTTTCTCTCCTCTATTATTTCTCCCCTCTCTCCTTTTATATCCCTTCCTCTCTCTTTCTCTCCTCCTTCATCACTGTCTCCTTTCCTTTCTCTCTCTCTGTCTATCTTCACTTCCTCTTCTCCTCCCTCCCTCTCTCTCTTTCTCTCTCATCTCCTCTTCTCCTCCCTCTCTCTCCTTCTCCTCCCTCTCTCTCTTGTCTCCTCTTCTTCTCCCTCTCTCCTTCTCTCGTCTCCTCTCCTCCCTCCCTCTCTCTCCTCTCTTGTTTCCTCTCCTCTCTCTCCTTCCCTCTCCCTTGTTTCATCTTCTCCTCCCTCTCCTCTCTCTTGTGTCCTCTCCTGCCTTTCCCCCTTCTTTCTCTCTTGTTTCCTCTCCTCTCTCTCCCTTGTTTCCTCTTCTCCTCTCTCCTCTCTCTCTTATCTCCTCTTCTCCTCCCTCTCTCTCATTCCCTCTCTCTCTACGACTCTTCTTCTCCTCTCTCTCTTTCTCCTTGTCTCCTCTTCTTCTCCCTCTCTCTCCTTCTCCTCCCTATCTCTCTTGTCTCCTCTTCTTCTCTCTCTCTCCTTCTCTCTCGTTTCCTCTCCTCCCTCGCTCTCCTTCTCTCTTGTCTCCTCTCTCTCTCTCCTCTCTCGTTTCTCTCTCCACCCCTCTCTCCTTCTCTCTCTTGTCTTCTCTTCTCCTCCCTCAGTCTCTATCTCTCTCCCGTTTCTTCTCCACCCTCCTTCTCTCTCCTCTCTTGTTTCCTCTCCTCTCTCTCCTTCCCTCTCCCTTGTTTCCTCTTCTCCCCCCCTCTCCTCTCTCTCTCTTGTTTCCTTTTCTCCTCCATCTCCTCTATCTCCTCTCCTCTCTCATTTCTTCTCCTCTCTCTCCTCTCCTCTCTTGTTTCCTCTTCTCCTCCCTCTCCTTCTCTCTTGTCTCCTCTCCTCTCTTGTTTCCTCTTCTCCTCCCTCTCCTCCTCTCTTGTCTCCTCTCTTCTCTCATTTCTTCTCCCTCTCTCTCCTCTCTTGTCTCCTCTCCTTCCCTCTCTCTTGTTTCCTCTCCTCTCTTTCCTTCCCTCTCCCTTGTTTCCACTTCTCCTCCCTCTCTCTCGTTTCCTCTCCTCTGTCACTTTATTAAGCCTCACACTCCCTCCCTTCTTCTTCTTCTTCTTCTTCTCTTCCTTCGCCCCGTTACCAGGAGACGCCCAGTCCGGTCCCCCCCTCACGGCCTGTAACTCCGAACGTGACAATAACGCTCGCTTCCGAAGTGCTCTCCCCAGAAATCTACAGAAAAATACCCACCCGATATTAGTGCCATAATTCATCGAGCCGCTCGCATTAAAACGCCAATAAAACCGCCGTGAAACATCGGTCGGACACGATGGAACGGTCAATAAAAACGCACGAGACGAACGCATTCATTTCCAGAGTCGAGGTTTTAATGTACTGCGGAGGGCCGTAATCAACGCCAATTGCACAAACACGAGCTAACGGCTACGGCTAATGGCGAATAAAAGCGGCTAATATGAACGTGCTAATGGCGCGGCAGCGACGCGCGGTGCCGTCGGTGAGCGCGGGGACGAGGCTGTGTACGAGTAAACACATAAAGCAAAATGGAGATGCAATTTACGAGTTATAGAGACGAGTGCGACAGGTTAAAGGTGCTGTATGACACAAGTTAGACCTGGTTTAGACCTGAGTTAGATCTGGTTTAGACCTGAGTTAGACTTGAGTTAGACATTAGTTACATCTGGTTTAGACCTGGTTTAGACCTGAGTTAGACCTGGTTTAGACTTGAGTTAGACCTGAGTTAGACCTGGTTTAGACCTGAGTTAGACCTGGTTTAGACCTGAGTTACACCTGGTTTAGATCGGAGTTAGACCTGAGTTAGATCTGAGTTAGACCTGAGTTAGACCTGGTTTAGACCTGAGTTAGACCTGAGTTAGACCTGAGTTAGACCTGGTTTAGACCTGAGTTAGACCTGAGTTAGACCTGAGTTAGACCTGGTTTAGATCTGAGTTAGACCTGAGTTAGACCTGAGTTAGACCTGAGTTAGACCTGAGTTAGACCTGGTTTAGACCTGAGTTAGACCTGAGTTAGACCTGGTTTAGACCTGAGTTAGACCTGAGTTAGATCTGAGTTAGACCTGAGTTAGACCTGGTTTAGACCTGAGTTAGACCTGAGTTAGACCTGGTTTAGATCGGAGTTAGACCTGAGTTAGACCTGAGTTAGACCTGAGTTAGACCTGAGTTAGACCTGAGTTAGACCTGGTTTAGACCTGAGTTAGACCTGAGTTAGATCTGAGTTAGATCTGAGTTAGACCTGAGTTAGACCTGGTTTAGATCTGAGTTAGACCTGAGTTAGACCTGAGTTAGACCTGTTTTAGATCTGAGTTAGACCTGGTTTAGACCTGAGTTAGACCTGGTTTAGATCTGAGTTAGACCTGTTTTAGATCTGAGTTAGACCTGGTTTAGACCTGAGTTAGACCTGGTTTAGATCTGAGTTAGACCTGAGTTAGACCTGGTTTAGACCTGAGTTACACCTGGTTTAGACCTGAGTTGGACCTGGTTTAGATCTGAGTTAGACCTGAGTTAGACCTGGTTTAGATCTGAGTTAGACTTGGTTTAGACCTGAGTTAGACCTGGTTTAGATCTGAGTTAGACCTGAGTTAGACCTGGTTTAGATCTGAGTTAGACTTGGTTTAGACCTGAGTTAGACCTGGTTTAGATCTGAGTTAGACCTGAGTTAGTTTTTCAGTTGTCTGGAAGGTTTCACAGTACGGCATTAAACCTTTCTATCTTCACGTAGAGACCAAAGTGGACCAAGTTAAAGGTCAGATCTGTGGAGAGGCGACCCGCTCACAGTCAGAAGGTCTGTTTTTCTAGGTATTTTTAAGCAATAAAAACCACCTGTAATTGAATAAATATAAGTTAGATCTGTTTAATGCCATATTGTGGAACATTTCAGGCAGAGCAGTGACATCTCCATAGAAACAAGCAGGTGACGGACCCCAAACCGAAAAGTCACACTTTTAACTTCGACTTAGACAAACTTTATTGATCCACAAGAATCAATAAAGGATTGGGTATTGTAGCTCACTCATCAAATATAATACATAACAGAGGGTAACAAAAAATAGATGGAATAGCAAAAAAAGAGTAAGAGACCGGAGTCAAAAAAGACATAATTATAAAAATAAAAAAAATCATAATAAATGTATATGTACAAAAAATAAAGTGAAAGAAAAAAAAAGTGATAAAATATAAAATACAATATCAAATAAGCCCCTCAGTGGCTCTACTCTACTCTAGAGCCGTTGATCCTCCACGTGAAGAGGAGCAGCTGAGGTGGCTTGGGGATCTGTTCCGGACGCCTCCTGGACGCTTCCCTCTGGAGGTGGTCTGGCAAGGAGGCCCCGGGGAAGACCCAGTACACGCTGGAGGGACTATGTCTCCCGGCTGGCCTGGGAACGCCTTGGGGTCCCCCCAGAGGAGCTGGAGGAAGTGTCCGAGGTGAAGGAAGTCTGACAGTCCCTGCTTAGACTGTTGCCCCCGCGACCCGGCCCTGGATAAGAGGAGGAATGTTTGCTGTGTCTCCCTGTAGTTTTGTGCAACTTTGAACCTTGAGACATTAAGGCTACATTCACCCTGCAGCCTGGAGTGACCCAAATCTGATTTTTTCACTCCTATGCGACCTGTATCTGATCTTCTAATGACAGTCTGAACGACACAGATCCGATTTTTTCAAATGCGACCCAGGCCACTTGGATATGTGGTCCTAAAACCGATACATATCCGATCTTTTGACATGCGACTTCAGTCTGAACGGCCAGGTCACGTTCATCCGACCTACACGTCATCAACAAGCGAGAGTGGTACAAGTAGGCGTGTTTGTGTACAAATGTACACAAACGTTCTTCTCGTCATGCGAAAATTGTGTATGAAGTCCATGTCAGTGAAGCAGCGAAGCACAAAGCAATCCCACCACTCTCAGCACCAACACGTTCATTTCTACGGACGTTGCTGCCACTGCCCCACAAAACGCCAACGCCAAAAACCTTCTCCTTCTCAATCTCTTCCTTTAAACAAATAAGTTGTACTTGTTCTGGCTCTGGTACGACAGCATCTTTAAAATCTCCAGGTGCTCAATGCTCGTGTCCATGTTTAGGCGACATGTTTAGGCGACATTTTTTCCTGAGGAGCGGGGGGGACGACAGTAGTCGAGTTATAAAATTAAACCAGGGGGGATGGTGGAAGGGCAGGGCAGAATTAGAAGGTACTTTGTTAATATGGAAATGCTTTTATAACTAAAAGTCCATATTATCATTCAATAATGCAGGATAATATGTTATCACACACAGTCTTGGTTTAGTCTTGGTTTAGTCCTGGTTTAGTCCTGGTTTAGACCTGTTTTAGTCCTGGCTTAGTCTTGGTTTAGACCTGATTTAGTTTTGGTTTAGTCCCGGTTTAGTCTTGGCTTAGTCCTGGTTTAGACCTGGTTTAGTCCTAGTTTAGACCTGGTTTAGTCCTGGTTTAGTGCTGGTTTAGACCCGGTTTAGATCTGGTTTAGTTCTGGTTTAGTCCTGATTTAGTCCTGGTTTAGTCCCAGTTTAGTCCTGGTTTAGACCCGGTTTAGATCTGGTTTAGTCTTGGCTTAGTCCTGGTTTAGACCTGGTTTAGTCCTAGTTTAGACCTGGTTTAGTCCTGGTTTAGTGCTGGTTTAGACCCGGTTTAGATCTGGTTTAGTTCTGGTTTAGTCCTGGTTTAGTTCTGGTTTAGTCCTGGTCTAGTCCTGGTTTAGTTCTGGTTTAGACCTGGTTTAGTCCTGGTTTAATGCTGGTTTAGACCCGGTTTAGATCTGGTTTAGTCCTGGTTTAGTCCTGGTTTAGTCCCAGTTGAATCCTGGTTTAGACCCGGTTTAGACCTGGTTTAGTCTTGGTTTAGTCCTGGTTTAGTTCTGCTTTAGTCCTGGCTAGGTCCTGGTTTAGTCCTGGTCTAGTCCTGGTTTAGTTCTGGTTTAGTCCTGGTTTAGACCTGGTTTAGTTCTGGTTTAGTCCTGGTGCGAGTGAACAATTTTTCCCGAGGAGCGGGGGGAGGGGGGCGGGGGAATTGCGTGTTGAGAGCCCTGTTTGTCTAAAGAGCAAAGTTATTACCTGATGGTTCTCAGTTTGTTTTATCATCACCGTACTTTGTCAGTGCGCGCTGAGAGGGGCGGGGAGGAGGGAGAGGAGGAGAGTCTGGTTAATGCACCGGGCCCGCGTCTCACCGCGTCTCACCATGGGCAGTTCGGCTCTGGGCCGCGCGTATTCCGCGCGTAAGCCGTCGGGGGGACACGTTACGCACAGACGGAGACACCGGGACTGAGGCTCAGCACGTGCCCGGGGGACGGCGCGTCTGCTCCGGCCTCGCTCGGACCGTGCGCCCGGAGCAGGGTGAGTTTTTTTTTTCGCTGAAACCGCGCGAAGCCTGCATAAACTAAGCCACACAGACCGATTTTCTGGGCACAAAAAAAAAATAATAAGAAGAAATCAGCGTGAGAAATGCCATGTGTGGCGTGTGAGCGTGTGAACAGGTCGAATTGCGTGTGTCACACTCTCAATGTGTGAGACTTGAGAGCCCTGATTGATTGATGCGTGTTTATTTCGTGTTCGTGCCAAGACAGAAACAATAATCATTCGTTCGTTTTCTTCTGTAGTCCGGGGTCGCCGGGGCAGCAGTCCAAACAGATCTGCTGCCCAGAAACAATAATCATATACATATTATATATACACTGTAAACAACAGAAAAGCACATTTCTCAAAGGAGTGGGAAGAAGAAAAACGTGTATTAACCCACCCCCACTTAGTTTGAGACTGGTTTGTTTTTCTGTAATTGTCATTTATATAATTTGATTCTGTTAACTTTGCTTTGGTTATACAGTTAACTACTCTGTTTTTGTCAATCTTTGTAAATATCATCCTTTTGTTTGTTGTACCTTTACATTAAAAAAAAAAAAAAATCATAACTTTAGTTTTATCATTTTACATCTTGGTTTAGACCTGGTTTAGATCTGAGTTAGACCTGGTTTAGACCTGGTTTAGACCTGGTTTAGACCTGAGTTAGACCTGAGTTAGACCTGGTTTAGACCTGAGTTAGACCTGGTTTAGACCTGAGGTAGACCTGGTTTAGACCTGGTTTAGACCTGGTTTAGACCTGGTTTAGACCTGAGGTAGACCTGGTTTAGACCTGAGTTAGACCTGGTTTAGACCGGAGTTAGACCTGGTTTAGACCTGGTTTAGACCTGGTTTAGACCTGAGTTAGACCTGAGTTAGACCTGAGTTAGACCTGGTTTAGACCTGAGTTAGACCTGGTTTAGACCTGAGGTAGACCTGGTTTAGACCTGAGTTAGACCTGGTTTAGACTGGAGTTAGACCTGGTTTAGACCTTATTTAGACCTGGTTTAGATCTGAGTTAGACCTGGCTTAGACCTGGTTTAGATCTGAGTTAGACCTGGTTTAGATCTGAGTTAGACCTGGCTTAGACCTGGTTTAGATATGAGTTAGACCTGGTTTAGACCTGAGTTAGACCTGGTTTAGATCTAAGTTAGACCTGAGTTAGACCTGGTTTAGACCTGGTTTAGACCTGAGTTAGACCTGGTTTAGATCTGAGTTAGACCTGGTTTAGACCTGAGTTAGACCTGGTTTAGTTCTGAGTTAGACCTGGTTTAGACCTGATTTAGATCTGAGTTAGACCTGGTTTAGACCTGATTTAGACCTGGTTTAGACCTGAGTTAGACCTGGTTTAGACCTGAGTTAGACCTGGTTTAGATCTGAGTTAGACCTGGTTTAGACCTGGTTTAGACCTGAGTTAGACCTGGTTTAGATCTGAGTTAGACCTGGTTTAGATATGAGTTAGACCTGAGTTAGACCTGGTTTAGATCTGAGTTAGACCTGGCTTAGACCTGGTTTAGATATGAGTTAGACCTGAGTTAGACCTGGTTTAGATCTAAGTTAGACCTGAGTTAGACCTGGTTTAGACCTGGTTTAGACCTGAGTTAGACCTGGTTTAGATCTGAGTTAGACCTGGTTTAGACCTGAGTTAGACCTGGTTTAGATCTGAGTTAGACCTGAGCTAGACCTGGTTTAGACCGGAGTTAGACCTGGTTTAGACCTGAGTTAGACCTGGTTTAGACCTGTTTTAGACCTGATTTAGACCTGATTTAGACTTGTTAGACCTGGTTTAGACCTGGTTTAGACCTGAGTTAGACCTGGTTTAGACCTGGTTTAGACCTGAGCTAGACCTGGTTTAGATCTGAGTTAGACCTGGTTTAGACCTGAGTTAGACCTGGTTTAGACCTGAGTTAGACCTGGTTTAGATCTGAGTTAGACCTGGTTTAGACCTGGTTTAGACCTGAGTTAGACCTGGTTTAGACCTGAGTTAGACCTGGCTTAGACCTGGTTTAGACCTGAGTTAGACCTGGTTTAGACCTGGTTTAGACCTGAGCTAGACCTGGTTTAGACCTGAGTTAGACCTGGTTTAGACCTGGTTTAGACCTGAGCTAGACCTGGTTTAGATCTGAGTTAGACCTGGTTTAGACCTGAGTTAGACCTGGTTTAGATCTAAGTTAGACCTGAGTTAGACCTGGTTTAGACCTGGTTTAGACCTGAGTTAGACCTGGTTTACATCTGAGTTAGATCTGGTTTAGACCTGAGTTAGTCCTGGTTTAGTTCTGAGTTAGACCTGGTTTAGACCTGGTTTAGATCTGAGTTAGACCTGGTTTAGACCTGATTTAGACCTGGTTTAGACCTGAGTTAGACCTGGTTTAGACCTGAGTTAGACCTGGTTTAGATCTGAGTTAGACCTGAGCTAGACCTGGTTTAGACCGGAGTTAGACCTGGTTTAGACCTGAGTTAGACCTGGCTTAGACCTGGTTTAGATCTGAGTTAGACCTGGTTTAGACCTGAGTTAGACCTGGTTTAGACCTGTTTTAGACCTGATTTAGACCTGATTTAGAGTTGTTAGACCTGAGTTAGACCTGGTTTAGACCTGAGTTAGACCTGGTTTAGACCTGGTTTAGACCTGAGTTAGACCTGGTTTAGACCTGGTTTAGACCTGGTTTAGACCTGAGTTAGACCTGGTTTAGACCTGAGTTAGACCTGGTGTAGACCTGGTTTAGACCTGGTTTAGACCTGGTTTAGACCGGAGTTAGACCTCCACGACTCCAGGTCCATTTGCGATGACGAAACATTAAAACGCAGATCAGAAAACAGCGTAACATGGGCCGTTTAAAAACCTCAAGCTTCATTATTCTGATTTCCAGCGCAGCAGTGTCCAAGATTGTCACAAAAATCCCGAATTAAGGATAATACGTCTCCTTTAATTTGACTTTGGCCACCCTCTTATTAACCAATTGAAAATCACAGGCTAATTTCTGCGAGGAGACACAAATGAGAGGGCTGCTTCGGAGGGAGGAGTCGGCTCGCTGTAATCCTCGCTCCTTGGTGAATTATGACTTTGATTATTATGATAATAGTTATTTGGGGACTTATTTTGAATATTTATACTGCTTTGTGCGCCAGAAGCTCAGGGGAGGGAGGGTTTGACGCTAAGAAAGCTGTTGAACTGAATTATCGTGACAGCATGAGGCCAGCGTGGAGGCTCTGCACTTAAAACACCTCAGAGTCATGAATATTTATACTTTTCTTAATTTATAACTTGGTAAGAAATCGCAAAAGGGGAAGTGGTTTGAGTGGTTGGGCTAAATTGGCTGTAATTTTGTCATTATACTTTCGAGTCAGTTTTACAGGGTCATAATAGAAGTAATGGTTTCTTATTTCAAGCGACATTTTCTGCAAGTGTGGGAAGAAAATTGAACTTTCGAATTAAAAATTAAGTGGACGCAAATAGAAAAATGAAAAGGTACATTATGTGGTTACGTTTGAAAGAGTCCAATGGCTTTAATGTCAAAATGATTGAAAAATACAACTAAAAATGGAGTTAAAAAGGAATGTTACAGGTTGATTTTTGTAGTGATTTGCACGTTTTTATATTGCATGCCTTTAATTTGAAATGTGTTTTACTGTGTGCAGTGTTGTGTATTTTGGTTGGGCCATGGGAAACCGTTTCCCACTGACACTGCTGCTTAAATGACACTGACACTGCTGCTTAAATGACATTGACACTGCTGCTTAAATGACACCATTTGAGCTTTATTACGCTTTTACCTATTTGTATTATATCCTCCGGAGACCCGGCCCATTCATTTGTGTCCTTTATAGTGGACATTGAGTTATCCAGTCTATCTTTCAAGTGTTTTGACAGTTTGTGGTTGCAGTATGATTCAAAAATAAACAAATAAATAAGAAATTAAGAGGGAGTCGAAAAACTTTTTGAGGTGACTGTAGAAGCCTGTCAGAGATGTTGGTCATCAAAAAAATATATGTTTTTGTTCACATGAATTTAACACTATTACAGTCCATGACAGAGGACATGTTACAACATTATGAATGAAAATAAAATTAACAAAATGTAAATGCTAAGGTGTTCATTTACCTCCATATCCAATAGAAAATTACACGAAAAACATTTAAATACACTTTTTTTCTTTGGGTCCCAGGACTTTTTGCTACGGGTATACAGTATGTGATGTTTAAGTCATGGTGTTTATTGTCTTGTTTGTGCTGCAATTTCTTTCTTTTTTTTTTAGTTTTTATTTCAAGAGACAATATAGAGACATTTAAAGCCCCAGTGTGTAGGATTCCTGGCGCATAGGTGGATAGTCGCTATTGCACTTTCTGTTTTAGCTACGGCAGACCTCGAGGGACCCGCGCGGTCCCGTATTTTTTTATTTTTTTATTTTTTCCGCATGAATACACACATTCCCGATCATGTACCATGACACTCTACACATCAAATGAAACCTTACAGTCTCCTCTTTTTGACTATGCAATTCATTTCCCTGCAAAACAATCACTCCCCGAGCACATGGGGCTTTTATACGGAAAAGCACAAAACGAGGTTAGCTTACCTTAGAATGCTTTGCACTGGTCAAACTCTGTATTTCACCATAAACTTGCTCTCAATTTGTCCGTAAGGATCCAGCGAATAAAATCCAGTAAAACAATTTAGTCCAAAACACGTGTTAGATCCATTACGAGTCTGATCCTGCAGCATGCTTGTGTTGTTTACCCAAAACCACGAGCCTTGCCGAAGGCGGAGCCCAAATGTCCTTCTGCGGCTCTCGTATTCAAAATGGCTGCCTCTGCATGGGGAAGATCCCCCTTTTATGTGACTATATCTAAGTCCAAAAGAATACTTTGATTTCATGATGGAAGTGAAAAGGCTTGGAAAACAATGTATTTTTGAATGGGTATCTTCAATTTCAGTAATTAACAGGTAAAAATCTTACACACTGTCCCTTTAAAGGTGCATTGTGTGTCAGAACAGAAATAGAATACATAATAATTTAGATTTACAGAAATGCAATAACATCGGTCCTTGTGCCATTCGTTCTTTTGCATTTCAATTAACAAAAAAACAATAAAATGGAGTACAAGGAGATCACGCTGGAACAGGTATGTTCTGGTTCTCCTGTCCAGTACCTCAGCCTGGGGCCAGGTTTAGACCTGGTTTAGTCCTGGGTCTGGTCTTGGTTTAGTCCTGATTTAGTCCTGGTTTAATCTCGGTGTCACTCACCTCTTCCTCTTCCTCTTCTTCTTCTTCTTCTTCTTCTTCTTCTTCTTCTTCTTCTTCGTTTGTTAAATTTCAGTAAAACTAGTGTTTTTTTGTTGTTGTTTTTTTTTGTTGTTTTTTTCACGCATTAAACCCTTCACCTCACAGGATTGTAATATTCAAATCAAAGTTTATTACAAAAAAAAAAAAACAGTCTCAATGCCTGTTTCAGCGTTTTGTTTTGTTTTTTTTAAACCCTGTGTGTCCCTCTTATCCCCTCCCACCCCTGCTCCGGCCAACCAATAATTTAATGACCTCTAGATATAATATTTAAGGTTGTTCGGTGTGCTTAAAGAAGGGCTCCCAGGGCGCTGCAATTTCAAATCCTGTGTGTGCAACCTGTACATATGGTTTTGACAATAAAGCTGACTTGAACTTTGAACTTTAAACCAGAAGAGTTACACAATGCACCTTTAACTGCATGACATCACAAGGTGGTCCGGAGTTATTGAAGCTGTGGCTTGTTGCCTTGAGAATGGACCCAAACATGAAAGGCAAAGCTGTAAGACGTTTGGACCATCGTGTTTGCAGTACCCACTTCAGTCCGGACGATTTTCTTACCAGCAAAGGAAAAGAAAGAAGGCCAGAAGATTCAGCGCACAGTTCTGAGAAGTAAAGCGATACCGATGGCTGTTCCCTAGTGAGCTGCTCCTCAAACTCTGTTCGCTTCCTTCTTTCTAATACCTCCTCATCCGAATACTCAGGCTCAAAACGATAGGGACGGCCATCATACTCAAATAAATCCTCTTTAGTATCCAAGTCCGAATCTTCAGCCATGTCTCGCTCGCAACAGAAAAGTTCTGAACATCTTCTAAGCAAAATAGCGGAATGCCTGCGCGCGGTCCTCAATGATGACGTCATCCAATCAGAACGTGGCCATACCTGCCTGTCAAAGCCTGATCCCGTCAGATCTCAGAAGCTAAGCAAGGCAGGGCCTGGTTAGTACTTGGATGGGAGACCACTGGGAATTCCAGGTGCCACAGTGGGGCGCCAGTTGCAAAAAAACTGTCGCTGTGTCCTTAGGCAAGACACTTCACCCACATTGCTTAGTATGAAAGTGGAGTGTGCGTGAGTGTTGGAGGTGGTCGGAGGGGCCGATGGCGCAGATTGGCAGCCTCGCTTCCGTCAGTCTGCCCCAGGGCAGCTGTGGCTACAGAAGGTAGCTTACCACCACCAAGTGTGGAGTGAATGAACGGTGAACTATGGAGCGCTTTGGGATGACAAGGCATGTCATGAAAAGCGCTATATAAATGCAATGGAAAAAAAAAAAAAAAAAAAAAAAAAAGAACCATGACTGGACCTCTGGTTACAGGCCACTTTTTACTCAAACGAACGTGTTGACTAACACATTGAACTTTTGTCATTTGAAAAGTGCTAAAGTTTGTGTTATTTGGTGACTGCAATAGCTTGCCCCGACCACTTACGTCAGGGGTGTCCAAACTTTTTTCATCAAGGGCCATATATCTAAACACAGACAATGTAGAGGGCCAATCGAGGGCCATAAACTGCTGTTCAGTACAGTCAGTCATTGAAATATATGCATGTTTAACACGTTAGAATGAGCTACCAGTCCTTTATTCATGCCAAGATCCTCAAAACCACACAATAAATATTAAATATTGTCTTGTCAAGGTAGATTAAAAAAAAAACTTGCAGTCAAAAGTTCTGCTCAAGGTAATTTGGGCCAATTCATCTGGAAGTCTGAGGGCCAAGAAAAAATTGTCTGAGGGCCGCATTTGGCCCACAGGCCATAGTTTGGACATGCCTGACTTACGTTAAACGGCTATTGCTAAACTCCGAAATCTCCGGAGTAAATGGCGTTGTTTTATCACCGAAATAAGGTCCAGATTAAAAAAAAAACGTTACTTTTCCTTTTAAATCTGCAGGATTTGTGTGTCAAACATGTGAGAATGAAACAAAACACAACTCCAGGTCTGTTTGTGATGAGGAAACATTATAAAACCATGTAATATCAGACATTTAACTCTGTGGTACAAATGGCTTTAGCAGTTCGGACATTTAGACACAAATGAAAAACAAAAAAAACAAACAAACCTCCACATCTCGTTTCCATGACCTGTAGCTTCAGCAATACTTTGACAGTCGATAGAGTATTGACTGTGAACGGTTCCCACGCTGACCCCGGCTCGTTATTGTGAAGTGTGAAAGTGTGTGCCGTTACACAAGCACTCCGAGTGTTAAAGGACAGCCCTGGACTCCACAAGAATGGATTTTTATACTAATAAAGTTACATTTTACGCAGCAAGAAAAATCAAACTCCCCGCTCTGCTGTCCCACTTAAGACATATTATACTTGTCTGCTGTAATATAGATTAGATCGACAGATTTGATAGATATATAGATAAGATAGATAAATGCTTTATTTATCCCAAAGGAAAATGTATTTTACTTTACTTCAATTCACTTTACTTTAACTTTTACTTTACTTGATTTCATTTTACTTTACTTTAACTTTACTTATATTTCATTACTTTAACTTTACTTTTATTTCATTTCATTTTACTTTAACTTTACTTGATTTCACTTTACTTTAACTTTAATTTCATTTCATTTTACTTGAACTTTACTTGATTTCACTTTACTTTAACTTTACTTTTATTTCATTTTACTTTAACTTTACTTGATTTCACTTTACTTTAACTTTAATTTCATTTCATTTTACTTGAACTTTACTTGATTTCACTTTACTTTAACTTTACTTTTATTTCATTTTACTTTAACTTTACTTGATTTCATTTTACTTTACTTTAACTTTACTTTTATTTCATTACTTTAACTTTACTTATATTTCATTACTTTAACTTTACTTTTATTTCATTTCATTTTACTTTAACTTTACTTGATTTCACTTTACTTTAACTTTAATTTAATTTCATTTTACTTGAACTTTACTTGATTTCACTTTACTTTAACTTTACTTTTATTTCATTTTACTTTAACTTTACTTGATTTCATTTTACTTTACTTTAACTTTACTTTTATTTCATTACTTTAACTTTACTTTTATTTCATTAGTTTAACTTTACTTTTATTTCATTTCATTTTACTTTATCTTTACTTGATTTCACTTTACTTTAACTTTAATTTAATTTCATTTTACTTTAACTTTACTTGATTTCACTTTACTTTAACTTTACTTTTATTTCATTTTACTTTATCTTTACTTGATTTCATTTAACTTTACTTTATCTTTACTTTTATTTCACTACTTTAATTTTACTTTTATTTCATTACTTTAACTTTACTTTTATTTCATTAGTTTAACTTTACTTTTATTTCATTTCATTTTACTTTAACTTTACTTGATTTCACTTTACTTTAACTTTAATTTCATTTCATTTTACTTGAACTTTACTTGATTTCACTTTACTTTAACATTACTTTTATTTCATTTTACTTGAACTTTACTTGATTTCATTTTACTTTACTTTAACTTTACTTTTATTTCATTACTTTAACTTTACTTTGATTTCATTAGTTTAACTTTACTTTTATTTTATTTTATTTTACTTTAACTTTATTTCATTTCATTTCACTTTTTAAAATGATTATTTAATAATAAACTAATACCTTACATTATTAAATACAGTTTTACATCATAAATTTCAAATAATATTTTGAACATTTAAAAATAAATAAATAAATGAACTCAAACTAAACCTGCTTCCAGCCACAGGCCTCTGCGGGTTTAAAGTTGCTTGAGGCTTATAGCAACATTTAAAGCTGCACTGTGTAACTTTTCTGCTGGAGGGTCCATCAAATGCTTTTCTCTGTGGCCATGTCATTGCTCTGCCCGAAATTTTCCAGAGTATGACCTTAAACGGCTCTACCTTTACATTAGAGGTGGTTTTACAGCTCAAAAATACCTAGAAAAACAGACATCTGACAAATGTGCAAATAAACAAACACAGAAATAAATTGTGTTTTTGTTCTTCTCGTCTCAGACCTGTTCAGCCCCTCCTCCTTCAGTCCCATTACAGACTCCAGTCTCCGTCATGCTGCATTGGTTTCCATTAGACACACTTTGTTTTTCCCGGGAATGCCGTGTTATCCGGAATGTTCCTTCCTCGGATCACCACCAAACTGGCAAATTACACCGAGTCCGCCCATCCGCAGCCAATACAAAACCGAGCAGCGGCGAGCAGACCGGAGCTTCACGACTTCATCAGGAGAGGAGAAAGTTTATGTTTAGCAGCGAAAAGGAGAGGAGTTCGTTCTGCTGCAAAGTCGAACACAATGTGAAACTTTGTATTTCCAAAAGGCCATTTTAGAGGAGACATAAAGAATCTACTTTTGTCATGTTTTCCATGGCAACAGAATGGTTGGCTGCTCTTGTGGCTGCATGACTCACACACTGAGCAGATTTGGAAACTTTTTTTTTTATTTTATTTTTTTAAACATCATTTCATGGGATTTTGACCAACTAAGAAATGCAGCATGTGCAGTTCAACAGACACAAGTAAGGGACTGTTGGACTGTTTGAAATGAGCCGTTTGTTTTTTCCTGTACCCATGGAGACGATGCAAATGGAGCTAAGGAACTAGCTATGGACGTTTGAGATGCAACAGACTTTTCACGCCATAAGTGGCAACAAACTCCACTTGAGGCAAGTGGAGGAGTTTGTTGTGAGGGGAGGATGGAGCGTGAGATTGACAGGCGAATCGGTGGGGCGTTGGCAGAGATGCGGTTGTTGTACCGGACCGTTGTGGTGAAGAGGGAGCTGAGCCAAAAAGCAAAGCTCTCAATTTACCGGTTAATCTACGTTCCTCCCCTCACCTATGGTCATGAGCTCTGGGTAATGACCGAAAGGACGAGATCGCGGATACAAGCGGCCGAAATTTCCTCCACAGAGTGGCTGGGCGCTCCCTTAGAGATAGGGTGAGGAGCTCAGTCACACGGGAGGAGCTTGGAATAGAGCCGCTGCTTCTTCACGTTGAGAGAAGCAGCTGAGGTGGCTCGGGCATCTGTTCCGGATGCCTCCTGGTCGCCTCCCTCGGGAGGTGTTCCGGGCATGTCTCACCGGGAGGAGGCCCCGGGGAAGACCCAGGACACGCTGGAGGGACTATGTCTCCTGGCTGGCCTGGGAACACCTTGGGGTCCCCCCGGAGGAGCTGGAGGAAGTGTCCGGGGTGAAGGAAGTCTGGGAGTCCCTGCATAGACTGTTGCCCCCGTGACTTGACCCCGGATAAGCAGAAGAAAATGGATGGATGGATGGATGTGGCAACAAATGTGGCAGAAGACCTTCCAGATTAAATACTTATACCAACTGAAACACCAGATCTGTGATGCTGCAGGACACAGTGGAGGGACACTTTTGGCTCTTCCTCTCCTCAAACTGACACAGATCTGCTGACCCTCCCTGACCAGTCCTCCTTAAACTGACCTGAGCCCTTTTGACTGAGAAATAAATGGAAGAGCAGTGAAAATGTTACTGTATCTCTCGCGCTCTCTTTCTGAATTGTGAAAAGTGCTTATAAACTTATGAGTATCAAAAATCGAATACTCAGCAATAATAATAATAATTTTAAAAATCTAGTAGAAACTAGATAATCAATATTTGCAGGTATCGATACTAAAAGAGTCACATTCATGGACAGAAATGAACCTTTCCTGATCCTTTAAACAGCTCTACTGGTTTTATCGCTCAAAAATCCCTAGAAAAACAACATTCTGACTGAGCGGGGTCACCTCTCCACAGATCTGACCTGTAACTAGATCTGGTTTGGTCTCCATGAAGATAGAAAAGTTTAATGCCATACTGTGAAACATTCCGGACAAAGCAATAACATCTCTACGGTGAAAAGCATGTGACGGACCCTCTAGGGCAGGAGTGCTCAACCTTTTTTTAACCGAGATCTACTTTTAAGGTTGATGGTGTGCCGAGATCTACCAAGAAGGGGGTCTGGGGGGGGGGGGGGTTAGATGTGATTTCCTGCATTCTAGATCATTTTAGAATGACCTGTTAGACATGGCAAATATGAGCTTTTGGAGGGAGATTATTTTTAAAGTTGCATAGGGGCGAAAAAATCGGATTTGGGTCACTTCAGGCTGCAGTGTGAACGTTGCCCAAGATATGTGGTCCTAAATCCGATAAATATCCCATCTTCTTGACATGCGACTTCAGTCTGAACGGCCAGGTCGCGTTCATCCGACCTGGGCGTGTTTCCTCCAGTGTTTCCTACAGCGAGAGTGGTACAAGTAGGCGCTCACAAACGTACACAAACGTTCTTCTCGTCATGCGAAAATAGTATATGAACTCCGTGTCAGTGAAGTGGCGAAGCACGTAGCAATCCCACCACTCTTGTCTGCGACTCCGCCCCAACACGTTTATTTCTACGGACGTTGCTGCCACCGCCCCACAAAATGCCGTGGCCAAAAACCTCGTCCTTCTCCTTCTCCGTCTCCTCCTTAAAACAAATAAGCTGTACATGTTTTGGCTCCGGTACGACAGCAACTTTAGGCGACTTCCGTAAACACTGAGCACGCTCGCTGCACGTGACCTCGTCGTGTCCTCCAAGGCGCATGCGGGACACTTTTGGGGCGTTTAAAGTTCACACAGGAGATCACATACAAGTCGCATTTAATTGGAAATGTGAACAACCTCGCAAAAAAAATCGGATTTCACAAAAAAAATCGGAATTGAGCATTAAGCCCTGCAGTCTGAACGTATCCATACGCGATCGACTGGTAGGCCGCAGTCGACTGGTTGGGCACCTCTAGGGGAAAAGTTACACAATACAGCTTTAAATTTTAGCATCGTGACAACACTAGAGCAGATTCAAAAGTACATATATAGTTTCTGGAGTTGCTTGAGGACAAATTTTGTGTTGCATGAGAAGGTCCAAGTGCTAAGAAAGTTGTTAAGAATTAAATCATTTGAACAAGTTGCTTAAAACACCTCAGTCTTATGAATATTTATACTTTTTTAATTTAAAACTTGTCCTGTGCGGCGGGTTTGAGAATATTAGACTACTTCTTATTCATTATGCACACAAACTTTCTCATGTATGGTCTTATTGCACTGCTTTTAATTTAATTTAAAAGTGCACTGTGTAACTTTCCTGCTGGAGAGCGCGTCACCTGCTTATTTACGTGAATTTTATGGAGCTCCCGTTGTCTTTCCAAAAAAAAAAAAAACAACATATTAAAACTTTGAATCTTGTGTTTTTAAATGTTCTTTTTGAATGAATAAAGATCAGTAAATATTCTTTTTTTATGTTTCCTCATCAAAACACAGACCTGGAGTTGTGTTTTGTTTCATTCACGCATGTTTAACACACAAAGTTCTTCTCCCAAGTGGAAAACACTCAGCTCCACCTTGTGATGTCATGTGGTGATACAGGAAGTGCTCCAGTGTGTTTTTAAACTCCACACACCTTCACTGGAATCAGTTGGACCATTTCAGACCTGGAACTGCCCGAACAAGAGACCAGGACTAATACTGAACCAGGACTAGACAAGGACTAAACCAGAACTAGACAAGGACTGAACCAGAACTAGACAAGGACTGAACCAGGACCTAACCAGGACTAGACAAGGACTGAACCAGGACTAGACAAGGACTAAACCAGAACTAGACAAGGACTGAACCAGGACTAGACAAGGACTGAACCAGGACCTAACCAGGACTAGACAAGGACTAAACCAGGACTAGACAAGGACTGAACCAGGACTAGACAAGAACTGAATCAGGACTAAACCAGGACTAGACAAGGACTGAACCAGAACTAGACAAGGACTAAACCAGGACTAGACAAGGACTGAACCAGGACTAGACAAGGACTAAACCAGAACTAGACAAGGACTGAACCAGAAGTAGACAAGGACTGAACCAGGACCTAACCAGGACTAGACAAGGACTAAACCAGGACTAGACAAGGAATGAACCAGGACTAGACAAGAACTGAATCAGGACTAAACCAGGACTAGACAAGGACTGAACAAGGACTAAACCAGGACTAGACAAGGACTAAACCAGGACTAGACAAGGACTGAACCAGGACTAGACAAGAAATTAATCAGGACTAAACCAGGACTAGACAAGGACTGAACAAGGACTAAACCAGGACTAGACAAGGACTGAACCAGGACTAAACAAAGACTGAACCAGGACTAGACAAGGACTAAACCAGGACTAGACAAGGACTGAACCAGGACTGAACCAGGACTAAACCAGGACTAGACAAGGACTGAACCAGGACTAGACAAGGACTAAACCAGGACTAGACAAGGACTGAACAAGGACTAGACAAAGGATGAACCAGAACTAAACCCGGACTAAACAAGGACTAAACCAGGACTAGACAAGGACTAAAACAGGACTGAACCAGGACTAAACCAGGACTAGATCTTGTTTAATTGTGGTCTAGTCCTAGACTAGACCACAATTAAACAAGAACTAGACCAGGATTGAAGCAGGACTGAACCAAGACTAGACCAGGACTAGACAAGGAATAAACGAGGACTAGAGACCAGGACGAACCTGAACTAGACTTGGACTAAACCAGGACTAGACAAAGACCGAACCAGGACTGAACTAGGACTAAACTAGAGCAATAGACCAGGACTAAACCAGGACTAGACTAGAACTAGACCAGGATTAAAGCGGGACTGAACCAAGACTAAACCAGGACAAGACCAGGACTAGACCAGGAGTAGACCAGGACTAGACCAGGCTTAGAGGCCAGGACTACACCACAAATAAACAATAACTAGACCAGGACTAAACCAGGACAAGACCAGGACCAGGACTGAACCAGGACTAGACTAGACGACAGACCAGTACTAGGCCAGGACTAAACCAGGACTAGACTCTCTGCTGAAATCTTGACTGAACTAAAGGTAAAAGGAGGTGTTAACTTGAAAACTACCACTTCATGACATCACAAGGTGGAACAGAGCGTTTTGAGCTTTGTACACGTAGAAAGACGAATAAAAAAACAAAACACAACTCCAGGTCTGTTTTTGAGAACTTTGCGTCATATAGGACCTTCAAAACAGTTTGCGAATGTGCGCGTTGCGTCACCACGGTGAGCGCTGAAGATTCCACCATCGCCGTACACGTAGAACACCCCCGGCATGTTTAGTTAAAAATAAACCGACGTTGCAGCAGAATACGGTAGCTGTGTGGTTCTTTATTGTTGTGTACACAGTGCGGTGAGCGGCTGCCTTTCGGAGTCTGCTCCCCTGTACAAACCCGGCGTCCTCCTGGGAGCGGTGGGCCGTGGAGCAGAGAGCATGATGGGAGATTTCTGACAGCCCCGCGCTCTTCGGCCCGGCACGGTTTAGTGGAGCGTTGAGGGTTTGATTCCCACTGAGGTAGAGCTGAATCCGGGGAGAGGGTCCCATGGGTGGCTGTGCGGACCCCAGAGACGAGTCAGAGTCAGAAGTTTACAGCGCAACTGGAAAGAGTTCACACAATATGCATGTGGCTGCTACAGATACTGGATGCACTGCGCTGTTATTCAGGTTAGACATGGGTGACCAGACGTTCCTATTTACCCGGGACAATCTCAGTTTTGAGCCGTGTGTCCCCTGTCCCAGCAGATTTATACAAAAACAGTGATTTGTCCCAGTTTTATACAAGAAATGTCCCAGGTGTTTGCCTGGAAGAATCCATGACTCATCGCTGTACCAGCGAGTGAGTCTGGTAACGCTTGGTCCAAAACGCGCTGCGGTTGCGCGTAGACAGACAGCTAAGTGAACCAATCAGAGATTGCGCCATCTTGATTCAAAACTGAGGAGGAACTTCCGCTGCCTAAGAGTGACTTTGCGGGCAAAGGCGGGTGCACTGACGTCACCATCTTTGAACGAATCAGAATCGCGGAGTCCGTTTTTAACCGGAGGAGCGAGAGTGGAGCGAGGGTGTCCAAATGGTATCGCGCTGTATAGGAAATACAGAGAGATATCATTTGGCTGGCCAGGTAACCCAGATGTCCCTATTTTGACCAATTTGATCTCAACCAGGTCTAAACCAGGACTAAAACAGGTCTATCATGTGTGTAGAATCTCTGTCATTATCAGAATCTCTGTCATTACCAGAAATTCTTAAAACATTTAGCAGTAAAGAACTAATTTTAATGGGAGATTTTAATTTAAATTGGCTTGATAAAGCAAAAAACTAAAAAACTAAAGGATGTTACAGCTAAGTTTCAGATGTCACAACTAATAAACAGTCCAACCAGAATAACAAATGCTTCTCAAACTTTGATAGACCTAACTTTCACAAATAAACCAGACCGTATAAGAAAAATGTATAACTTTATAACTCTAAAACCTCTAGAATCTACTGTGTGAGATCAATAAAGGCTTATCTTATCTTATTTAATCTCTTTATAAACAAGCTATTAGGATCCTAAGAGACATCTCCTAGGAGACACTATCATCACTGTCAAATATTAGCGAAACATAAAATGCTCAGTTTTGAATATATGATCAAATCAGCCAGTCTTAGATTACTATTCAACATCATTAATAATGTGGCTCCTCCACCAATGAAAAAGTTTGTCAAATTAACATCTGACCAAATGGTCCGGACCACCAGGTCAACGGTCAGTGGCCAATGTACAAAACCCAAACATAAAACATCACCGGGACAATCTGCATTTTCAATTAAAATGATCTCAGAATGGAAGAAACTTTCCACTGAGCTAAAACTGTGCAAAGACTTCAAACAATTTAGTGTAGGAGTCAAACCTGTCAGCATCAAGACAAACCTGAGAAGGGGCTGGGAAGGTGAAGGGGAATCCATTTTAACTAATGTAAATAATGTACCTTTGATGAAATGTTCATGAAATGCATTATTTTATGCTGTGTTTAATGTTTTTTGTCATGTTGTGTCTCAGGGACTGGAAGCTTGATGGTTAAAAAGTAACGTATAATTAGGAATTATCAGTAAAGCAACTGTGAGTAAGTTGTAGAACGGCTGTATACCAGAGTTTATCCTGGGGATATCTGGGACTTCTTTCTCATGTCTCAGCATTGAGGAGGTGGTTTTCTTTAAATAGGACAGTTCTGGTGAACAAATGCAACATTTAACCTGCAGAAAATATGAATAGTAAACCAAGAGTCACTTTGAAATGAATTTGAATTCAGATCAAGTGGAAACTCAGGAACAGGATGAAACAAGGAAATTAAAACAAATACCTTATTTTCCGATATGAGATCAAAATGGTCCCACATGGTAGAAATCTTTCTTTTAGCTTGAGGCTGCTCCATAGTTCGTGATGAATCACAAAAGATCTGAGATTCTTTTGGCAGTTGCACTTCCTTATAAACACAGTTTGGCGCGTCAGAGTCAGTTCGACACAGGTCCTGTCTTGGTTACGTGACTTTCTTTAGAGTGATGTGACTGATGCGCACATCAACACGGGGTTTTGCCGGACCCATTACCAGTGAAAAGGGTCAGGTGGAGTCAGACAGGCACAAAGCAGGGGGGTCCAGAGGATCACAACCTACAAGAAGAACAGGGGAGCCGATAGGGGAGATCCAGGGAGCAGAAACGACAAAAAAATTACAAAAGTTTCAAAAACAAGATCCAAAGAAGCGTGAGCGACGAGCGAGTTACCAGTGTGGTAAACTGACAAAGTGGCCAGGAGTGGAGGAAGAACCGGGCTGATATTGAACCGGGCAGGAGGAGATTGGGGATGGATCTCAGGTGTGAGGATCACCAGGAGGACGTCAGGTGTGAGGATCACCAGGAGGATAAATGGTCATAAATGGTAAATGGTCACATCTTTATATAGCGCTTTTCCACCTTCAAGGCACCCAAAGCGCTTTACAACAAGGAACCAGTCACCCATTCACACACACATTGACACACCAGTGTACGCACTGGGGGCGAGGCGGGTTAAGTGTCTTGCCCAAGGACACCACGGCAGCATTCATCTGTGGGAGCTGGAATCACACCTGCCAACCTGTGGGTCAGTGGATCTGACCGCTCAACCACTGATGTTACTTATGTCAAGAGCGGGATTTGAAACGCCAACCTTTGGATCAGTGGACAAACACTCTACCAACTGAGCTACTGCCGGATCTCAGGTGTGATGATCACCAGGAGGATCTCAGTTGTGATGATCACCAAGAGGATCTCAGGTGTGATGATCACCAGGAGGATCTCAGGTGTGATGATCACCAAGAGGATCTCAGGTGTGATGATCACCAGGAGGATCTCTGGTGTGATGATCACCAGGAGGACCTCAGGTGTGATGATCACCAGGAGGCTGCATCTGGTGAAAAACTCCTCCCAAGGCAGGTGACACAGAAGGGAGGGGGAAAGGAGAGATTGGGGGATCATGACGATAGCTGTGTCTCAATTCTCAGAGTGCACAGTTCGGAGTGTGGTTTTAAGGGGGCTCAGACTGCAATCGAGACTTGCATACTTGCTCAGCCCTGAGTGCAATCCGCGGACCGCATGGGCGTCGGCGAAATGCGACAGGTCTCGCAACTACCAGATGCAGCCGCCGACTCCATTTTTTTCCGTAGGAGAAGTAGCGGGCAGTGCATGCTGGGATATATGAGTGCGCGAAGTGTGCTTTTTCACGCAGTTGAGCCACGCCCCGATTTCCATGGAAATGACTGCGGTCTTCAGACTGTGTGTTAACTGTGCATGGGACAAAAAAGAAGCAGTCGTCGCGCCGGATGTGACGTACACGCCCTTAAAACCACGCTCCGAACTGTGCACTCTGAGAATTGAGACACGGCTAATTTGATCTCAACCAGGTCTAAACCAAGACTAAATAAGGCTAAACCAGGACTATCACAAATTTTGACTAATCTGATTATGTAGACAGACAACATTAAAGGATTACAAACATGTGAATGAAACAAAAACACAACTCCAGGTCTGTTTTTGAGGAGGAAACAACATTCTAACACGACTTTAAGCTCCCAAGAGTCAGATTTACGGAATATAGGTCCTTTTAAAACACTGTATCTGTCACCAACTTGGAGCATCTTCATTATTTTCCATTTTGAGTCCTGCTCCATCTCTTTACTCCTCCGCTCCTTCCCTCTTTAGCACTCTTCCTCTCTTACACCGGACAGCCTTGCCCTCCGGAGCAGCCCTGTCAGCCCTCTCTCTGGTTCTGATCCGGGCTGTGGACCAGGCCTGGGTCTCTCTTTGCAGAAGGCGGTCCCAGTTCTAATAAAGTTTGGCCGGGCTAAAGAGGCGAGTGGGAGAGCAGGGACGCCCAGGTGAACAGGGCTGCTTAAAGATGGATGGAGGGAGGAGTGGAAGTAACTAAACGTGGCCGCTGTGATTACTTTAGTGGAGAAAATATATAAGCTTTCATTTGGTTTCATTTGGATCTCAGTCCGCAAAGGAGAAGATTCTCTTTAAAGGGCCCTTATTACAGTGAACCCTCGCTCTATCGCGGTTCACTTTTCGCGGCCTCGCTGTTTCGCGGATTTTTTTCCAATTTTTTTATCCAATTTTTTTTTTCAATTTTTTTTATAGTGTAACTTTTTTTTTTACAGTGTAACATTGTGTCCTGCGTCCTGATTGGTGCGTCCTGATTGGCTAAGAGACTAGACCAGGATTAAACGTGGACTAAACCAGGTCTAGACCAGAACTAAACCAGGTCTAGACCAGGTCTAAACCTGGACTGGCCCTGGACTAAACCGGGACTAGACCAGAACTAAACCGGGACTAGACCAGGTCTAAACCGCTCTTTGCTGGTTTCGTGCGGCTGTTTTGTGGCTCGGGCTGAGAGCACGCAGTCCGGGCGCGGCAGTTCTATCTCGTGCTTGCGGCGTCGCGCCGGTCACGTTTCTCTGTCACGGATTTGTCCACGATGAGGGGTGCACGTGGGGAGCTTCTCCAAGGGGTTGGTGCGCGTCGCATCGCATCCAGGGATGTGGCGGTGCTCCTCACACGTCCGTCGGGGCTTCCGGGGCCGTGTCTTCCCCCACGCGTCACTATTAATACATTTTGTTGAAAATCTACAAAAATGTGAGTGTTTAAACAAGAGAAAAATGTGAGAAAATGTGTGTGTGTGGTGTTTTTAACCTTAAAACATGTAGAATAATTGTAAAACCGGGACTAGACCGGAACTAGACCAGGACTAAACCAGAACTAAACCAGGACTAGGCCAGGTCTAAACCAGGACTAGGCCAGGTCTAAACCGGGATTAAATCTTTGCCTTGTTTCGTGACAGTGCACGTGTCCAAGCGCCCCCGCTTCTATTAATACATTTTGATGAAAATCTACGAAAGTTTGAGAGTTTAAACAAGAGAGAAATGTGAGAAAATGTTAATACCAGTCTGAGAAAGGTGTATAATGTGTGTGGTGAGGCGTTTACAGCCTTAAAACATGTATAATAATTGTAAAATATAAAGTTGTCCTACTTCGCGGATTTCACTTATCACTAACTCCCGCGATAAACGAGGGATTACTGTACACCATTTTCTGATCTTTTCCTCATCATTCCTCATCATAAACATACCAGGAGTTGTGTTTTGTTTCATTCACACGTTTTTTTTACAGTTTTAAACACAAATGAACTTCAGTGTACTTACAACGATGCATTCAGATTTGTAAAGTGATTCAGGAAGATTATGACGTCAACCGACTTTGTTTTTCTTTTTTCCCCGTAGAACTTGACTTCCTCGGCTTGGCTTTGGCTCTTCTGCTCTCTCTTTCTCTTGGGCAGCCTTCTTGTCCCGTCTCTTCTGGGCTTTGGTTACACGATGTTGTTTGGATTCTTCTTGTTGTTCACCGTCCACTGTCAAAGTCTCAACTTCATTCGTAACCTGCTCCAGAACCTGCTCAGAAGACTTACGTTTCTTGAGCTCTTCTTCCTGTTTCTGGTTCAGATCAGCTTCCAATTTTGCAATCTCCTCAGTCATCTGTTTTCTCAGTTTCTTGTCATTTTAAGGGATGGCATTTTTCACGCTCTGTATTTTTGCTCGTAATTCTTTCTTTTCCTTGTTGGCGATGTTGTTTGGCCATCAGTTCCTCTGGAAAATCCACTATTTCCTCCGCCATGACTACTGCCGCTGCTTAAAGATACTAGACTTTATCTGGCAGCCACGACGGATGCAAAGAGAAAATGTTCATTGTTTAATACATCCTATGGTGGATAAAATATATTTTCATTAAAAAACATGTGAAAGATGATCACACCCGGAAACGCTAAGCGGAAACGGTACTTTTTCCTTCACTTCAACTTCAACCCCCAAGCACCCATTCGCCCGACTTTTGTGTTGTTAAGTACCTCTCAAATAACATTACTTCAGTAGTAGAGTCACAGCATTAACCAACAGTTTTTTGAGTCAGTCACCCTCAGCTTTTTGTTAAAAATCAAACTCCTAAACATGAACACTCATAAACGCTCGTATTGATCACAGGCTCCTGAAAATGTGCTGTTTAAATCCATTTTGTATTCTTTTTGTGTTTGCTGATGTGTGGATTGAGTCACCATGGTAACTGATCAACATTCAGTCAGTACAGATAGATGCAGAACACCCCCAGCGCGGCGTCACTGCGAAGTGTCAATAGTGACTCAAATCTGACTCGAATCCAAATTTTAACCTCTGATTAGAACCACAACTTTGTACTTCTACTTGAGTACTATATTTTTGAATAGTCTATGCATTTCTAAAAAAAAAAAAAACCTCAAAATGCTCTGTTCCACCTCGTAATGTCATGAAGTGGTAGTTTTCAAGTTAACAGCTCCTTTTACCTTTAGTTCAGAAAAAATAGGCAATTATAGGGCCAAAAATATTGAAATCAGGCAATACAGTAACACTTAGTTACCTTGTTGACATGTTTCGGCTGCTGCAACCAATGTTGGTGGTGACGTGTCGTATATAAGCTGTTGTTGCTTCCTGTAGGTGTGGTCAGGTGTTGTTACATCCTGTAGGTGTGGTCAGGTGTTGTTACTTCCTGTTGGCGTGGTCAGGTATTGCTACTTCCTGTAGGCGTGGTCAGATGTTGTTACTTCCTGTAGGCGTGGTCAGATGTTGTTACTTCCTGTTGGCGTGGTCAGGTATTGCAACTTCCTGTAGGCGTGGTCAGATGTTGTTACTTCCTGTGGGCGTGGTCAGATGTTGTTACTTCCTGTGGGCGTGGTCAGATGTTGTTATTTCCTGTGGGCGTGGTCAGATGTTGTTACTTCCTGTAGGCGTGGTCAGATGTTGTTACTTCCTGTGGGCGTGGTCAGGTATTGCTACTTCCTGTAGGCGTGGTCAGATGTTACTTCCTGTAGGCGTGGTCAGATGTTGTTACTTCCTGTAGGCGTGGTCAGATGTTGTTACTTCCTGTGGGCGTGGTCAGATGTTGTTACTTCCTGTGGGCGTGGTCAGATGTTGTTACTTCCTGTAGGCGTGGTCAGATGTTGTTACTTCCTGTGGGCGTAGTCAGCTGTTACTTCCTGTAACTGACTTTTAGTGGCCTATTTTATATTATCTTTACCCTGATTATGTGTTTTGTTCCTGTGTTATTAAAGATAAAATTGCATTTGGTTATTTTATGATTGAACAGATATTAACCTTCTAACAGTATTATTCTGGTTGTTGGTAGGCTTTACGAAAACTTCATTTTGAGTCCAGGGGGACTTTTTTCAAAAATAAGACCAAATGAAGGTCAGTTCCTTTCATTACTAGCAAAAGTGAATCAAAATATGATACAGGGTATAGAGGTTGTATAAAAGTTATAACCTTAGTGGTCAGTCTGAGCAACCTGCAGGTCCATCAGGTTGACCACGTCTACAGGAAGTAACAGCTGACCACACCCACAGGAAGTAACAGGTCCAGGTCTAGTCCAGGTCCAGTCCAGTCCAGGTCCAGTCCAGGTCTAGTCCAGGTCCAGTCCAGGTCTAGTCCAGGTCCAGGTCTAGTCCAGGTCCAGGTCTAGTCCAGGTCCAGTCCAGTCCAGGTCTAACCTGGGAAATCCCAGGCTGTCTTTCGTTCATTCCGATCTGAAAGACAGCCTGGCGACTATGGCAAACGAGCTCTCCCGATTCTGGGAGCCAATCAGAGAGCGGGGAGGGGTGGCAAGATGGTGACGCGTACTTCGTGGCAAACAGAAGCTTGTAGTTTGAACTGACAACTGAAATTATTGGCTATGGGCTACGTATACGCCAAATGATAGACATTTGTAACGCCCAATAAACGGCCGTTGGCGATCGTAAACCACACCTCCACTACGAGATATTTCGAAGGTGGCTTCCAGACCATATCTCACTTGTGATATGGTCAGGTGTAAACCAGGCAAGTCCAGGTCAGGTCTAGTCCATGTCCAGTCCAGGTCCAGTCCAGGTCTAGTCCAGTCCAGGTCCAGTCCAGGTCCAGTCCAGGTCCAGTCCAGGTCCAGTCCAGGTCTAGTCCAGGTCCAGTCCAGGTCCAGTCCAGGTCCAGTCCAGGTCCAGTCTAGGTCCAGTCCAGGTATTAAGTCTAAATCTGCAGGTTTGTGCGTTAAACGTGCGCGAATGAGACAAAACACGACTCCGGGTCTGTTTGTGATGAGGAAACGTTGTTATTTTACAAACTTCTGAACACAGAATGAAGCCGTCTTCACTTTTTCATCTCGTCACAGTTTCGTCTAATCACTGAACCCTGCAAAAGTTTCCCCGAGTTCCTTTAAGTCCACAGAACAATGAGGAGCATAAGGAGCACAGGCTCTGACGGTTTCTGTCTGTATGTCGTAATTACGAGCGCTCCCTGTCCAAACGAGTCCAACCTCAAACGCTCGGCCGCAGATTAGTCTCGGTGAGAAAAAACAAAACTGAAAAAATAAATGTAGTGATTGTGGGCGCGTTTGATTTGTCTTCCTTCTTCTCGCTCGATCCTTTTCTTGTGTTCTTTTCTTCTTTTCTGGATGATTGTGCCATTGTCTGACTCACTGAAGAAGAGAGAGAGAGAGGACAGAAAGAGAGGAGAGAGAAGAGAGAGAGAAGAGAAGAAAGAAGAGAGAGAGGACAGAAAGAGAGGAGAGAGAGGAGAGAGAGAGGAAAGAAAGAAAGAAAGAAAGAAGAGAGGACAAAGAGCGAAGAAAGCAGAGGAAAGGAGAGAGAAGAGAGGAGGAGAGAGAGAGAAGAAAGAAGAGAGAGGAGGAGAGTGAGGAGAGAGAGGAGAGAGAAGACAGAAGAGAGAGGAGAGGAGAGGAAAGGAAATGAGAGAGGAGGAGAGGAGAGGGAGGGAGATAGAAGAAAAGAGAAAATGAAGAGAAATCAGAGAGGAGAAGAAAGGAGAGAGAGAAGAAAAAAGAGAGAGGAGAGAGGAAAGAGAAGAAAGGGGCGAGGAAAGAGAAGAAAGGAGAGAGAGAAAAGAAGAAGGGAAAGAGGAAAGAGAAGAAAGGAGAGAGGAACGAGGAGAAAGGAGAGAGAGGAAAGAGAGAGGAAAGAAGAAAGGAGAGAGAGGAAAGAAGAAAGGAGAGAGGAAAGAGAGAGGAAAGAAGAAAGGAGAGAGAGGAAAGAAGAAAGGAGAGAGGAAAGAGGAGAAAGGAGAGAGAGGAAAGAAGAAAGGAGAGAGAGGAAAGAAGAAAGGAGAGAGAGGAAAGAAGAAAGGAGAGAGGAAAGCGAAAAAAGGAGAGAGGAAAGAAGAAAGGAGAGAGAGGAAAGAAGAAAGGAGAGAGGAAAGTGAAAAAAGGAGAGAGGAGAGAAGAAAGGAGAGAGAGAAAAGAAGAAGGGAGAGAGGAAAGAGAAGAAAGGAGAAAGGAAAGAGAAGAAAGGAGAGAGGAAAGGGAAGAAAGGAGAGAGAGAAAAGAAGGGAGAGAGGAAAGAGAAGAAAGCAGAGACGAAAGTGAAAAACGGAGAGAGGAAAGAAGAAAGGAGAGAGAGGAAAGAGAGAGGAAAGAAGAAAGGAGAGGCGAAAGCGAAAAAAGGAGAGAGGAAAGAAGAAAGGAGAGAGAGGAAAGAAGAAGGGATAGAGGAAAGAAGAAAGGGGAGGGAGGGAGGAAAGAGGGGAGAGCAGAGCCATGTCTGCCTGAGCAGATGAAAGCCGCATGATTAGCAGCGAGAAACCAACAAAAATAAACTGAAAACAGAAAACATCCGTGGAGGAGCAGCGGCTGGAGGAGAAGTTCATGAGGATAGTCCACATTAAAGACTCTTGGGACTTTTAAGATATGTTAGAATGCTGTTACCTCTTCAAAAACAAACTTAGCTCATTTTTACCATATACACACTATTATTACACATACACTTATTATTTTTTATTTTTATAATCATGTCTCATTTGACACCGGTCTCTTGCTCTTTTTTGTTATTCCATCTATTCTTTGTTCCCCTCTGTTATACGGTGTTTTCATGTGACGTCATAATCCGGAAATCGGCCATTTCGGAGATACTTGAAACAAAATAAACATTGTACTTATGCTGCCAAGTTAAAAATATAAAATAAAAATAAGTTAATATTATTGGGTCCTCAGCGTCACAATAAATCGGACAGAGAAAAACACCTGCAGTTCTATTGTTTACCTAAAGTAGTGACCAACCAGGACTAAACCAGGACTAAACCAGGACTAAACCAGGACTAAACCAGGTCTAAACAAGAACTAAACCAGGTCTAAACCAGGTCTAAACAAGGACTAAACCAGGTCTAAACAAGGACTAAACCAGGTCTAAACCAGGTCTAAACCAGGACTAAACCAGAACTAAACTCGTACTGAACCAGAACTAAACCAGGTCTAAAGCAGGTCTAAACAAGGACTAAACCAGGTCTAAACAAGGACTAAACCAGGTCTAAACCAGATCTAAACCAGGTCTAAAGCAGGTCTAAACAAGGACTAAACCAGGTCTAAACAAGGACTAAACCAGGTCTAAACCAGGACTAAACCAGAACTAAAACTCGTACTGAACCAGGTCTAAACCAGGACTAAACCAGGTCTAAACCATGTATAAACCAGGACTAAACCAGGTCTAAACCAGGACTAAACCAGGTCTAAACCAGGTCTAAACCAGGACTAAACCAGAACTAAACTCGTACTGAACCAGGTCTAAACCAGGACTAAACAAAGGACTAAACAAGGTCTAAACCATGTATAAACCAGGACTAAACCAGGTCTAAACCAGGACTAAACCAGGTCTAAACCAGGTCTAAACAAGGACTAAACCAGGTCTAAACCAGGACTAAACCAGGACTAAACCAGGTCTAAACAAGAACTAAACCAGGTCTAAAGCAGGTCTAAACAAAGACTAAACCAGGTCTAAATAAGGACTAAACCAGGTCTAAACCAGGTCTAAACCAGGACTAAACCAGAACTAAACTCGTACTGAACCAGGTCTAAACCAGGACTAAACCAGGTCTAAACCATGTATAAACCAGGACTAAACCAGGTCTAAACCAGGACTAAACCAGGTCTAAACCAGGTCTAAACAAGGACTAAACCAGGTCTAAACCAGGACTAAGCCCGAACTAAACCCGGACTGAACCAGGTCTAAACCAGGTCTGAACAAGGTCTGAACCAGGAATAAACCACGTCTAAACAAGGACTAAACCAAGTCTAAACCAAGTCTAAACCAGGACTAAACCAGGTCTGAACCAGGACTAAACCAGGTCTAAACCAGGACTAAACCAGGTCTAAACCAGGTCTAAGCCAGGACTAAACCAGATCTAAACCATGTCTAAACCAGGACTAAACAGAACTAAACCAGGTCTAAACTAGGAATAAACCAGGTCTAAACCAGATATAAACCAGGACTAAACCAGGTCTAAACCAGGCTCAACAGACAGAGTGATTATCAAAGGAAAGGAGGTGACAGAGGCGGAAAGACGATGTTCATATTTTAATCTTTGCAAAATGTGAATAATAAAAAGCAAAATACTCGTACTTAAACACGTTACACATGTGACATAAGTACGCCGACTTTTGCCATCACAATACGCTTGTCTCCAATTTTCCGCACTTTACGCTCTCGTACCAGCCACAAACAAACTAGTTGTTCCTCCAGACCTTTAGAGCTCTGAAGGTCTTGCGCTGTATCAGGGCTTGGGGGGAAGACCAGGTAGTTCACAATATCGGGATCTCTTACAGCAGCAGAATTGACAAATCGCTGCAGTCACTGAACAAACTTGAATCCATCTCATACGGATCTTTTCGCCCAATTAATTTGAGTTTGTTCATATAATGCTCCTTTTCTTTGGCATCCGACTTATCTCTGTACGACTGGTCAACTGTATCGGAAGTTTTGGATTCCGATGTGGAAGGTTTATCGTGAAATTTAGATTTTTTTCTTGTCTACCTTGAGTGAGCAATATCTCCAACATGGCCGCGCATCCGGGTCATGGTCGAATTTTGAGGCTGTGAAAACACCCTGTATATTATATTGTGATGAGTGAGCTATTGTACCCAAACAATTTCTCTTGTGGATCAATAAAGTTTGTCTAAGTCCAAGTCTAATGTCATGGGATTTCAACCAAGTAAGAAGTGCAGCATGTGCAGTGCAGAGGATACAAGTAAGGGACTGTTGGATTGTGTGAAATGAGCTGTTTGTTTTTCCTGTATCCATGGAGACCGTGCAAGAGACCAAAACAATAAAGCGGAGATCGAGTGAATCTAAAACAATAGTTATATTTGAGTGATATTTTAATTTACAGCTAATTTAGTTTACAACCATTTTGAGAGGAGCAGTAATCATTAGCAGCAGCAAACACATTCTGAATAATTATTTTTTTAAAATTGTATTTGCTTTTATTATCCTTTATTTAGCCCCGTAGGGAAATTATTTCTCTGCATTTGACCCATCCTTCAGGAGCTGTGGGCAGCTCATCTTTCAGGCGCCCGAGGACCATCTCCATGATCTTATTGCTCGGCTTTGGTCAGGACCTCAGCTGGAGGATTTTTTTTTTTAACTTATGGAGCATGTTTTTGGGTTGATGCCCGGAGGAAACCCACCGGGACACGGGAAGAACATGCAAACTCCACACAGAAAGTCCCGGGCAACCTGGGCATTGAACCTGGACATAATGGTCTCTCGACAACTGCACACATCTTTCAAACTCATGAGCACGACTTTCTCACTACAAACGTCCATTTGGCTCTGTACCATTCAATGCCACATGGTAGGATCAGTTTGGATTTCTCCAAATCCGATCCCGTTACTCGGCGGGTGGTCTGTACTTAGATCCCAGTGCACATGAAACTCGTGTAATTGGATAATGGTCAGCGACCTGGCCGGCTCCGTTACGCTATGTGGCGCTGTAGTCCAACTACTTCCGGGTGATGGCTACTTAATAAAAACACAACAAACTATGTGGCGGTATACAAAGATGGCGCTTGAGGAGTTTGACGGAGCAGCATTGGTGTACGTGTTGTGCATTCTTTCTTCGCAGCCATGATTTCGTCTGACTTTTCTGGCAACAATCGCTACTTATAATGGTGTCGGCGACTCCTGCCGCTTCCGGGTGAAATCCTTTGCAAAAATTCCCGCACATGCGCAGTACGCCAATCCGATCCGGTATCGTGCACAAGGCGGCACACCAAGTGGATTACTAACGGCCTAAGACAGGGGTTCCAATCGGATTTGGGAAACCAATCCCTGTACGATCCTTAGCCTGTGCACATGAATTCGATACGATCCCAATCCGTTTGCAATCGGATTACACTCTTCGCAGTGACTGAGAAAAGAAAAAAAAACATTTTGTATCTGTAGCAAACAATAGCCGTTTCTCAATTCAGAGAGTGCACGGTTCGGAGCGTGGTTTGAAGGGAATGTGCGTCACATCCGGCGCGACAACTGCTGTTCCATTTCGTGTTTGTGCCATGTACAGTTAACATGCGGTCCGAAGACCGCAGTCGTTTCCATGGAAATCGGGGTGTGCATCAAGTGTGCGAAAATGCATGCTTCGCGCAGTCATATATCCCAGCGTGCACCGCGCGCTACTTCTTCTAAAAGAGAAAATGGAGTCGGTGGCTGCTTCCCGTAGTTGCGAGACCTGTAGCATTTCGCAGATGTGGTCCGCGGAGTGCACTCAGGGCTGAGCGAGTATGTACAGTCTTTACTGCAGTCTGAGCCCCCTTCAAACCACGCTCTGAACCGTGCACTCTGAGAATTGAGAAACGGCTATTGACTGGAGACTGGTGCACCGCAAACTGAATAAGACACTTTCCTCTGTCCCTGTGTGAGATCGACTAGTGGCCGCTCCAGGTACTGCAGCTTCTGGGACACAACAGACCATGTTTTTTTTTGTTTGAACGTCTCGTGTTCGGCTGACAGGAAATCGACCTCTTTCACAAAGGTCAGATTTTGTTGGTTTCTTCTATATTTTTGCAACATCAAACATCAAAGCGCCTAAAAAGTTAACTTTGTAAGATTTAGCGTAGCCTAAGATTTACTTTTTATTTCAAATATCCAATGCCGTAAACAATGACAATGCTAGAGGCTAAAGAGTGCATATTCACAGGGCACAATTTCTGCATTATGCATTATACAAATATAAAGTAATTATTAATATATTCACATTTTGTATTTCAGATTCCATACAAAGTGCTTTTGTTTTCATGGCTTTGGGATTTGTGCAATAATTTATAGAGTTTATATACGAGGACAAGAGGGACTGAAAAACAACAAATTTGCGTCTCTGACTAGAAAAGTTACGGCAATGGATATTAAATTTTGATGATGAGGAGCAAGTTCAACACATACATATTTTTTTGCAGGAATACGTTTCTCAAAAACACCAAAAAGTCCATGTTTTACCTTCAAGTGTAAGTTTGTATCAAGTTTTCTATTGACAAACAAAAATATGTCATTCCTAAAGATTTGAGCGTATGAGCATTCCCAAAACACTTGGGCGACTGTTTCTTCAACGCTGTGACAGAATGAGCGAAGATGATCGATGTTTAAGTGAAATTTTGAAATGACAGCTTTAAAGGGATATGCCACCCCCAGGTCAAATTTGGGCATCTCCCCACAGTCCAGAGACTAAAATAAGTGGTGGAAAGCGTTTTCCTGCTCACCCAGCCATTGTCCGAGTCTGTCGCCACTGACCGCCGCGGTATCTGCAGCTCCTCCGCCTTAGACTGGAGTCTAACGTCGCCAGAGAAAGATTTCGGCCAAAAGGAATTAATTTGCTCGATGCGTTTCCCAATTACTTTGTGTGTAGTGCGCATTCATATCGAGTGCAAATAAATGTGCAAATCAACACGGAGAGCTTGCCTTGGTCATTTTGGGTGGGAACTATTTTCCAGTGCGGAAGAATAAAGCCGAATCACGCAGCACGCTGCCAGGGGAATCCCTGTTACGCACCGGGAAGGGAGTTCCCCTGTTGCACAGCGTGGTGCGTGATTCGGCTTTATTCTTCCGCACTGGAAAATAGTTCCCACCCAAAATTACCAAGTCAAGCTCTCCGTGTTGATTTGCACATTTATTTGCACTCGATATGAATGCGCACTACACACAAAGTAATTGGGAAACGCATCGAGCAAATTAATTCCTTTTGGCCGAAATCTTTCTCTGGCGACGTTAGACTCCAGTCTAACGCGGAGGAGCTGCAGATACCGCGGCGGTCAGTGGCGACAGACTCGGACAATGGCTGGGTGAGCAGGAAAACGCTTTCCACCACTTATTTTAGTCTCTGGACTGTGGGGAGATGCCCAAATTTGACCTGGGGGTGGCATATCCCTTTAACAGGGGAACATCTATGTAGGATTTTCACGCATAACTCACAAATCTTATTAGTTACAAAATATGTGACTGACCGACCACGGCAAAACCCACCACAAGTCGCTCAGAGCGAATAGGAGAAAGTTAGAAGCTTTTTTTTTTTTCAAAATTTGTTTTTGTTTTGTTTTGTTTTTTGCAAAATGTGCTAGTTGAGATCATGAAGAAGCCACTCCCATATTTCAGATAACAGGACTGGTTGCTTTAAAAACATTTTGCCCAAATTTTTTACGTTGAATCGTAAATCAGCATTGTAATTATCAGAAGTCTAACCCACAACCTCCTCACTGAGAGATCTGAGACTCCTCTACCAACTTCTTCCAACAAATTACATCATTGTAGTTTAATTGCAAACCCTCTGTAGACACTTGCCTCTCCCGATCTCGAAAATTATCTTCTCTGTGCAGGCCTTCATCTAAGCTCTCCTTATCTGCAGTAGTGCTTATGTAAATTCGAACAGCAGCCACGCTCCGCCGATTTCTCTTAATCATTTCTTTAATCAGATTACAGCCAAACGACAATTTTTTTTTTTATTGGATTAGCGAAGCTGATCTTCTCTTTGTGTCCAATTCCCCTTCCTTCCCTCCTCATTCACGCTGAAGTTTCCAAACAAAGGAGCCCCACTAGGGGAGCCGTTCAGATCATTTTTATTAATTCAGATGTCAATATGAAAAGTAGAAGTGATGAGACCGTCTAGATGTTATCGCTTTGTCTAGAACGTTCCACGAAAGAGACTAAAGGTGCCTTGTGTAACTTTTCTGATGGTAGATCTGAAAACACCTTCAATTACAGGTGGTTTGAAAGCTCAAAAATACCTAGAAAAACAGGCGTTCTGGCTGTGAGCGGGGTCGCCTCTCCACAGATCTGACCTGTAACTTGGTCTGGTTTGTTCTCTGCGAAGATAGAAAGGTTTAATGCCATAGTGTATAACAATCCAGACAAAGCGATAACATCTCCATGGAGAAAAGCATTTGACAGACCTTCCATCAGAAAAGTTACACAATGCACCAAATAACGTCAAAATGATTTTCTCATTTTGACGTAATACTGGGGAAGACCCAGGACATGCTGGAGGGACTATAGCCGTGTCCCAATTCTCAGTGCGCACAGTTCGGAGCGTGGTTTGAAGGGGGCTCAGACTGCAGTCAAGGCGGTGCATACTTTCTCAGCCCTGAGTGCAGTCGGCAGACCGCATGGGCGTCGGTGAAATGGGACAGGTCTCACAACTACGGGAAGCAGCCGCCCACTCCATTTTCTTCCGTAGAAGAAGTAGCGCGCAGTGCATGCTGGGATATACGAGTGCACGAAGCGTGCATTTTCACACGCTTGGTCCACCCCCCGATTTCCATGGAAACGACTGCGGTCTTCGGACCGTGTGTTAACTGCGCATGGGACAAAAAAGAAATGGGACAGCAGTCGTTGCACCCGATGTGACGTACACGCCCGTAAAACCACGCTCCGAACTGTGCACTCTGAGAATTGAGACACGGCTAATTTGATCTCAACCAGGTCTAAACTACTCTCTGAATTGGGACACGGCTTATGTCTCTCGGCTGGCCTGGGAACACCTTGGGGTCCCGATGGAAGAGATGAAGGAAATGTCCGGGGTGAAGGAAGTCTGGGAGTCTCTGCTTAGACTGTTGTCCCTGCGACCCGGATAAGTGGAAGAAAATGGATGGATGGATAAATTAAATTATGACTTTAAAAGAAAGCTTTATTGCCATACGTCCATCATGGACGACACCTCTCACCCTCTGCACCGGACTGTAGAGGAGCGGAGCAGCTCCTTCAGCAGCCGACTGAGGCACCCCCAGTGCAAGAAGGAGCGCTACCGCAGATCCTTCATCCCCATTGCCATCAGACTGTATAATTCTACTATATAGACCAAACGTGCAATATTTTTTCCATCTTCTCCTAATTACTGTTTTTATTATTATTACTTATTTTATTCTTCCTGCATGCACTTTCTTTCTTGTTCAAACTGTCTCTGCCTGGAGCTACTGGGGCACATACATTTCTCCTATGTGAGATCAATAAAGTCTTATTTTATCATACTGTGAAACATTCTGTTAAGGTTACGCAGGTGTGGATCCAAATAATAGACTCAAAGCGACAAAATGCAAAAAGTGACCAAGATTTATTTCCCAAGGAAGATAGGCGGTTTGTAGAGGAGGAGCTAGCAGCCGGAATGCTGGAGTCTTCAACAGGAGTTCTAGGAACAAAAAAAGGTGGTAAGTAAAAAGGATTGCAAGGCAGGAATCAAAAGAATACTTCCAAGAGCAAAATCACCGTCTAGGAGACTCAACGATCTGGCAGAGTCTGGCTGGAGAGTCGGCGCATTGAAGCAGAGGCTTGATTGGAGATGGCGTGCAGGTGCTCCCAGCAGGCTCCGCCCACACATCCTTCAGGAGACTCCAGTCACAGGCAGGGGCGTGACACGTTCCAGACAAAGCAACAGCATCTCCACAGAGAAAAGCATCTGACAGACCCTCCACAAGAAAAATGACACAACACACCTTTTCCCAGTTAACATTTTTTCCACATTTTTAAAGGGATAGTGTTTTTTTTTTTATGTGAATCTGTATCAATGTTATCCATTAACACTGACTTACCGCTGACCGTGTCCCTTGAGTCAAGTTCTGCTCCGGTTCTGTAGCTCACGAAAATAGTTCCGGTAAGCTAGCGGGGACAGTTAATAAAGCGTGTTTTTCCAAAAAGTGATATATTTGTATCACAAAACAGTTGTCCGTGAAAAATTCAGCAGTCTGAATCGCTTCATCCTATTTTCTCTCGAGACGTATCACTTTGCGCCTGTTTACAATAATACTAATAAAATGTTTGCTAATAATACTAATAGGCGTGCAGTGATACGACTCGAGAGAAAATAGGACCAAGTGATTCCGACTGCTGAATTTTTCGTGGACAACTGTTTTGTGACGCAAATATATTGCTTTTTGGACAGATATTGTTTTGAGAAGAAAAACAAGCTTTAAAGGGATATGCCACCCCCAGGTCAAACTTGGGCATCTCCCCACAGTCCAGAGACTAAAATAAGTAGTGGAAAGCATTTTTCTGGTGACCCAGCCATTGTCCAGGTCTGTCAGCACTGACCGCCGCGGTATCTGCAGCTACTCCGCGTTAGACTGGAGTCTAACGGCGCCAGAGAAAGAAAGCCGAAGCACAGAGCACGCTGCTCCCTTCCTGGTGCGTAACAGGGATTCCCCTGGCAGCGTGCTCTGTGCTTCAGCTTTCTTTTTCCGCACTGAAAAATAGTTCCCACCCAAAATGACCAGGTCAAGCTCTCCGTGTTGATTTGCACATTTATTTGCACTCGATATGAATGCGCACTACACAGAAAGTAATTGAGAAACGCATCGAGCTAATTAATTCCTTTTGGCCGAAATCTTTCTCTGGCGCCGTTAGACTCCAGTCTAACGCGGAGTAGCTGCAGATACCGCGGCGGTCAGTGGCGACAGACTTGGACAATGGCTGGGTGACCAGGAAAACGCTTTCCATCACTTATTTTAGTCTCTGGACTGTGGGGAGATGCCCAAGTTTGACCTGGGGGTGGCATATCCCTTTAATATCGCCGCAAGCGGCGATGATCGGCCCTCGCTTGCACTCGCGGGGGAAGGGGGGGAATGCATGTGTGAGTTTGTGTGTTATCTGCATGTGAGTGTTGAATGACTGGGGGTGAGGTGGGGAGGGGGTGTTTGTTTTGCCTTTTAATTTCAATTATTTTAAGAGGAGGGTCACTCATAAGCCTTTCCTGCACTGTTCTGTTATTTTCGATTAAAGTTTATTTTCGATTAAAGTTTGAGTGAAATCGGCCAAAGTATGCACGGATTATCGCTCGTCGAAATTTGATGGTGAGCTGCAAAAACAAACCTGAAATTTGTGGCATTTTCACGGACACACCGTTCAGTCTTTTAGAATGCTTTTAATAACTTTTAATGTCCCACTTGTCTAGATGATACAGCACGATTCTGGTGAGTCTGGGTGAAAAACCCTAAGAGGAATTCGTTAAAATACAAGGACAGGAAAATTTGCCTATGGCGCCGGGTCACGTGCTCGGTCCAATATGGCTGACTTCCTGTTGGTCGCCTAGCAACGGTGTAATATACTTTTTTGTTCCTATTCCCATGATGCATCTGTGTACCAGATTTGGTTTGGCTGCGACAAAGTTTTTGCCGGGCGTCCCATTGGCGATGACAGATGTTTGGCCTGTTGCCATGGCAACACGGGTATAGCCATAGGCGCAATGTATTTTGATTTTCCAGGTCGAGCCATTTTTAAAGATTTTTTAATACAGATTATTTGACAAATTACAGAATTTACAAGAATTTATTGTAAGTTGGGCAGCAGTAGCTCAGTTGGTAGAGCGCTTGCCTAGTGATCCAGGGGTTGGCGGTTCAAATCCCACTCTTGACGGGTGGACAGTGTGTGATCCCAGCTCCCACAGATGAGCACTGCCATTGTGTCCTTGGGCAAGACACTTAACCCCACCTCGCCCCCAGTGTCTGCGGACACTGGTAGCCCCCATGGCAGAAGATACATCAAGGCCCGTTGTGACGTGAGCCGTCCTCCTGTGGACCCACCACCCGCGGGAGGATTCATGAGGGCTGGTGCATTGTGTTCTGGGCAGTGGAACACTGCTTGGACTGCTGCCCCCGCGACCCAGAGAATGGAAAAAGCGGAAGAAGATTAATTAATTTGTAAATTCCTTTTTTGGCGTTCTTGAAGTTTTGTCCAAAATTTAGTTTTCGTCGGTACCCGAACCTTGAAAAAAGTGTACAATAGGCCCTACGCTTTAGCGCTCGGGCCTAATTAACTGTCCCCGCTAACTTACCGGAACTACTTTCGTAAGCTACAGAACCGGAGCAGAACTCGACTCAGGCGACACGGTCAGCGGTAAGTCAGTGTTAATGGACGACACTGCTGAAGGGGACGCCATAGATTCTCATAAAAAAAAAAAAAAAAAAGCACTATCCCTTTAAAACAGCCACATCTTTAATATAATTTTTTTTGGTGTTTTTTGGGAGAAAAACATCATAACAAAGCTTAGTTTACGGTTTTATCCTACAAATGTACGTTCTTCCATAACATTCTGAGCTCGTCTCCATCGCCGTTCCAAACGCTGCTCCTCAGATGTTCAGATGAAAGCCTTCACACTCCTGCTGACTGGCCCGTCTCCTCAGCATTGATTACTCAGGTGACTGATGTGCGCGTGATGTTAGCGTGTTAGCGGTCTGTAGTTAGCATGTTACATCGTGAGTGCTAACGCGCTAACAGACGCATTAGTGTCGAGTGATGTGGAGTCAGCCGATCACGCCTGCCGACGGGAGGCGCTGACGGGACGGGCTGTCAGTCAAACCGCGGAGGCGCTAAAGGCAAAACGGCTGCTATGTTTTTATTATTTCTTTATTATTAGCTTTATTATTGGAAAAGTATAATGCAGTTGCATTAATAATTACAAAGAACATTTAAACCTTTACCATATTTAGGTTAAAAACATCTAGTCTTGGTTTAGTCCTGGCCAAGTACTGGTCTGTGGTCTAGTCCTGATTTAGTCCTGGTTTAGTCCAAGTCTAGCTCAGGTTTTTCCTGGTCTCTAGTTCTGGTTTAGTCCTAGTTTAGTCCTGGACTAGTTCTTGTTTAATCATGGTCTAGTCCTGGTTCAGTCCTGGTCTCTTGGTCTGGTTTAGTTCTGGTTCAGTCCTGGTCTAGTCCTGGTTCAGTCCTGGTCTCTTGTTCTGGTTCAGTCTTGGTTTAGTCCTGGTCTCTTGTTCTGGTTTAGTCCTGATCTAGTTCTTGTTTAATCATGGTCTGGTCCTGGTTCAGTCCTTGTCTCTTGTTCTGGTTTAGGCCTGATCTAGTCCTGGTTCAGTCCTGGTTTTGTCCTGATCTAGTTCTTGTTTAATTGTGGTTTAGTCCTGGTTTAGGTTAATCCTACTCTCTAGTCCTGGTTTAGTTCTGGTTTAGTTCTGGTTCAGTCTTTGTTTAGTCCTGGTCTCTTGGTCTGGTTTAGTCTTGGTTCAGTCCTGGTTTTGTTCTGGTTCAGTCTTGGTTTAGTTCTGGTCTCTTGGTCTGGTTTAGTCCTGGTTCACTCCTGGTCTCTTGTTCTGGTTTAGTCCTGGTTCCGTCGTGGTTTAGTTCTGGTCCCTTGGTCTGGTTTAGTCCTGGTTCCGTCCTGGTTTAGTTCTGGTTCAGTCTTGGTTTAGTCCTGGTTTAGTCCTAGCCTCTTGTTCTGGATTAGTCCTGGTTTAGTCCTGGTCTAGTTCTTGTTTAATCATGGTCTAGTCCTGGTTCAGCCCTGGTTTTGTCCTGGTTCAGTCCTGGGGGCGAGGTAGGGTAGGTGTCTTGCCCAAGGACACAACAACAGAAATCATCTTTGGGAGCTGAAATTGCACCAACCCGTGGGTCAGTGGATCTGACCGCTGAACCAATGATGTTTTACGTCGAGATTCGAACCGCCAACCTTCAGACGGAGGACAAACGCTCTGCCAACTGAGCTCCTGCCGCCCCCCTGTTCCACCTTGTGATGTCATGACGTGGTAGTTTTCAAATTAACACCTCCTTTTACCTTTTAAGCTCAGTAGATATCGGCAGTTCCAGAGCTGAAATGATCCAAATGATTCTAGTGAAGGTGTGTGGAGTTTAAAAACACAGTGGAGCACTTCCTCTGTTGTGTTTTCAGTTTGAGAGAAGAACTCTGTGTTTGTGTGTTAAACGTGTGAATGAAACAAAACACAACTCCAGATGGGTATTCCACTAAGCGCAAAGCCCGGCTTTATTCGTCAGTTGGCGCTAGTTTAAAACACTTGTTCAGGGCTTCTTATTTACCCCGTGCACGCGCGGAGGCCCGGCCTGATTAGGCCAGACTGAGCTTAGCTCTGACTAGGCGCAGCTGAAATGCGTTAGTGGAACGGGTTCAGGCTTTTGTTGTGTCTCAGCCAGGCGAGAACTTAGCACTTAGTCGCCGCTAAAGTTTAGCCACGTTCGTGGAATACCCCCCAGGTGCGTTTGTGACGAGGAAACGGCATCAGAACCTCAGAGAATATCGTGATACGGGCCCTTTAACACATTACTGGTCTCAAAACATTTCTAGACGGCAGGGTGACTTTCCATTTTTTATAATTTTTTTATCGTCCCTTCAGGCTTTCGACACAGGGGCAGCGGAGTCAGATCAATAAACATCTCCATAAACCACACACACGCACAAAAGTGAGCGAAGCATTAACTCCGTCCTCTCATGAATTATGAAGGAGGCCGGAGGGACGGGGGACAAAATGGACTTCGCCTCGGGGACAAAGTGGTCTTTAGTCCTTTGGTTCAGTCCGTACTTCAAACCGCATTATGTAAATATGGTTTTGTCCGGTCCGTCACGGCGGATTTGCATTTCCAGGTTGAGCGGCTCGACGTCAGGGTCGTCAGGAGGTCTGGAGCGTGAACGCGTCTACGGTTTTACGCCGTTTTCTGATCTGTTCTAACGTTGTTTCCTCGTCACAAACACACCTGGAGTTGCGGTTTGTTTTGTTTCGTTCTTTTGTCGAACTGAAAACACTCTCGCGATGTCGTATGAAGTGCTCCACTGTGTTTTGAAACCCCGCACGCCTTCACTTTTCTCTCTTTCTCCTCTCTCTTTCTCTGTCTCCTTATCTCTCTCCTCTCTCTCTTTCTCTCTTTGAAAGAAAGCCTCCTCCCTCCTCTCCCCTCCATCCTATCCCTCTCTCTCTTCTCTCTCCTCTTTCTCACTCTCTCTCTCTTCTCTCTCCTCTCTCTCTCTCTCTCTTTCTCTTTGACAGGGGGCCTCCTCCCTCCTCTCCCCCCCCTCTTATCTCTGTCTCTGCTCTTTCTCTCTCTCTCTTCTCTCTCCTCTTTCTCTCTCTCCTCTCTCTCTTAATCTCTTTGAAAGAAAGTCTCCTCCCTCCTCTCCCCTCCATCCTCTCTCTCTCCTCTCGCTCCTCTTTCTCACTCTCTCTCTCTTCTCTCTCCTCTCTCTCTCTCTCTCTTTCTGTTTGACAGAGAGCCTCCTCCCTCCTCTCCCCTCCATCCTATCTCTCTCTCTTCTCTTTCTCTCTCTCTCTCTTTCTCTCTCTCTCTGTCTCTTTGACAGAAAGTCTACTCCCTCCTCTCCCCACCATCCCCCCTCTCTCTCTGTCTCCCTCTCTCCTCTTTCTCTCTCTCGTCTCTCTCTCTCCTCTTTCTCTATTGCCCTCCTGTGTCTTTCTCTCTCTCCCTCTCCCCCTCTCTCTGTCTCCCTCTCTCCTCTTTCTCTCTCTCCTTCCCCCTCTCTCTCTGACAGGAGACTCCATGTCTCCTCCTCCCCTCTCTCTCTCTCTCTCTCTCTTTATCTCTCCTCTTTCTGCCCCGCTTTCTCTCTTTCTCTGTCTCCCTCTCCTTCTCTCTCCCCTCTCTCTCTCCCTCCCCTCTCTTTCTCTCTGAGAGGAAGCCCCATCCCTCTCTCTTCTCTCTCTCTGTCTCCCTCTCTCCTCTCTATCGCCCTCCTCTGTCTTTGTCTCTCTCTCTCTCTCTGACAGGAAGCCCTCTCCCTCCTCTCTCCCTCCTCTCTCTCTCTCTTCCCCCCTTTCTCTCTGAGAAGAAGCCCCATCCCTCCCTCTTCTCTCTCTCTCTCTCTCTCTCTCTCTCTCTCCCTCTTTCATTCTCTTTCTCTCTCTCACCCTTCTCTCTCTCTTTCTCTCTGACAGGAAGCCCCTCCCTACCCCCCTCTTCTCTCTCTTTCGGTCTCCCTCTTTCCTTCTCTTTCCCTCTCTCACCCTCCTCTCTTTCTCCTCTTTCTCTCTCCCTCTTTCTCTCTCTGTCTCCCTCTCTTTTCCCTTCACTTTTCACCTTCAGCCCTGGAATTTCCAATCTCTACTCAAGTTTTTATTCATTTATTTATAATTTTTTTGATTTATTGCTCATGCTGTTATTTTGTTGGCATCGATTTAAAGAGAACAGCAACAAAAAAATCAATTGACAATTAACATAAATACATATTCCAACCATTATTTGTCTTGTCTTTGCTGCGCGAACAAACTAAGGGTAAAAGGAGATGTTCACTTGAAATCGACCACTTCATGACATCACAAGGTGGAACAGAGCGTTTTGAGGTTTGGAGATGTAGACAGACGAATAATAAAGAGTTACTCAAACATGTGAATGAAACAAAACACAATTTTGCGTAGTATAGGACCTTTAATATCATTTATAATATAATATAATAATATAGGACTCAAAATAGCGACGACTTCACCTCTGTTCCACCTTGTGATGTCATGTGGGAAAACAGGTAATATGTAAAATGTTCTTATTTCTTGTTTATTTATGGATTTATTTATTTATTTGTTTGTTTCATTCCTAAAGTATTAAAAAAAATTAACGTTATTACCTCCCCCTTTATATATATATATATATACACTCAACAAAAATATAAACGCAACACTTTTGTTTTTGCTCCCATTTTTCCTGAGATGGACCCAAAGATCCAAAATTCACTCCAGATACACAACACTACCATTTCTCTCAAACATTGTTCACAAATCTGTCCAAATGTGTGACAGCGAGCACCTCTGCCCCGCCGAGACAATCCACCCCACCTCACAGGTGCGCCACATCAAGATGCCGATCCGACATCATGACCAGTGCACAGGTGTGCCCCAGACTGCCCACAATAAAAAGGCCACCCCGAAATGTGCATTTTTTGTTGCTTTATTGGGGGTCTGGGGACTCAGAACCAGTCAGTATCTGGTGTGACCACCATTTGCCTCATGCAGTGCAACACATCTTCTTCGCATAGAGTTTATCAGATTGTCAGTTGTGGCCTGTGGAATGTTGGTCCACTCCTCTTCAATGGCTGTTATGGACGAAGAACACAGGTGCATTTTATTGATGGCATTTTGAATGCACAGAGATACCGTGATGAGATCCTGAGGCCCATTGTTGTGCCATACATCCATGAACATCACCTCATGTTTCAGCAAGATAATGCACGGCCCCATGTTGCAAGGATCTGTACACAATTCTTGGAAGCTGAAAATGTCCCAGTTCTTGCATGGCCAGCATACTCACCGGACATGTCACCCATTGAGCATGCTTGGGATGTGCTTGACCGGCGTATACGACAGCGTGTACCAGCTCCCACTAATATCCAGCAACTTCACACAGCCATTGAAGAGGAGTGGACCAACATTCCACAGGCCACAATTGACCATCTGATAAACTCTATGCGAAGAAGATGTGTTGCACTGCATGAGGCAAATAGTGGTCACACCAGATACTGACTGGTTCTGAGTCCCCAGACCCCCAATAAAGAAAAAAAAATGCACATTTCGGGGTGGCCTTTTATTGTGGGCAGTCTGGGGCGCACCTGTGCACTGGTCATGATGTCGGATCGGCATCTTAATGTGGCGCACCTGTGAGGTGGGGTAGATTGTCTCGGCGGGGCAGAGGTGCTCGCTGTCACACATTTGGACAGATTTGTGAACAATGTTTGAGAGAAATGGTAGTGTTGTGTATCTGAAGTGAATTTTGGATCTTTGGGTCCATCTCAGGAAAAATGGGAGCAAAAACAAAAGTGTTGCGTTTATATTTTTGTTGAGTATATGTATATATAATCAGACCCTCCAGGAATTCGCGATGTTGCGATTTGCAACTTCAACGCAACTTCAGCCCATCCCCGTGAATTCAGGGCGGTGTTGCAATTTTGACCAATCACCGCAACTTTCCCGCAATTTTTACCAATTTTGACCAATCATCGGTGACGTATTGAACTCACGTCGACCAACTTCCTTCTGCCTTACTTCCCTTTGACGAAACGAAACTGCGGCCATGTCCCCAGTTCGGAGCGTGGTTTGAAGGGGGCTCAGACTGCAGTCAAGGCGGTGCACACTTGCTCAGCCCTGAGAGCACTCCGCGGACCGCATGGCCGTCTGTGAAATGCGACAGGTCTCGCAACTACGGGAAGCAGCCTACACGTGTGCGTTCTCCCGTAGAAGAAGTACCGCGCGGTGCATGCTGGGATAAATGAGTGTGTGAAGCGTGCATTTTCACACGCTTGGTCCACGCCCCGATTTCCATGGAAATGACTGCGGTCTGCGAACACGTGTTAACTGCGCATGGGACAAAAAAGAAATGACGCACATGCCCTTCAAACCACGCTCCGAACTGTGCACTCTGGGAATTGGGACACGGCTTCTAATGGCACCATTTGCCCACAAAGATAACAGCAAAAGACCAGGCGAAACAGTTCCCCTCCTAGTAGTAATTTATTTTCGTATTTTAGTAGTAATTTTTATTTTCTGTGTCTTTGTATTATTCTTTGTCAGTAATAACTCAGTCTTCAAAATATTACTCAATTTAGTTAGTCAGTTTAAAATCACAACTATTTATTGCAACTTTCACTTTCACCGCAACAAAATCGCAACAAAAACCTTAAAAGCACCGCAACTTTCATCCCAACTTTTTGGAAAAGTTCACGCAAATTCAGGCATTTTAGCCCGCAACAATCACAAAAAATGACCACGAAATCCTGGGGGGTCTGATATATACACTCAACAAAAATATAAACGCAACACTTTTGTTTTTGTTCCCATTTTTCCGGAGATGGACCCAAAGATCCAAAATTCACTCCAGATACACAACACTACCATTTCTCTCAAACATTGTTCACAAATCTGTCCAAATGTGTGACAGCGAGCACCTCTGCCCCGCCGAGACAATCCATCCCACCTCACAGGTGCGCCACATCAAGATGCCGATCCGACATCATGACCAGTGCACAGGTGCGCCCCAGACTGCCCACAATAAAAGGCCACCCCGAAATGTGCATTTTTTTTTGCTTTATTGGGGGTCTGGGGACTCAGAACCAGTCAGTATCTGGTGTGACCACCATTTGCCTCATGCAGTGCAACACATCTTCTTCGCATAGAGTTTATCAGATTGTCAATTGTGGCCTGTGGAATGTTGGTCCACTCCTCTTCAATTATTCAATGCTGCTTCACCACCCAAAAATTCACTGTTTAAGAATTGTCATGTACACGCACAGATTAGCCTGTTCACTTTAAAGGGATAGTGCGTTTTTTTAAATGTTAATCTGTATGGGTTTCCTTCTAAAAGTTCCGTGTGTTGACTCCGGCTTCCCTCTGACACTCTCAGCTGATCCCGGTTCGGCTCGCTTTCTGGAGCCCACGTAAGTAGGTCCGGTAACTTCCCTGGAACATGAAATAAAGCTTGTTTTTCTTCTCAAAACAAAACATTTGTTAGAAAGGTGATATATTTGCGTCCCAAACAGTTGTCCGCGAAACATCCTGCAGCGTATTTCGCATTCGCGTATTATGTCTCTCCACTTGTATCACTACGCCCATGTTAACTCTATCAGCCTGTTCACTTGTAAACTTCGGCGCAGACATCCGCTGAAGGTGAACAGGCTGATAGAGTTAACATGGGTGTAGTGATACGAGTGAAGAGAGACAATGCGCAAATGTGAAATAGGCTGCTGGATGTTTCGCGGACAACTGTTTTTGACACAGATATATCACCTTTTTGGACAAATGTTGTTTTGAGAAGAAAAACAAGCTTTATTAAAGATCCCATGACATGGTACTTCTTGATGCTTTTATATGGCGCCTTAATGGTTCCCTAATACTGTAAATGAATCCTTCTTCAAAATCAAGACTCAGTGCATGAGAGAGCCTCATGAAGACAGTCAGAGTCATAAATATGTCTCTGAAACACTTTATTCTGGGCGTTGTTGCTTGAATGCAAATGAGGAGGACAGAGACAGGCCAGTGCAGCGGGTGGGGGTGTGGCCAAATACTCCACTGTTTCCAGGATTAGCGGTGCGATGTGCATGGTCACCCACTTCCGTGTTTTAAGCGCAGAGGAAGATATGAGACGCTTTCCATAAAAAAACAACAACACATTTCCACAGAAAATAAAATTAAACCACTGCTGTTTCAGAGATTCGGAGGCTCGGATAAAGGACATCCGAGCCTGGAAACACTCTCACGTGTTTCCAGGCAAGTAAAAAAACGCATCTCGCATTGCGTAGCTCGTTTGCGGTCCAAATTCTCTGGGCGTGATTTCCAGAGACGGTGGGTAGACATCCAGACGGGGGGTGGAAACCTTTCCGCGAGTGTGATGTCAGAAAGTTTCCTTGTTCAGAATCGCCCATTTGAGCTGTCTTTTTTTCAAACGCGGAAAAGGATCGCAAATGCTCAGTTTACACATTTCGCAACTTTTAGCCATGGGGGGGCCCTAAACAGGGTAGGGGGAGCTCACATTAGCGTTCAAAAACCTCAGAAAGTGAAAATTTCATGCCATGGGACCTTTAAATATCCCCGCTAACTTACCGGACCTACGTTCCTTTAACAGTCCATTACAGAGGACATGTTACAACATTATGAATAAAAATAAAATGAACAAAATGTAAATGCTAAAGGTGTTCATTTACCTCCAAATAGAAAATTAAAATAATAATAATAATTTAGATACACTTTTTTTCTTCGGGTCCCAGGAGGATAAAGGGCCTTTAAAAGATCGTTGAAGATCCTCCGATATTGCCGTTATCGATATTGTAACCGATATATTGGTATAACGATGTGTAAGTGTCTTTTTTCCGTTCAAACACAGTAGTTAGTGGGAGACAGCTGGTATCTGCAGAGCTCTGAACACTAATGCTTTCAATATTCATGGCGCCACATGGTTACAATACTGTTTTCAGACTCTCTTTATTGCTCGGGGACCCTCTGCTCGCTCCCTCCCTCCTTCCCTCCTTCCCTCCTCCTCTCTCTTTTTTTCTGACAGGAAGTCCCTCTGTCCTTCCCTCTTTCTCTTCTCTCGCTCTATCTCTATCTCTCTCTCCTCCCACTTCCCTCTCTCTTTCTTTCAGACAGGAAGTTTTTCTCTTTCTCCTCTCTCTCTCTCTGTCTCCTTATCTCATTCTCTTTCTTTCTCTCTCTCTCTGACAGGAACCCCCCTTCATCCTATCTCTCTCTCTTTTCTCTCTCCTCTTTCTCTCTCTCTCTTTTCTCTTTCTGTCTCTCTCTTTCTCTTTGACAGAAAGCCCCCTCCCTCCTCTCCCCACCATCCTCTCTCTCTCTCTCTCCCTCTATCCTCTCTCTCTCCTCTTTCTCTCTCTCTCCTCTTTCTCTATTGCCCTCCTCTGTCTTTCTCTCTCTCCCTCTCCCCCTCTCTCTGCCTCCCTCTCTCCTCTTTCTCTCACTCTCCCTCTCTCTCTCTCTCCCTCTCTCCTCTTTCTCTCTCTCTCTCTCTCTCTCTCTCTCCCTCCCCCTCTCTCTCTGACATGAGACTCCCTCCCTTCCTCCTTCTCTCTCTCCCCTTCACTCTCCCCTTTCTCTCTCCCCCTCTCTCTTTCTCTCTGTCTCCCTCTCCTTCTCTCTCCCCTCTCTCTCTCTCTCTCTCTCTCTCTCTCTCTCTCCCTTCTCTCTTTGTCTATGACAGGAAGCCCCACCCTTCCTCTCTCTCTCTCTCTCTGTTTCCCTCTCTCCTTCTCTCTCCTTCTCTCCTCTTTCTGTCTCCCCCCTCTTTCTCTCTGTCTCCCTCTCTCCTCTCTCTCCCCTCTCTCTCTCCCCCTCTCTTTGTCTCTGACAGGAAGCCCCATCCTTCCTCTCTCTCTCTCTCTCTCTCTCTCTCTCTGTCTCCCACTCTCCTTCTCTCTCCCTCTCTCCTCTTTCTCTCTCTCTCTGACAGGAAGCTCCATGCCTTCCTCCTCTCTCCCTCTCTGCTCTTTCTGTCTCCCCCCTCTTTCTCTCTGTCTCCCTCTCTCCTCTCTCCTTCCTCTCCCCCTCTCTTTCTCTCTGACAGGAAGCCCCATCCCTCCCTCTTTCTCTCTCTCTCTGTCTCCCTCTCTCCTTCTGTCTCTCTCCTCTATCGCCCTCCTCTCTCTTTGTCGCTCTCTCTCTCTCTCTCTCTCTGACAGGAAGCCTCCTCCCTCCTCTCTCCATCCTGTCTCTCTCCTTCTCTCTCTCCCTCTCTCTCTCTCTCCCCCTTTCTCTCTGAGAGGAAGCTCCATCCCTCCCTCTTCTCTCCCCTTCTCTCTCTCCCTCTCTCTCCCCCTCTCTCTCTGAGAGGAAGCTCCATCCCTCCTTCCTCTCTTTCTCTCTCTCTCTGTCTCCCTCTCTCTCACCTCTTTCTCTGTCACCCTCCTCTCTTGCTGACAGGAAGCCCCATCCCTCCCTCTTCTCTCTCTTTCTGTCTCCCTCTTTCCTTCTCTTTCTCTCTCTCACCCTCCTCTTTCTTCTCTTTCTCTCTCCCTCTTTCTCTCTGTCTCTCTCTTCTTTCTCTCTCGCTCCCTCCCTCCCCCTCTCTTCCTCTCTCTCTGTCTCCCTCCTCCCTCTCGTTCTCTCTGATAGGAAGCCCCATTCCTCCCTCTTCTCCTTCTCTCTCTCTCTCCTCTTTCTCTCTCTGTCTCCCTCTCTTCTTTCTCTCTCTCACTCTCCTCTTTCTCTCTCTCCCTCCTCTCTCTCTCTCCCTCTGTCTCTCTCTCTTCTTTCTCTCTCGCTCCCTCCTCCCCATCTCTTTCTCTCTGACAGGAAGCCCGTCCCTCCTCCCTCCCTGACATTACTCTGTCCATTATCTCTCTCTCCACTCATCCCCCTCTTCCCCCCCTCTTTAGACCAATTAGACACACTTAGTCCAGCTCTGGTTCTGAGGCTGCTATTCTGGTGGGGACGGGTGGTGCTCTGGTGGGGGGCGGGTGGTGCTCTGGTGGGGGCGGGTGGTGCTCTGCCGGGGGGCGGGTGGTGCTCTGGTGGGGGCGGGTGGTGCTCTGCCGGGGGGCGGGGGCGGGTGGTGCTGGTGGAGTAGCGGTGGCGGCGGGTGGGGTGTCCGGGCGTCGCCACGGAGCCCGGGGGCACGACTGATGCTTCTACGGCAGATCCAAGTGAACAGCGCCCCCTTTTACCCCGGAGAGGGAACAGGCTCAGACATGTGGACACAAAGACAACGGCAAAACAGACAGCGCCACCTACAGGAAGTGTGCGAGCATAAATCCCACTTCATTTTATTTGTTTAGTTGGAATTATGACAACAATAAAACATTAAAGTGTATTTTACTTCTACGGGGTTTTCACTGAGAACACAAAACATTAAGATCACCATATTTCCTTTTATTGTTTTGAAAATGTTCTCAGAAATTAGGCCCGGTTTAGACCTGGTTTAGACCTGGTTTAGACCTGGTTTAGACCTGGTTTAGACATGGTTTTGAAATGGTTTAGACCTGGTTTAGAACTAGTTTAGATCTAGTTTAGACCTGTATACTCCTGTAGCCTTGGTTTAGACCTGGTTTAGTCCTGATTTAGACCTGGTTTAGAACTAGTTTAGATCTAGTTTAGACCTGGTTTAGAACTAGTTTAGATCTAGTTTAGACCTGTATAGTCCTGTAGCCCTGGTTTAGACCTGGTTTAGTCCTGATTTAGACCTGGTTTAGAACTAGTTTAGATCTAGTTTAGACCTGGTTTAGAACTAGTTTAGATCTAGTTTAGACCTGTATAGTCCTGTAGCCCTGGTTTAGACCTGGTTTAGTCCTGATTTAGACCTGGTTTAGAACTAGTTTAGAAATACTGTAGTTTAGACACGTTTAGCCCTGGTTTAAACATGGATCAGATCTGGTTTAGTCCTGGTTTAGACTTGGATTAGATCTGGTTTAGACCCGGATTGGACTTGGTTTAGATCTGGTTTAGACCTAGTTTAGACCTCGTTTAGATCTGGTTTAGACCTGGTATAGACCTGGTTTAGAACTAATTTAGGTCTAGTTTAGACCTGTATAGTCCTGTAGCCCTGGTTTAGTCCTGATTTAGACCTGGTTTAGAACTAGTTTAGACCACACCTCTCTCAGTCACCTGGAGAGAGGAAACACATATGTGAGAATGCTCTTCATCGACTACAGCTCGGCATTCAACACCATAATCCCCTCCAAACTGGTCTCTATGCTTACCGCCCTGGGCCTGGGGACGTCCATCTGCTGCTGGATATGGGACTTCCTCACCAACAGGCCACAGGCGGTGAGGATCGGCAGCCACGTCTCCTCCACATGTGTCCTCAGCACTGGGGCACGCCAGGGCTGTGTTCTCAGCCCTCTCCTGTACTCCCTGTTCACCTATGACTGTACCGCCAGGCACAGGTCCAACACCATCCTCACCACCAGCCTCATCACCAACAACGATGAGAGTGCCTACAGAGACGAGGTGAAATCACTGACCAGCTGGTGTCAGGAAAATAACCTCTCTCTGAACGTCAGCAAAACTAAGGAAATGATCGTGGACTTCATGAGACAGCGTGTAGACCAGCATCCCCCCATCTCCATCAACAACGCTGAGGTGGAGCAGGTCAGCAGTTTTAAGTTCCTTGGGGTACACATCACTGAGGATCTGTCCTGGACACTACATACAGACACTGTGGTTAAGAAAGCCCGACAAAGACTCTACTTCCTGAGGAAGTTGAGGAAGTTTGGTATGAACACCAGCATCCTCACAAACTTCTACAGGTGCACCATCGAGAGCCTGCTGACGGGCTGCATCACAGTGTGGTATGGGAACTGCACCGCTCAGAGCCGCAAAGCACTACAGAGGGTGGTGCGAGCGGCAGAGGACATCACTGGCAGCAGTCTCCCCTCCATCCAGGACATTTACCACAGCAGGGGTCTGCGTAAAGCACGCAGCATCACTAAGGACCATACTCATCCGGCACAAGGACTCTTCCGTCTGCTACCCTCTGGTAGACGATACAGGAGCCTGCCAGCACGCACAAAAAGACTCAAAGACAGCTATTACCCCCAAGCTGTCAGACTACTGAACTCTGGGTAATACTCTAAATAATACTGAACTCTCAATAATACTGCACTAAACTACCTTTCATTATGCATAATTATGTTTACTGCTGCTGCTCTGTATGAATGTATCATGTTTGTCACTACCTCACTGTAAACTACTGTTACCTGTGCAATAATCAGTGCAATAACCTATGTGCAATATTTATACCACACTATGTGCAATATTTATACCATACTATGTGCAATACGAAATCCACATGCAACACCTACACCACACCATTATGTGCAATCTGTGAAATACTTACACCTTATTTGATCTTGATTTAATCCTACCTGCACCTTGTACCTTGTTTTTTTATTACATATTTTATTATATTGTTTATTATATTGTTTATTATATTGTTTGCCTCTTCCCCTGCACTTTACAACACTTTTTTTACCATGTACTATTATTGCATGTTATTAGTACTTCTTGACTATCTTAGCGAGTCAACGGTTCTTCTGATCCTAAGCATTTCATTGCATTGTTGACCTTGTGTTGATTCTAGACCCTGTTTAGAAGTAGTTTAGTCCCTGTCCCTGCCTTGCCCCTGTCCTTGCCTTGTCCCTGTCCCTGCCCTGTCCCTGTCCTTGTCCGTCCCTGTCCCTGCCCTGTCCCTGACGCTGTAGCCTCTGATTTAGCGCTAATTGTTTGTTTCTGCTGCACCATGAGCCAAATGGGCTTTAATTGTTTGTCCTCAAGAGGCACGACCGCCTTTATTCTGAGACGGTCTCCTCAGTGTCGCGGCGAAGTGCCCACATGGTGAGTTAGCGGGGAAGCTAACAGACGGCAGCGGCTACTCGCGCACCGCTAATTGGCTCTGATTAGAAATAATCCAAAATAAAAACTGAAAAAAAGAAAGAAAGAACATGGTGTATTTACTGCTGTGCCCTGGGTAAGTCCAAGTTTATTAAGTTTGTTTCATTATTTTTATTTAAGTATTTATTGTATTGTATTTTATTTTTATTTTTACCATGTATCTGTCTCCACGGAGACGAGCAGAGGAAGCCACGAGGACAGTTTGCATGTCAGATCTGTGGTTGAAGTAGTTTTGCCGTGTCTGTAAAGTTAGCAGGCACTAGTATGGTAACGTAAGAAACAGCAGAAGAGAAGGTCCTCCAACAAGTCAGGTTCTTTTTTAAAGACAATACAGTAACGTTTATTTGCCTTGTTGACATGTTTCGTCAGTCTGAGCGACCTGTCAGGTCCATCAGGCTGACCACACTGACACGACACCACCAACGCCGGTGACAGTTCTGGAGATGCAGCAGCCGAAACATGTCAAGGTAAATACATGCTACTGTACTGTCTTCAAAAAAGAACCCAAGAAGTTAAAGTTAGAGTCAGGTTTGTGGATAGGCAAGCCCAGACACAGTAAGGACATGTGTTTTTCGATGGAGTAAAAACGGCCAAAATGAAAAGGCTTTAAAGGTAGTTTTCACTCAGTTCCTGCCCTCTCTGGACGACCCCAGGGCGATTTAGTTCTGTTGACTTCACTGTTGGGTCGGTCTTGTTCACAAATGCCGCGCATCAATTACTCCAAACACCATGAGCCACGTGAGGAACATCAGCCGATCTCCAAACGTATCTCCATGACAACAGGATTGGTGCGATATGCGATGGTCTTCGAGAATCAAATACAAAACTTTTTTTTTAATTATTATGTTGGTTTTGGTGAATATAGCATTTTCAAAACAATTAAAGGTCTTTAAAGACCTGGTTTAGACTTCTTTAGACTCTGTATAGACCTGGTATAGACCTGGTTAAATCTGTTTTAACCCAGTTTTAGCCTTGGTTTAGACCTAGTTTAGACCTGGTTTAACCCTGTTTTAGACCTGTTTAAACCTGGTTTATATCTGCTGTAGAAAAGGTTAAGTTTACAGCTGGCTGAGACCTGATTTGAACCTGTTTTAGACCACTTTAAACATGGTTTAAACCTAGAATGACCATGGTTTAGAAATTTAGTTTACAGCCAGTTAACACCTGCTTTAGACATGGTTTAGCCCTGGTTTAGCTCTGTTTAAGACCTTGTTTAGCCGTGTTTTAGACCTGTTTCAGCCCTGGTTCAGACCTGTTTTAGACCTGGTTTAGCCCTGGTTTAGACATGGTTTCGTCCTGGTTTAGTCTTGGTTTAGACCTGGTTTAGACCTGTTTTAGCCCTGGTTTGGCCCTGGTTTAGGTCTTTTTGAAACCTGGTTTAGCCCTGTTTTAGACCTGTTTTAGCCCTGTGTTAGACCTGGTTCAAACCCATTTTAGACCTGGTTTAGCCCTGGTTTAGTCCTGGTTTAGCCCTGGTTTAGACATGTTTTCGTCCTGGTTTAGTCTTGGTTTAGACCTGGTTCAGACCCGTATTAGACCTGGTTTAGCCCTGGTTTAGTCCTGGTTTAGCCCTGGTTTAGACATGGCTTCGTCCTGGTTTAGTCTTGGTTTAGACCTGTTTTAACCCTGTGTTAGACCTGGTTCAGACCTGTTTTAGACCTGGTTTAGCCCTGGTTTAGTCCTGGTTTAGCCCTGGTTTAGCCCTGGTTTAGACATGATTTCATCCTGGTTTAGACTTGGTTTAGACCTGGTTTAGACCTGTTTTAGCCCTGGTTTAGCCCTGGTTTAGGTATTTTTTTAAACCTGGTTTAGCCCTGTTTTAGACCTGTTTTAGCCCTGTGTTAGACCTGGTTCAGACCCATTTTAGACCTGGTTTAGCCCTGGTTTAGTCCTGGTTTAGCTCTGGTTTAGCTCTGGTTTAGTCCTGGTTTAGCCCTGGTTTAGCCCTGGTTTAGTCCTGGTTTAGCCCTGGTTTAGCCCTGTTTTAGACCTGTTTTAGACCTGTTTTAACCTTGTGTTAGACCTGGCTCAGGCCCATTTTAGACCTGGTTGAGTTCTGTCTTCTTTTCCCTAATAATCCAGCCCCGTCCTCTCTCGGTCTAACCCCGTCGCCGTGGCGATGGTGGTGACACAGAAGTGACAGGACACAGTCAGAGGTGAGCCGAGCACAGCGCACCCGCCGCCATTTTGGCTCCATCACCGCCCACGCTCGGCCAATTAGAGCGCTCCGTCACCGCTATTAAAAGAAGGAGGAGAGGAACACGGCGCTGGGCGAAGTGACAGACGAGATAACCCCGCCCCCGACTCCGCCCACACGCTCTCCTCCGCCGAGAGAGAGAGAGAGAGACGCCGATGACAGGAGAGAGCGACGAAGAGAGAGAAGGAATTTATAGATATCGAGAGAAAGAAGAGAGCAGGAGGGAGGGAAAGAAAAGACAGAAACTAGAGAGGGAGAGAGCGAGGGACGATTGAGAGAAAGATGAAGGATGAAGAGAGACGATGGAGAAATATTTACGTGGAGATACTCGTAGAAAGGAGAGAGAATGAAGAAGGGACAGAGGTAGAGGGATGATGAAGAGATGAGGGAAGAATAGAGAAAAAGGGAGAGAGTGAAAGGATATTTATAGAGAGGGAGACTCAGAGAAATGGAATGAAAGAATGAAGAGTGGGGAGAGATGCAGAGCTGAATAGAAGGAAAGAGGGATGAAGAGAGACTGATGGAGAGAGGGAGGAGAAAAAGAGAAATGATGAAGACAGAGAGGGGGATAAACAGAGAGAAGAGAGAGAGGAAGAGAGAAAGAATATTTAAAGAGGAAACAAAAAGAGAGAGAGAGGAGAAAGGAGGAGAGAGAAGAGAGGGACACACAGAGAAATGGAGGGAGGGAATGAATGGAAGGAGAGAGAGATGGACAAATGATGAAGAGAGAAAAAGATAGGCATGGAGAACTGGAGAGAGATGGAGAACAGAAAGAAAGATATTTGAGAGTGAGGGAGGAAACGAGAGAGAGAGAGAGATGATGAGAGAAAGAGAGAATATTAGACTCTGAGAAACTGACAGAGGAGGAGGGAAAGAATGATGGAGGGAGACAGATTGAGTGATGAGAATGAGAAGGAGAAAGAAAATATTTATAGAGAAAAAGAGGAAATAATGGACAGACTGGAGGAAACAAGGGAGTCAGAGATGATTAGAGAGAGAGAGAGAGAGAGAGGGAGAAGTAAAAGAGGGAAAGACAGAGAGAAATAATATCTATAGTGAGGGAGACTCGGAGAAAGACGGGGAGAAAGGAAGAGAGAAAGAATATTTAAAGATGGGAAAAAAGAGACAAAGAGATAGAGGAAAAGATGGACAGACTGGAGGAAACAAGAGAGAGTCAGAGATGGAGAGAGAAAGAGAGAGAAGGTGGGGGTAGGAGAGATAGACAGGGAGAAGTAAAAGAGGGAAGTAGAGAAAGGGAAAGAGGGAAATATCTATAGATATTATTTTCTCTCTTTCGCTCTCTCTCTCTTTCCCTCTTTCTACTTCCCTCTTTAATTTCTCCCTTTCTATCTCTTCTACTCCTCTCTCTCTCTCTCTCTCCCTCTCATCATCTCTGACTCTCGTTTCCTCCAGTCTGTCCAGTCTGTCCATCTTTTCCTCTATCTCTGTCTTTTTCCTCTATAAATATTCTTTCTCTCTCCCCTTTCTCTGAGTCTCCCTCTCTAATAGAGAGATTATTTCTCTCTCTTTCCCTTTCCCTTTTCTACTCCCCTTTTTGACTTCTCCCTGTCTATCTCTTCTACTCCCTCCCTCTCTCTCTCCATCTCTGACTTTCTCTTGTTTCCTCCAGTCTGTCCATCTTTTCCTCTATATCTTTGTCTCTTTTTTCCCTCTTTAAACATTCTTTCACTCTCCCTTTTTCCCCCTCTTTCTCCGAGTCTCCCTCACTATAGATATTATTTTTCTCTCTTTTTATTATCCTTATTATTTCTCTCTCTCTCTCTTTCCCTCTTTCTACTTCCTTCTTTTATTTCTCCCTTTCTATCTCTTCTACTCCCTCTCTCTTTCTCTCTCTCTAATCATCTCTGACTCTCTCTTGTTTCCTTCAGTCTGTCAATTTTTTTCCTCTATCTCTCTTTTTCCTCTATAAATATCTCTTTATCTCTCCCTTTTTTGAGTCTCCCTCACTCGGAGAAATGAGGGGAGAGAAAGAATATTTATAGAGGAAAAAGACAAGAGGAAGGAGGGGCAGAATGGAGGAAACGAGAGAGAGAGAGAGGGGGAGAGAGAAGGATTGATGGATTGATGGATAGACAGGGAGATGGAGAGATGGAGTGATGATATCCAAACGAGAGGTGGGTGGATGTTAACAAAATGACAGGACAGGCGAGAGGAGGTTTGGACGTGCTTATTTCTCCATCAGGACTGTGACACCGCGGACGGGATTTGGATTTCACCGGAGAATTATCCATAAATAAACGAAACAGAAGCACTTAACCGTGATGGAATCCTGCGGTGTCCTTGGGCAAGACACTTTCGAGGCAGATTGTGACGTTTAAAGGTCCCGTATTACGCAAAATAGACTCGTGTTACACTATTTACTGAGCTGTGTCATAATGTTGTTTACTTATCACAAACAGACCTCATTTACACACAGCACGCAAACACACCTGCATATTTAGGCTGAGTTCTTTTGGGGTTAGGGTTAGAGTTAGGGTTGGTTAGGGTTAGTTAGGGTTAGTTAGGGTTAGGGGTTAGGGTTAGGGTTAGTTAGGGGTTAGGGTTAGGGTTAGTTTCAAACAGAAAACACTGCAAACACGCAGGGTTTGTGTGTTAAACATGGGCGAAGTGGAGATTGGTAATTCCAGGTCCGAAATCATCCAAATCTCAATCTTGCTACAGGACCAGATGCCCTCCCTTGGTTCACTCCATTTGAACACTACAATCTGTCAGTCTGTAAACACATTTAAAAGTGCGTGGGAGTGCGTAGCGTTTCGTTATATTTATTTGATTTACATGTCTCTAAAGTGCTAATTATCCACGGCTCGGAGTGTATCAGCGATCCTCTCATTCTCAAACAGATCTGCGTTAATTGGTCACTATTACGACTAATTAACATCCCCCGGGTCTTGCAATCTATCTGAAACATGACTGCGGCAGAGTGGTTAGCCTGTCTCCTCCATAGACTGAGTAAAGAAGCGGACTAAGGGAGTGTGACGTCACCCACGGCGTTCGGTTCAGGTCAAATGAGTCTCATTTTAGGAATAAGAATTTATTTATGGACATTAAAGCACCATCCATCCATCTATTTTCTTCCACTTATCCAGGGCTAGGTCACTCCCAGACAACCTTCACCCCAGACACTTCCTCCAGCTTCTCCGGGGGGACCACAAGTTGTTGCTAGTCCAGCTGAGAAGGCATCGGGAACAGATGCCAAAGCCTCCATGTCTGGAGATCCGGTCGTCGAGGCCCCTGCCTTCGACTGCCGCCCAAATCTCCCTGCACTGACCCCTATGGATCCTCCTGCGGGTGGTGGGTCCACAGGAAGATGCTCCTTTGGACTGTGGGGAAGGCCCGGCCACCATCCCGGTCCTGGCTCTAGGGTGGGCCCCTCTGACGTCAATCCAGGCCACGCAACTGGCCTTGCTGTTTCTCATCATTCTGAACCACTCTTAGTTTGACCCGTCCCCCAGGACCTGTCTGCCTTGGGTGACCCAGGGGCATGAAGCTCCTGACAACATATAGTAGCTCCCAGGGTCTTTCGGGAAATCAAACCCCTCCACCACGTTAAGGTGGCGGTTCAGGGAGGGGTAAACATCTCTACTATACATTTATTCAATTACAGGTGGTTTTACTGCTCAGAAATAACAAGAAAAACAGGCATTCTGACAATGAGCGGGGTCGCCTCTCCACCGATCTGACCTGTAACTTGGGCTGGTTAGGTCTCAGTGATGATAGGTTTATTGCCATACTGTGAAACAAGTACGTAAAGTATCGATACTTAGTATTAACATCAAGCAGGGGGGTGATGTACATGTATCTCTATTGGTGGAATATTTAGGAGTTACTATAGCGACACAACACACACACACACACACACACACACACACAAAAGCTTTAAGATAGTTTGAAAACTCACAAAATGGATTTAAGCAACACATTTTTATTTTTGGTAACTTGAAAACTAGGGCTGTCAGTTTAAAGCATTAATTAGATTAATTAATTACACTGAAAATTAATGTGTTATGAAAAATTAACGCAATTAATTATGAGCGGCAATTCAATGCACATTTTAAATTTGCCGTGCAGAGAGCAAATCGCTGCCAGGGCCTTTGAACGGCAAATTATTTATAAAATGCACGAAGACGATCAACGCCGTGATTTGGAGCTTTTGTCAAAAAGAATTTTCCGATCACCGAAGCTGCTCCAGCCTGACGGATCATTTGAACGATAAACACGTCCGGACAAGTTCCATCGTTACCGGTGATAGAGGGAGCGTGAGCGCCCTTCATCAAACCAACGAACCACCAAACCACCAAACCAACAAACCAACAAACCATCAAACCAACAAACCACCAAACCAACAAACCAACAAACCATCAAACCAACAAACCATCAAACCATCAAACCAACAAACCACCAAACCACCAAACCAACAAACCACCAAACCAACAAACCAACAAACCAACAAACCATCAAACCACCAAACCACCAAATCACCAAACCACTAAACCACCAAACTAACAAACCAACAGACCACCAAACCAACAGACCACCAAATCACCAAACCACCAAACCAACAAACCAACAAACCAGCAAACCATCAAACCAACAAACCACCAAACCAACAAACCAACAAACCAACAAACCATCAAACCAACAAACCACCAAACCAACAAACCATCAAACCAACAAACCATCAAACCAACAAACCAACAAATCAACAAACCATCAAACCATCAAACCAACAAACCAACAAACCAACAAACCAACAAACCATCAAACCAACAAACCAACAAACCATCAAACCATCAAACCATCAAACCAACAAACCAACAAACCAACAAACCAACAAACCAACAAACCAACAAACCAACAAACCATCAAACCAACAAACCACCAAACCATCACACCACCAAATCACCAAACCAACAAACCATCAAACCATCAAACCAACAAACCAACAAACCACCAAACCAACAAAACCACCAAACCAACAAACCAACAAACCACCAAACCAACAAACCAACAAACCAACAAACCATCAAACCATCAAACCAACAAACCAACAAACCAACAAACCAACAAACCATCAAACCACGCTTGCAGAATTTGGGAAACAATTGAGCAAAGCGACCGCGTTCAAACTGACTAACACAATCGTAAAGTGGGTTAGCTCGCTCACTCAGAATCTCTCTCTCTCTCACACTCTTAAAATGCGATTAATTAGATTAATTAATTACAAATCCTGTAATTAATTAGATTAATTGTTTTAATCGTCTGACAGCACTATTGAAAACAGAGCGTTTTGAGCTTTGGAAATGTAAAAAGATTAATAATAAAGAGTTACTCAAACGTGTAGTGGATACGAAACACCAGAAAATTTACACAAAAGCTTCATAAGCAGCGGTGGAATGTAAGAAGGTAAAAGCAGTAAAGTGCCGCACTTAAAGGGCTCATCTTACACTATTTTCTGATCTACTTGTTTGTTCTAATGTCGTTCACTCATCACGGGAAGACCTGGAAGACCTTGTGTTTTTTTGTTTAATTCGTTCCTCCCTCAAATTGAAAACACTCTGTTCCACCTTGTGATGTCATTGAGGCAACACAGGAAGTGCTTCACTGTGTTTTTCAACTCCACACACCTTCACCAAAATCATATCGATAATTTCAGCCCTGGAATTGTTCATCTCTACTGAAATAAAGGTAAACGGCTAACACTTCATGACATCACAAGGTGGGACAGAGCATTTTGAGCTTTGGATATGCAGACAGACTGATAATAAAGGATCACTAGGTCACCAGAATTGAACCATCAGCCTCTCCTGTTCACATATGTGCCCATACCAGTGCTCGCAGTTGTTTTTCAAATACCTCGGGGCGATTCTAAAAGTATTTTGGACTTGTTAATGACTTCTTAAACGAACCCTTTTAGTTCTATCCCCTATGGACCGATTCATTTTCTGCAGTTTATTAAAAACTGTAAGAAAGGCTGCAGTGTATTTACTTAATTTTGTCTGCGTATGTATTACAGTGTGCGTTTGTGTGCGTTTGTGTGGTTGAGTAATGCTTCTGTTAAGTCAATATTGAACCAAGCTGGGAAATAAAGGAGCATTTATTATTACGATGTATGTTCCCATTTCGTTAGCCCTAACAAACCTCGTTAAGTGTATATCATTATTTCATTAAGACACAGTTGAAGCGGACCTGTTTTGAATGGACTTTTTGGAGATTTTTGTCATAGCTGTACTACATTTACCCTCTCGAAGTTGTATTCAGAGCAATTAGTGTATGCTTGAGTAATCTTTATTCTGTATTAAAAACTTTAGTGCTTTGATTCATCCCCTTATTCACCGCCGCCGGAACATTCCCACTGTGACGTACGTGCTTCGTTCTCCACTTTTGTTTGTTCATCTTAGGAGTTGTCAGCTCCCACTGGGCACCTCAGTTTTCTAAGCAATGCTGTTTCTTTAATTACGTAATTTTAGAACAATATCCTGATTTAAAATGTCCAAACTATAACATGATGATCCACGGGACTCATAAATCATAACTTGAAAGTAAACACAACAGCGTAGAAAGCTCCAAAAAGTCAATTTAGTATAAAACCCCCTTTTAAAGTCGTTCTTTTAGCATCAGGACCATGGACAGCTCCAGTGGTTGTCTCTGTGTATTTAGACTTAGACTTAGACAAACTTTATTGATCCGCAAGGGAAATTGTTTGGGTATTTGTGACTCTTTTGAATGCAGCTCCTCAAGCAGGAGCTCAGGCGGTAGGGTCCACAAATCTGCAGGTTGATGGTTTGATCCCGTGCATGCTGTCCTTGAGCAAAGACCAGCAGAGTGAAAGACAGCTTCATCCACCAGGCTGTCAGGATGCTGAACTCTCTCCCTGCCCTCCCTCCCCCAATAACACTGCTGCTTAAATGACACTTAAATGACACTGACACTGCTGCTTAAATGGCACTTAAATGACACTGACACTGCTGCTTAAATGACACTGACACTGCTGCTTAAATGACACTTAAAGGACACTGCTGCTTAAAAGACACTTAAAGGACACTGGCAGTGCTGCTTAAATGACACTTAAAGGACAGTTACACAGCTGCTTAAAAGACACTTAAAGGACACTTTTGCTTAAATGACACTGACACTGCTGCTTGAATCGCACTTAAAGGACACTGACACTGATGCTTAAAAGACACTTAAATGACACTGACACTGCTGTTTAAATTACACTTAAAGGACTGATACTGCTGCTTAAGAGACGCTTAAAGGACACTGACACTGCTGCTTAAAGACACTTAAAGAACACTGACACTGCTGCTTAAATGACACCATTTGAACTTTATTACGCTCCACATTGTGTGTTTTACCTACATGTATTTTTATCATATACAAGTTTACTGTACTTCTGCTACAGGTATATGTGATGTTTTAGTCATGGTGTTTATTGTCTTGTTTATCAGATGTTTTATGTTCACTGTGGGCCTAGGGGGCGCTGCAATTTCAAATCCTGTGTGTGCAAACTGTACATATGGTTTTTGATAATAAAGCTGACTTTGAACTTTGAAGTTTGAAACCTCTCAGCTGAAGTTCCTACATATTACTGTGTTAGATTAGTGTGAGTGTGTGAAATCATGAGTTTCTGGCCGCTGTACAGACGGATTATTTGTTTATCACCACAGCAGATGTGCGCAGCCTGAGAGCAGAAAGCGCCGCTGTCTGTGCGGTGAACATGAAGCTGCAGCGTTAGCGAGTGCTGTTGTCAGCACTACAACAGTTTATCGCCATGTGATAAAAAAAAAAAAAAGTTCTGACACTAAATACATCAGTGAGTGGGATACAACTTAATGACCCGTATGAGTTAAATGCAGGTGAGGCGTAAATGACGAGAAGAAACGTCTCAAACTTCAGTAGCCGAACATCCACTCATACCTGATCGATACACCTAGCTCCGCCCACACACATACCTGGTCAATACACCTACACCTGATAATCCCTCTATAAGAAAAGTGAGTCTGCAGCTAATCCTAAAGCATTTCATTGTACAATAATGAGGAAGTGTGCTTTGGCATGTCATTCACTGCGGCCACATGGTAGGATCAGATTTCTCCAAATCCAATCCCGTTACTCGGCCGGTGGTCTGTCCTTAGATCCAAGTGAACATGAAACTCGTGTAGTCGGATAATGGTCAGCGACCTGGCCGGCTCCGCTACGCTATGTGGCGCTGTAGTCCAACTACTTCCGGGTGATGGCTACTCAATAAAAACACAACAATCTTTCTCTTTCTCTCTTTTCTCTTTCTCTTTCCTCTTCTTCCTCCCTCTCTCTGCCCCGCCTCTCTCATTTGCCTCCTCCCTCTCCTCTCCTCCCTCCCTCTCATTCCCTCCCTCCTTCTCACCTACAGCCTCCTCTCTCCCTCTCTTTCTCTGTCTTTTCTTACCCTCCTTCTTGGCCTCCCCCTCTCTCTCTGCCTCCTTTTTACCCTCCTTCTCTCCCTGTCTCCTCTTACCCTCTTTCTCAGCCTCTTCCTCTCCCTCTTTCCTCTTCTCCCTCCCTCTCTATGCCCCCCTCTCCATCCTTCTCATTCCCTTCCTCCTCTCCTACAGCCTCCCCTCTCTCTCTGCCTCCTTTTACCCTCCTTCTCTCCTTCCCTTCCTCCTTCTCTCCTACAGCCTCCTCTCTCTCTCTCTCTCTCTCTCTCTCTCTCTCCTCGTCCTCTTACCCTCCCTCCCTCCCTCCTTCTCTCCGGGCTCCATGTCGTCTCTCGGCGTTCTCACCGCTGACAAGGCCCCCTGACACCGACGGCCATTTTCCCCATTACCTTCACTTTAGCACCCCTCCGAACGACAGCTGTCACGGCGACGCAGAACTTGCCTCAGCCCCGAATAATCACACCCCGTCCCCTCTTCTCTCCGTCTCTCCTCCCTCTTTCCCTCTCCTCCATCCCTTCTTTCATGAAAACGTCATCTCTAATCCCGTGTGCGATCCGGCCAAAAGTGAAAAATTGTGTCGCGGTGTTCTTAAAGGGTTACCGCGGCGCAGGTGAGCAGGCATTAATAAAACATGAGCTGGAGAGGTGTTAAAGAGGCGTTTGGGGTAAGTACGGACAGGTCGACGCGGCGGATGTTCACGGGAAGTTTACCGTGTTGTTTTAACGACGTTACTGACGGTTTGTGAGTCATTCCTCTGCAGAATGTGCCTGGAATAGTGCTGTCATCTTTTGCACGGAATAAAATCTACAAATTTTACACCATTGCATATCACGGCTTTCTATAGGCACCGAGCGACTCTGCAGCTGATGTCGTTAACATTCCCCGGAGGTGTGATGCTAACTGTAAGCATTGCTTTGTCTGAGCCTTGTTAACAGGGCTGGACTGGGACAAAAAACGGCCCTGGCATTTCTGACTTAGACAGGCCTCTCATAATTAGCGGAGCACAACGGATTAATTTATGTTTGTGTTCCCCGAAGTAAAGTATTTTACTATTATTACGTCTTGGCTGAGGGGAAACCAGGGCACAACATTTAAAGGAAAAATCCCCCAAAACCACCAGGAAACTCACAGTAACTACATGTTCAAGGGTTTAATTAAAATGCATCTCGCACACACACACAAAAAAACTTTTCTCATCGACGCTACACGATTCACCTAGGTCACCTGATTTGGCTTCAAAACGGTGAATTTCACCAAAATGTGAGCGATTTTCATGCCTGTCCATCACCTAAAAGTCCCGGTATTATCCTAACATTACTACCTGCTGACCTGCTGTGCCTGCGCAACACTTCCCTGGTCACTCTGTCCCTCAGGTTTCCTCGCGTTCTCTCTGGTTCTCTCTGGTTCTCTCGGGTTCTCTCAGGTTCTCTCGGGTTCTCTCGGGTTTCCTCGGGTTCCCTCGGATTCCCTGTCCACAGTCTCTGGCTGCTCCTCTCCCTGTCCACCTTCAGTCTGCAGAGGACGTGGAGGCTCCAGCCCCTCCAGAGAATATGTCTGTTATTTTAAAACATTTTGCAGCGTCTAGAGTGAGATTTTTAAATCTTTTATCCCGTAACTTCTCCACACACCCTTTTTTCTGCCGCTTCTCCATGTTTCCACGCTCAACACTGAAACTGGCGGGGATCAGTGCAGAGAAAGGCGTGGGACCTAACCTGGAAAATCGCAGGCTGCTTTCGTTCATTCCGATCTGAAAGACAGCCTGGCAACTATGGCAAGCGAGCTCTTCCAATTCTGGGAGCCAATCAGAGAGCGGGGAGGGCTGGAAAGACGGTGACGCATACTACGTGACAAACGGAAGCTTGTAGTTTGAACTGACAACTGACATGATTGGCTATGGGCTACGTATACGCTAAATGACAGACATTCGTAACGCCCAATAAACGGCTGTTGGCGATCGTAAAACACACCTCCGTTACGAAATATTTCGAAGGTGGCTTCCAGACCATATCTCACTTGTGATATGGTCAGGTGTAAACCAGGCAAGGTGGGACCGCTCTCGTAAGCTTCTATATCCTGATTGGTTTAGTCCACTGTCTGTATTGACGATGGACCAATGGGACGCCTCCTCTAAATTGTGGGCTGTTTTCTAAGTAAAAAAAAAAACAAAAACAAAAAAACATCGGCCTCTAGGACTGTCGGCCCACTGGGAAAATGACCAGTATGCCCAATTACCAGTCCAGGCTTGAACCGGAGTCATTTTGGTCTTAAATGTTCATATTAACCTGCTCTAAATGATCCTGGTGTTATTTATTATTTTGTTATTTTGTCTGTAAATAAATTCCTATTCCTAACTGGCTCCAGATTCGCACCTATAACTGCCAGCCTCATTGAGCTTCATTTGAGATCTACATCTGTTTGCAAGTAGAAAAACCCAGAGTGTGGAGATTCTGCAGAGGTTGAAACTCTGATATTGACAGAACAGAGATTTGTGTTTCCACTGTAATGCCTTCATTTAGTGTTTGGAAGCACGACCGCGGCTGAATGACCTGCAGAGACGGCCTGAAAACATCAACGCAAACTCACTTGACTCTCTGTAATTAGCCCTCTGCTCTGAGGAGTCTGTTTTCACTTTCACTTTATTCGGGTCACGTGACTCTGAAGTCTGGCCGGGTCAAAAAAAAAAGTCTAAAGGTTAAATTCTGATAAAAATTGATTTCTGTTATACATAAATAAATCATAAATATCCATAATAAATACTCAAACCGGACTGGCACAAGTATTTTTGGACTAAAATAACATTTACAGAGAGAATTCTATAATAAATAAAAGGTAAAATGTCGCTCTTAACTTGAAAACTACCACTTCATGACATCACAAAGTGGAACCGAGCGTTTTGAGGTTTGGAGATGGGGACAGATGAATAATAAAGCGTTATCCAAACATGTGAATGAAACAAAACACAACTTTAGGTCTGTTTTTGAGGAGGTAACAACATTAAAACTGATTTAAAACTCACAATTTTTCGATTTTGCGAAATATTGATAATTATGATCGGTGAAATGTCTTGCCCAATGAAACAACATCACTACGACTTGGAGTTGGGATTGAACAGCCAACCTCTGGGTCACTGAAAAAACACTCTACTGCAGTACATGAGACTATTATATCACACAAAATACATAATCAATCCTGTTACTCTGCCAGATGCCCTTCCTGTTTCACCACCCCACACTACGGTTCAATTTCAAGTTAAATTCAAGTTGAAATCGGCAATTCCAGGGCTGAAATGATCCAAATTATTTTAGTAAAGGACCAAAACAGGACTAAACCTGGACCAAAACAGGACTAAACCAGGACTAAACCAGGACTGAACAGGACTAAACCAGGACTAAAGCAGGACTAAACCAGGAATAAAGCAGGACTACACCTAGACTAAAACTTAACTAAAACAGGACTAAACCTGGACCAAAACAGGACTAAACCAGGACTAAACCAGGACTGAACAGGACTAAACCAGGACTAAAGCAGGACTAAACCAGGAATAAAGCAGGACTACACCTAGACTAAAACTTAACTAAAACAGGACTAAAGCAGGACTACACCTAGACTAAAACTTAACTAAAACAGGACTAAAGCAGTACTAAACCAGGAATAAAGCAGGACTACACCTGGACTAAAACTTAACTAAAACAGGACTAAAGCAGGACTAAAACAGGACTGAACCAGGACTGAACCAGGACTGAACCAAGACTGAACCAGGACTAAAGCAAGACTAAACCAGGACTCAATTTCAAGTTAAATTCAAGTTGAAATCGGCAATTCCAGGGCTGAAATTATCCAAATTATTTTAGTAAAGGCGTGTGGAATTTAAAAACACAGTGGAGCACGGCCTGTATCACCACATGACATCACAAGGTGGAACACTGGAGTGTTTTCTGAACTCAGCCTAAATGTGTAAACGAAACAAAACTCAACACCAGCTAATGTTTTGATGATGTAAGAACATTATTACACGTATAGAAAATAATTTGTTCCATCAGATTTTGAATTTTAAATCTTTAATTTCTCACTTTGAATTTTTTTAACTCTTAAAAAACATTTGAATTATTTTTATGCTGAATATTAGTTGCTGAAATTTAAAGTTTACATTTTCAATATGTTTCAAATTCAAAATAATAATGTTTTAAATATTCAGCACAAATATTTTTCAAGCGCTCAAAGTCAAGAGTTGAAATTCAGAGTGTAAAATTTGAAGTGAAAAATTTCAAGATGCCAAGGCAGAAGCAATCGATCATGTGTAAGTGAGGAGGACAGAGGCTGTTTCCTATTGGTTGTTCTCCTCTGTGGGCGGGATTTACACTTATAAAAGAGATGAGGTTTGAATAAGGCAAATTCGGACCAATCAGATCGCTTCACTGCACCATTTCCTGTTACTAAATTAAATCGGATCACTTCGGATCGATTGCTTCTGCCTTGGCATTTTAGATCTTTGCTGTATTTTTTTTTTTACTGCGAATTTTCCCACTCTGAATTTTAACTGTTGAATCTGGTGGCATCTGGCAGGGTGAAAAAAAAGTCTAAAGGTTAAATTCTGATCAAAATTGATTTCTGTTATACATAAATAATTCACTAATCTCCATAATAAATACTCAAACTGGACTAAAAAAAGTATTTATGGACTAAAAATAACATTTAAAAGAAAATTATATACTAAATAAAAGGTAAAATGTCGCTCTTAACTTGAAAACTACCACTTCATGACATCACAAGGTGGAGCGTTTTGAGGTTTGGAGATGTAGACAGACGAATAATTAAGCGTTACTCAAATTCTGACCAATCAGATCGCTTCACTGTACCATTTCCTGTTTGTTACAAAGTTAGATCGAATCACTTTGGATCAACTGCTTCTGCCTTGACATTTATGATCTTTTCTGCAATTTCTTTTTTGACTGTGAATTTTCCACTCTCATTTTTGACTTTTGAGGGTTTGAAGATATTTGTGCCGGGATGATTATTTAATATTGAATTTTAAACCATTTTTAATCTGATTGGTCAGAATTGGCCTCATCTTTTTTTATTTGTTAAGTGTAAATCCCGCCCACAGACGAGAACCATTAGGAAACAGCTTCTGTCCTCCTCACTCACAGAGGATCGATTGCTTCTGCCTTGACATCTCGCATCTTTGCCGTGAAATTTTACACTCTGAATTTCGACTGCTGAATTTGAGCGCTTGAAAATATTTGTGCTGAATATTTAAAAGATTATTATTTTTATTATTTTGGATTTGAAACATATTGAAAAAGTACACTTAAAATTTCAGCAACTAAAATTCAGAATAAAAATAATTCAAACGTGTTTAATTGGAGATAAAAAATTCAAAGTCAGAAATTAAACATTTAAAATTCAAAATCTAATGGAACAAATTATCTTCTATATAAATAATGTTCTTACTATATCAAAACCTTAGCTGGTGTTGTGTTTTGTTTTTAAACACTTTGAAAATGTACACTTAAATTTCAGCAACTAAATTTCAGAATAAAAACAATTCAAACATGTTTTTCGTAAGTTAAAAAATTCTAAGTGAGAAATTCAGTGATATTTAAAGTTTTAAATCTGATGGAACAAATAAATAATCTTCCATAAACCTGTCATAAAGCTCACAAGAGTCAGTTGTGTGGAATAAGGCGCTTTGTGTTACTTTTTTTTGTATGAAAAGCGCTTTATAAATAATGTTTGATTGATTGATTTATTAATATGGAAGCTTTAAGTGATGTTTGTAACCAGCAAAACACTTCTACTATAAATACTACAAGAAAAAACACCTACATAACACTTTCGAAATCCATTCTATTAATTAAGCCGATTTCCCTTCTGCAGCTGTTGCTAATACGCCCGCCATACGAGCGTTAGCATATGCTAGCATGACTGACAGCTAACCTCCGGTTCGACACTCTCCTTCATCCATATGTGCCCCGAGCTAACGCCGCCTCGCAATCCCCAACACCGGAGCGCGACCCGGCCCCGGCAGGTGGGGCGCCGTGCGAGCTATCTTCAACGTTAGCGACAGATGGCTAAGATCCAGGCTTTATTTTGTTGATTTATTTTTCCTTGGAAGTGTGAAGCGCTGTCAGTCAGTCTCGGCGGATGCTACAAACTGTTCACCTCCGCCAAAACAAAATGTCCCGGCAGGTTCCAAAAAGCCCCCGGTTTTGTTTTAATCTCTTTTTAATTATTGTTGTTCACGCGGCGATGGAACACACAGTAATTAGGCTTCAGTGTGAGACAGTACGAAGGAAATAAAGGATGGGTTTAATAAAAGAACTCATGACTACAGGTTGGGTGAGCTGCCAACGAGCATCATATCAAGTTTCAAAATGAGTTCTGCATTCGTGCTGGTTTAAAGGTCCTATATTACACAAAACTGAGTGCGGAGCTGGAGGGGATCCGTTTTGGGAACCACAGGATCTCATCTCTGCTGTTTGCAGATGATGTTGTCCTGATGGCTTCATCGAACTGGGACCTCCAACGTGCACTGGGGCGGTTTGCAGCCGAGTGTGAAGCGGCTGGGATGAGGATGAGCTCCTCCAAACCCGAGGCCATGGTTCTTGACCGGAAAAAGGTGGTTTGCCCTCTCCGGGTGGGTGAAGAGTTCAAGTATCTTGGGGTCTGAACGGAGGATGGAGCGTGAGATTGACAGGCGGATCGGTGCAGCGTCGGCAGTGATGCGGTCATTGTACCGGACCGTTGTGTTGAAGAGGGAGCTGAGCCGAAAGGCAAAGCTCTCGATTTACCGTCGATCTACGTGCGGCAGTAGCTCAGTTGGTAGAGCGTGTGTCCACTGATCCAAAGGTTGGCGGTTCAAATCCCGCTCTTGACATAAGAAACATCAGTGGTTGAGCGGTCAGATCCACTGACCCACAGGTTGGTTGGTACGATTCCAGCTCCCACAGATGAATGCTGCCGTTGTGTCCTTGGGCAAGACACTTAACCCTCCTCGCCCCCAGTGTCTGCGTACACTGGTGTGTGAATGGGTGAGTGGTTCCTTGTTGTAAAGCGCTTTGGGTGCCTTGAAGGTGGAAAAGCGCTATATAAAGATGTGACCATTTACCATTTACGTTCCTACCCTCACCTATGGTCATGAGCTCTGGGTAATGACCGAAAGGATGAGATCGTGGACTCCTCCGCAGAGTGGCTGGGGGCTCCCTTAGAGATAGGGTGAGGAGCTCGGTCACATGGGAGGAGCTCGGAGTAGAGCTGCTGCTCCTCCATGTTGAGAGGAGCAGCTGAGGTGGCTCGGGCGTCTGTTCCGGATGCCTCCTGGATCCCTCAGGCACGTCCCACCGGGAGGAGGCCCCGGGGGAAGACCCAGGACACGCTGGAGGAACTATGTCTCCCGGCTGGCCTGGGAATGCCTTGGGGAGGAGCTGGAAGAAGTGTCTGGGATGAAGGAAGTCTGGGAGTCCCTGCTTAGACTGTTGCCCCCGCGACCCGGCCCCAGATAAGAGGAAGAACATGGATGGATGGATGGATGGATGAGTGCGTTTACATGCGTATGAGGATCCCAGTTATGAGTCTTGTCCCGGTTCTGACAGTGTTCTGGATGTGGTGTTTCCATGCGCTCAGAGAAACCACACCGTGTCCACCCCGTGTCCCTGTGCACAGGCGCCATCAGAGTATCCTGGATATTTACACTGGTTGCTATGGTAACTATGATACAGATACTACAGATTACTTATTACTTATTTTTATTTTTTATTTTGACTTGTACTTACACACTTATTATTTTATCAATAATTATATCTCATTTGACACCGGTCTCTTGTTTTTTATTTTTTTTTTGCTTTTTTGCTATTCCATCTATTACCTGTTACCCTCTGTCATACATGCCTGACAAAAGTATTATGACGATTGTGTATTTGTGAACTTTCATAAATAATGATAACAAGACGTATTGGTAATGACAACAAATCAATTTATTGATATATTAAAGCAAATTTCATCATGTGTAAAGGCATATTATTGGAAAAATGGGGACTCATCGCAATGTAGGTCTAACCCAGGTCTAAACCAGGACTAGACTAGGACTATCATCCTAATACGTTTGTCAGGCAGTGTATATTATGTTTAATGAGTGAGCTACTGTACCCAAATAATTTCTCATTTTGGCCGCTTGTATCCGCGATCTTGTCCTTTCGGTCATTACTGTATAAAAAAGAACCTAATAACATGTATCAAAAACAAACAAACAAATCCATCCATGTTTGAGTCATCTAGTGATCTCTCCCTATTTGAACTGCCCTTATGGTTATGGTTCTGTCTGTCTCTGATGCTCCCACACGACAATTCTCAAACCTTAGACTTAAAACCCTGTATCTAACAATTCCCGTTTAGTGTAGTGTCCAATTTGTAGCCTAGAGGTTCTCAAAAGTTTGGTATGGGTTCTAGGGATGGTCCAGTTTTTTCCCCAGCCAAACATTACCGTGAAAAGTTATCCTATCTCGTCTTCTCGGTAAAGAAGTTGTGGGTTTGACTCCTGATCTCGATCTCCTCCCTGCGTTCCTGTAGCAGTTATCCTCCTCACTGTACAGTAGAATTCCTGTCCATCACTCTCTCTTCCTCTTAACTCCAAACCTTGTATACGTTGTACCCAATTCCCCCATTAGCCGTCTCATTTTCTCGTCCAATCACGCGCTTTCATCCTCTCCCCTCCGCCGTAACCTCCACGGCAGACAGTTACGAGACAATAACACCATTTCTTCGGCTGTCTTTTCATTCTCGTCGGCGCGTTTGGGAAGGAGATGAATCCTTTAATCATGCTTCGTCCGACCGGCGAGCTAACACGCGTTCTCCAATTTCGCCGCGTTTTATGTGCGTCCTTTGAAATGGTGAGCGCCGCTAATGGTTTTCACTGTCAGCCAGATCAATACGGGGCTGTATGCGCACACCAAAACACGCCATAAGACACAATAACATGCGATTCATTTGTAGGGCCCGGTGCCTCCTGACAGGCCTTTTGTGTGGACGGGAGGCGGTATAGATTGCATATATAAATGGAAGACATGTACACTGGGGTTGTAAGAGAAACCGTTTGTAATGGGAAGTGAAGTTGGTAATAATAACGTGTTAAAGCTGCTGCTGTACATGATTTTTACTGTTTTAACCCTAGAACATTTTACCTATAAAAAGTAACACCATCGCTTTTGCCGGGTAATTTTTACACAATATATATATGTAAACCAGGACTAAAGCAGGACTAAACCAGGAATAAACCAGGACTAAACCAGGACTCAAACAGGACTAAAACAGGACTAAACCAGGACTCAAACAGGACTAAAACAGGACTAAACCAGGAATAAAGCAAGAATAAAGCAGGAATAAAGCAGGACTAAACCAGGACTGAAGCAGGACTGAACCAGGACTGAACCAGGAATAAAGCAGGACTAAACCAGGACTAAACCAGGAATAAAGCAGGACTAAAGCAGGACTAAAACAGGACTAAACCAGGAATAAAGCAGGACTAAAGCAGGACTAAAACAGGACTAAAGCAGGACTAAAGCAGAACTAAAACAGGACTAAACCTGGACTAAAGCAGTTACTAAAGCAGGACTAAAACAGGACTGGACCAGGACTGAACCAGGACTAAACCAGGACTAAACCAGGACTGAAGCAGGACTAAAGCAGGACTAAATCAGGACTAAACCAGGAATAAAGCAGGACTAAAACAAGACTAAAACAAGACTAAAGCAGGACTAAAGCAGGACTGAGTGTGTGTGTTTGTGTGTGTGGTGTCCTATACTATACTATTTTGTATTGTATTAAATTGACAATACAGGTGATTTTTAACTTAACTTTTTAACTTAATTTAATTTAATTATTGAATGATTATATGGACTTTTTGTTATAAAAGCATTTCCATTTTAACAAAGTATAATTCTGCACTAATTCTGACCTGCCCTGAAACTCCACACCACAGAGAGTCAGTGATGGGGGAGGGCTTAGCTTAATGTCCTGCAAATGAGGCAACCAGGGAATAGAATGAGGAAACTTTGCAGGCTGTTTACACCCCTTTGCGAAATCTGATGTCCACGCTTTCAAATAGCCACAACTTCTTCAAATAGTGGCAGATTTCCATGTGTAAGGCATCATTGGAAAGCTTAGAATCTACACCTTCAGAATCCGTGAATAACTCAAAACGCCACCAGGGAGACGCGTGTCCTAAATTGCCGCGGTTGGTCACATATACCAACAAAAAGGACTTGTCATGAAAAATAGATCAAAATATGACAACACATGATATATTAGAGTGGTTTATTTTCAACTGTGGTATGTGTAACAAATTGAGAAAAACAACAAAGGAAGACCCTAAAAACATGCCAAAATTACTGAAAAATTAGGAGTTTGAGAGGGAACCCGAGGGACAGAGTGACCAGGGAAGGGTCGCACAGGCACAGCATGTCAGCAGGTAGTAATGTTAGGATAATACTGGGACTTTTAGGTGATGGACAGGCATGAAAATCGCTCACCTTTCGGCGAAATTCGCAATTTTGAAGCCAAAACAGGTGATCTACGTGAATTGTGTAGATTCAATGAGAAAAGTTTTTTTTATGCTTCATTTTGTGAGTTTTCAGAAAAGGGATCGGAAGAAGGGTAAAACTCAAGATTGACGTTATTAGCATTTAATGTTGAATTAGGCAGATATACAAACGTAAATGGCATCTCTTCAGTTGTCACATTGTCCCCATCACACGAGCATCATGTCTCTACCCCACACCACACAGAGAACTGACCACTGTGGCCACCTATACAGTCGTAGCTATGCAATGTCTAAATATACTGCCCATAGTTCCCAATCCTTGTAAGGAGACCTCCAAACGTTAACCAATAATAAACGAGTTAGCCAATAGTTGAAGTTAGCCAATAACAGGAGAGGAGTCCATCTATAGGAGGGTCTTTGAGTTACACAAACACAGAGAAAACCTATTTTAACATATGGACACAGCTCTCAGTTCTTCCCCAGTGTTTCCAGTACTTCAATTAAGAGAATATCACCAGGTGCAGTGAATATCCTTTAATATCAGAGAATTAAATCTCACAATTTCCACGGAAATTTCGCCTGGGGTTCCAGCCAATGTGGTCGCTCCTGACCTTGTGTGCAAGATGCATTTTAAAAAAACCGCTGAATGTGTAGTTATTGTGAGTTTGCTGGTGGTTTTGGAGATTTTTCCTTTAAATGTTGTGCCCTGGTTTCCCCTCGGCCAAAACGTAACAAGAGTAAAATACTTTGCTTCGGGGAACAAACATAAATTAGTCCGTTGTGCTCCGATAATTACGAGGGGCCGGACTAAGCCAAAAATGCCAGGGCCGTTTTTTTGTCCCAGTCCAACAATTATTCAATTATGGCTGCTTTTAAAACTTTTATGCTTTCTGTGAGCTTTTCTTACTTCTCTTATTCTTGTTGTTTGTTTCCCGATGTAAACAAAACCTTCGTCGAAAAAGAATTTACCTGAAAAGTTCTGGAGCCAGCACCATCTCCTCACCTGCTCTCCTTCGCCTTTGATATCCCAACGCGTTCTTGAGCGACACCGCCGCTACATTAACTCCACGGTTTTACTTACCGCACGTTTACGGACATTTATTTCATTTATTTGTACAGTGGTTGGCGTATTTTCCCTCTCGACGCTAACACTGCCTTTAACGAGCTGACACTTGGAGCAGCAGTCACCCACCGAGCATCTGCCTGCCTCCCACCAGTAAACAATTGCAAAATAAAACTCCTCATTAAGCGCCAATGCAACTTTATCACCAGCGACGCGCCACCCACGGCTAAAACGCCAGCATCCACCGCCGCGATCCAGGAGTCAATGGGGCAGGCCGTTACCGTGGCGCCTATAATTACGGTGTACATTTTTGAACCCGAGACATGAGAAAGAAGCGGGTGGAAATTGGAGACAGGTGGCAGTTTGACCCGAACATAATGATGCCACGATATGAAATGTTAGATTTGAAATGTTTGTTGCCGTGACGATCACTAGACATATAGGACTGGAAAAATATAGCGTGGCCTATAAATAAAACCGTGTGAATGTTGTAAGTTAAAAGTGCATGGTGTAACTTTTATGTTGGAGGGGCAGGCGTCTGCTTGTCGCCATGGAGATGATGGCTTCACGGCACGGCAAGGGCTGGGAAAAAATTTAGAAGTTATTTAGAAGTTACAATACAGACAGAAAATACATTTATGATACGATATGTTTAAAATCAACTTACTAAAAAATTATAAAAGTCTTTGTTAAATCACTTCCTCTGCAAGGTTAAACCAGGACTAAACCAGGACTAAACCAGGTCTAAACCAGGACTAAACCAGGTCTAAACCTGAACTAAACCAGGACTAAACCAGGTCTAAACCAGGACTAAACCAGGTCTAAAGCAGGCCTAAACCAGGTCTAAACCAGGACTAAACCAGGTCTAAACCAGGACTAAACCAGGACTAAACCAGGTCTAAACCAGGACTAAACCAGGTCTAAACCAGGACTAAACCAGGTCTAAACCAGGACTAAACCAGGACTAAACCAGGTCTAAACCAGGACTAAACCAGGAATAAACTAGGTATAAACCAGGACTAAAGCAGGTCTAAACCAGGACTAAACCAGGTCTAAACCAGGTCTAAACCAGGACTAAACCAGGTCTAAACCAGGACTAAACCAGGACTAAACCAGGTCTAAACCAGAACTAAACCAGGTCTAAACCAGGACTAAACCAGGACTAAACCAGGTATAAACCAGGTCTAAACCAGGTCTAAACCAGAACTAAACCAGGACTAAACCAGGACTAAACCAGGAAAAAAACAGGACTAAATCAGGACAAAACCAGGTCTAAACCAGGACTAAGCCAGGCCTAAACCAGGACTAAACCAGGACTAAACCAGGACTAAACCAGGTCTAAACCAGGTCTAAACCAGGACTAAACCAGGACTAAACCAGGAAAAAAACAGGACTAAATCAGGACTAAAACAAGTCTAAACCAGGACTAAACCAGGACTAAACCAGGTCTAAACCAGGTCTAAACCAGGACTAAACCAGGACTAAACCAGGTCTAAACTAGGACTAAACCAGGAAAAAAACAGGACTAAACCAGGACTAAACCATAAAAATACCCATTTTACTCATCAAAACTGTGAAAATGTCAAATGCTTTGCATAAATGAGTTACCGTCCTCTAAACAAGCAACAAAACTATAGCGCTGTAACAAAATAATTTAGTAAAATATTCCAAAAAATATATAAAGGTTGCCTGGAAGAATCCATGACTCATCGCTGTACCAGCGAGTGAGTCTGGTAACGTTTGATCCACAGAATGCGCTGCGGTTGCGCGTAGACAGACAGCTAAGTGAACCAATCAGAGATTGCGCCATCTTGATTCAAAACTGAGGCGGAACTTCCGCTGCCTAAGAGTGACTTTGCGGGCAAAGGCGGGTGCACTGACGTCACCATCTTTGAACGAATCAGAATCGCGGAGTCGGTTTGGAACCGGAGGAGCGAGAGTGGATGGAGAGTGTCCAAATGGTATCGCGGTGTATAGGAAATACAGAGAGATATCATTTGGCTGGCCAGGTAAATATAAAGGAGCTCACGAACTTCCGAAAAAACATGTTTGAATTATTTATATTCTGAATTTTAGATGCTGAAATTTTGTTTAAAAATCACCTTTTAAATATTCAGCACAGACATTTTCAAGCCGTCAAATTCAACCGTCGAAATTTCCGTGTAAAATTTCACTGCAAAAATCCGAGAACCAGTTCTAAACCAGTTCTAAACCAGGACTGAACCAGGTATAAACCAGGACTGAACCAGGACTAAACCAGGACTAAACCATGTCTAAACCAGGACTGAACCATGTCTAAACCAGGACTGAACCAGGACTAAACCAGGACTAAACCATGTCTAAACCAGGACTGAACCAGGACTAAACCAGGTCTAAACCAGGTCTAAACCAGGACTAAACAGGACTAAACCAGGTCTAAACCAGGACTAAACCAGGTCTAAACCAGTTCTAAACCAGGACTGAACCAGGTCTAAACCAGGACTAAACCAGGTCTAAACCAGGACTAAACCATGTCTAAACTAGGACTGAACCAGGACTAAACCAAGACTACCAGGTTTAAACCGGGTCTAAACCAGGACTAAACCAGGACTAAATCAGGTCTAAACCAGAACTAAACCAGGACTAAACCAGGTCTAAGCCAGATCTAAACCAGGTCTAAACCAGGACTAAACCAGGACTAAACCAGGTCTAAACAAGAACTAAACCAGGTTTGATCCAGGACTAAACCAGGTCTAAACCAGGACTAAACCAGGACTAAACCAGGTCTAAACCAGAACTAAACCAGGTCTGAACCAGGACTAACCCAGCACTAAACCAGGACTAAACCAGGTCTAAACCAGGACTAAACCAGGACTAAACCAGGTCTAAACCAGGAATAAACCAGGTCTAAACCAGGACTAAACCAGGAGTAAACCAGGTCTAAACCAGAGCTAAACCAGAACTAAACCAGGACTAAACCAGGACTAAACTAGAACTAAACCAGGATTAAACCAGGATTAAACCATGGCTAAATCAGAACTAAACCAGGTCTGAACCAGGACTAAACCAGCACTAAACCAGGACTAAACCAGGTCTAAACCAGGACTAAACCAGGTCTAAACCAAACCAAGACTAAACCAGGTCATTAATGCTTTAATGATTTTTTCTGAGGTCTTATTTCACTAGTTTTCAAGAACTTTTTTCTTTTTACTTGTCTTATTGCAAACATACCAGCTAACGACTAAACTAAACGCAGGAAAAACGAGAAAATGATGGGAAAAAGTGACCTCATCTTCCGTACGTTTCACTGGAAAAAGCTGCTTTTTCACTAAAACACGTAACAGACACGAGTGGCCGATTTGAACCGAGGCACGAGATACAAAAGGTGAAAAATGGAGCCCGGTGGCACTTTGACCGGAAGATAATGATACCTACCATGTTATAGAATAGAAACATTTGTTGCCACGGTGACCGAAGTTTAACGGTATCGACGTTATTTGACTTTTCAGATGGAAGATGAACGCTGCGGAGGTTGAGATGGAAAATGTCCAATATCCGCGGCTAGAAATAGATTTTTCTGATAAATGCACAAAGATACAAGAGACAGCTCAACAAAAGCAGTGGTGGAAGGTGCATTGCGTAACTTTTCCAATGCTTTTCTCCATGGAGATGTTTCACAGTATGGCAATAAACCCTTTTACCTTCATGGAGACCAAACCAGACCAAGTTGCAAGTAGTTTTTTTCAATGTATTCTTGAGCTATAAAACCACCTGTAAATGAATAAATGTAAAGTAGAGCTGTTTAAAGTCGTATTGCGGAACATTCCAGGCGAAGCACTGATATCTCCATGGAAACAAGCGGGACAGACAGACAGACCCTCCACCAGAAAACGTTACCTAATTCACCTTGACGTAAAAGTGCAGCTGCAGAGGCAGAAAGTAAAAATCATCACATTAAAAATAAGCAGGTTACAGGTCAGATCTGTGGAGAGTCGCCCCTATTCACAGAAAGAATTATTAATTAATTAAACAAGATGGGGAAAAAATTCCAGATGGAAACACTGCAAAAAGTTATATCTAGATAAAATTAAAACCAGGACTAAACCAGGTCCAAACCAGGACTAAACCAGGATAAAACCAGGACAAAACCAGGACTAAACCAGTACTAAACCAGGACTAAACCAGGACTAAACCAGAACTAACCCAGGTCTAAACCAGCACTAAACCAGGTCTGAACCAGATCTAAACCAGAACTAAACCAGGTCTGAACCAGGACTAAACCAGAACTAAACCAGGTCTAAACCAGCACTAAACCAGGTCTGAACCAGAACTAAACCAGAACTAAATCAGGTCTGAACCAGGTCTAAACCAGAACTAACCCAGGTCTAAACCAGCACTAAACCAGGTCTGAACTAGAACTAAACCAGAACTAAATCAGGTCTGAACCAGGTCTAAACCAGAACTAACCCAGGTCTAAACCAGCACTAAACCAGGTCTGAACCAGGACTAAACCAGAACTAAATCAGGTCTGAACCAGATCTAAACCAGAACTAAACCAGGTCTGAACCAGGACTAAACCAGGTCTAAACAAGGTCTAAACCGGAACTAAATCAGGTCTGAACCAGGACTAAACCAGGCCAAACCAGGACTAAACCAGGACAAAACCAGGACTAAACCAGGACTAAACCAGGACTAAACCAGGTGTAAATCAGGACTAAACCAGAACTAAACCAGGTCTAAACCAGGACTAAACCGGGTCTAAACCAGGACTAAACCAGATCTAAACCAGGATTAAACCAGGTCTAAACCAGGACTAAATCAGGACTAAACCAGGTCTAAACCAGGTCTAAACCAGGACTAAACCAGGTCTAAACCAGAAATAAATCAGGTCTGAACCAGGACTAAACCAGGACAAAACCAGCACTAAACCAGGTCTGAACTAGGTCTAAACCAGAACTAAATCAAGTCTGAACCAGGTCTAAACCAGAACTAAACCAGGTCTAAACCAGCACTAAACCAGGTCTGAACTAGGTCTAAACCAGAACTAAATCAGGTCTGAACCAGGACTAAACCAGGACTAAACCAGGTTTAAACCAGGTCTAAACCAGGATGAAACCAGAACAAAACCAGGTCTGAACCAGGACTAAACCAGGACTAAACCAGGGCTAAACCAGGTCTAAACCAGGACTCATCACATTAAAAATAAGCAGGTTACAGGTCAGATCTGTGGAGAGTCGCCCCTATTCACAGAAAGAATTATCAATTAATTAAGCAAGATGAAAAAATTCCAGATGGAAACACTGCAAAAAGTTATATCTAGATAAATTAAGAACATTTCACAAACATTTGAGTAGGTTCAATTTCTAGTAAAATTATCTACCAATGGAAAAAGTGTGTTTTTTTTCTTCATTCTAATTTGATTTTGTTGATTATTTTAAGTGCAAAGAGTTTTTTTGTTTTTGTTATAGTAAGTGTAGAAAGATGTATTTTCACATTTTAAGAACAAAAAGTCTTGATCCAGTGGTAGAAAATGCGCTCAAATCATGATAAAATCTTTGTAATTCAAGTAATTTTAGTTAGATTTTAGTGATTGCAATGTATGTTTAATGTCACACCAGGGAACATTCCAGGGAAAGCAATAACATCTCCATGGAGACAAGCAGGTAGCGGACCCTCCACCAGAAAAGTTGTGGAATTGAACTTTTTAAACTTTCACGATCCTCCTCCTCCTCAACCTGAAATCTTCTCGTTTCTCGTAAAACCAGCCCGTGTGTTGTTGTTGTTGTAAATAAATAAAATAAATAAAGTGCACGTTTTGTGGAGTGACGAGGCGAGTGTGGAACATCTGCTCCACTCGGTCTCCTCAGCCCCGGGCGAGGCTCTGACTGACGCCCATCTGCTGCCCGCTCTGCTGCCCGTTCTGGTGCCCGCTCATATATACACACTTATACATACACAAACTTATATATACACACACCTATACACACACAGCTGCCTGCTCATACCCGCTCACAAATATTCATACCCGCGTTTGTGAGCGGGTATGAGTATTGGTGACCGGATAGGAGCGTTGGTGACCGGGTATGAGCGTTTGTGACCGGGTATGAGCGTTTGTGAGTGGGTATGAGCGTTTGTGACCGGGTAGGAGCGTTTGTGACCGGGTAGGAGCGTTTGTGACCAGGTATGAGCGTTTGTGACCGGGTAGGAGCGTTTGTGACCGGGTAGGAGCGTTTGTGAGTGGGTATGAGCGTTTGTGACCGGGTAGGAGCGTTTGTGACCGGGTAGGAGCGTTTGTGAGCGGGTATGAGCGTTTGTGAGCGGGTATGAGTATTGGTGACCGGGTATGAACGTTTGTGAGCGGGTATGAGCAATTGTGAGCGTGTATGAGCGTTTGTGAGCGGGTATGAGCGTTTGTGAGCGGGTATGAGCGTTTGTGAGCGGGTATGAGCGTTTGTGACCGGGTAGGAGCGTTTGTGACCGGGTATGAGCGTTTGTGACCGGGTAGGAGCGTTTGTGACCGGGTAGGAGCGTTTGTGACCGGGTAGGAGCGTTTGTGACCGGGTAGGAGCGTTTGTGACCAGGTATGAGCGTTTGTGACCGGGTAGGAGCGTTTGTGACCGGGTAGGAGCGTTTGTGAGTGGGTATGAGCGTTTGTGACCGGGTAGGAGCGTTTGTGACCAGGTATGAGCGTTTGTGACCGGGTAGGAGCGTTTGTGACCAGGTATGAGCGTTTGTGACCGGGTAGGAGCGTTTGTGACCGGGTAGGAGCGTTTGTGAGTGGGTATGAGCGTTTGTGAGCAGGTATGAACGTTTGTGAGCAGGTATGAGCATTTGTGACCGGGTATGAGCGTTTGTGAGTGGGTATGAGCGTTTGTGACTGGGTATGAGCGTTTGTGAGCGGGTATGAGCATTTGTGAGCGGGTATGAGCGTTTGTGAGTGGGTATGAGCGTTTGTGAGTGGGTAGGAGCGTTTGTGAGTGGGTATGAGCATTTGTGAGCGGGTATGAGCGTTTGTGAGTGGGTAGGAGCGTTTGTGACCGGGTATGAGCGTTTGTGACCGGGTATGAGCGTTTGTGAGCGGGTATGAGCGTTTGTGAGCGGGTATGAGCGTTTGTGAGCGGGTATGAACGTTTGTGAGCGGGTATGAGCGTTTGTGAGCGGGTATGAGCGTTTGTGAGCGGGTATGAGCGTTTGTGAGCGGGTATGAACGTTTGTGAGCGGGTATGAACGTTTGTGAGCGGGTATGAACGTTTGTGAGCGGGTATGAACGTTTGTGAGCGGGTATGACCGGGTATGAGCGTTTGTGAGCGGGTATGAACGTTTGTGAGCGGGTATGAGCATTTGTGAGTAATGAGCAATTGTGAGCGATTGTGAGCGGATATGAGCGCTCACAATCGCTCATATCCACTCACAAACGTTCGTGAATCGTTTGTTGAAAATTATATTAACAAAAAAAACTAATTTTAACCCTGACGGGACAAATGTCTTTATGGATGGATTTGTAGCTTGTTGGGATCGTAGCTTGAGACAACGTGGTACTTCCTGTGTCATGACGTTATAATGACGTTTGAGATCTTTAACTTTCAATCTGCCTCATCAAAACTGAAGGACAGATATCGCCATCCATCCATTTTCTTCCTCTTATCTGGGGTCGCAGGGGCAACAGTCTAAACAGGGACTCCCAGACTTTTTTCATCCCGGACACCTCCTCCAGCTCCTCCGGGGGGACCCCAAGGCGTTCCCAGGTCAGCTGGGAGACATACTCCCTTCAGCGTGTCCTGGGTCTTCCCCAGGGCCTCCTCCCGGTGGGACATGCCCGGAACACCTGCTGAGGAAGGCGTCCAGAACAGATGCCCGAGCCACCTCAGCTGCTCCTCTTGACCTGGAGGAGCAGCAGCTCTACTCTGAGCCCTTCCCGTGTGACTGAGCTCCAAAGCTCATGACCGTAGGTGAGGGGAGGAACGTAGATTGACGAGAGAGCTTTGCCTTTTGGCTCAGCTCTCATCTTCCCCTCATTCGTGAACAAGACTCCGAGATACTTGGACTCCTCCACTTGAGGCAAAGACTCTCCACCCACCCAGACACGGCAAGTCACCTTTTTTCAGTCGAGAACCATGGCCTCGGATTTGGAGGAGCTTAACAGATATCTGCAATTGTCATTTATGATGTGACGAGTTGAATGACGTTTTCAATGACGTAATTGCAGATTTCTGTAATTCTGTTTTGCCTGGTCAAAGCTGAATTGCAGATATCTCGAACTGTTGTTTTGTCTAGTCAAAATTACACTGCAGATTTCTCAAATGACAATTCGCACTATCCAAAATTAAATTACGCCTAGTTGGAAAGACGTTGTTGATATTGACATCGTTAATTCTGGAAAGTCAAACTTGGCGTTTAAATGTTAAACAGCTTACATACCCACACACCGTCACTGGAATCATTTGGATCATTTGAGAGCTGGAATTTCCAATCTTTACTGACCTAAAGGTAAAAGGAGCTTTGGAGATGTAGGTAGAATAATAAAGCTTTACCCAAACATATGTGGATATTGGTCTTCTTTAATCCTCAACGCTATAATCTGTGTACCTCCGCCCTGCCCCAGTCCTCGCCTCTCCCCGTGCCCGTCCGAGGTGCATTGATCCTGGGCCGAGCACGGGCCTGTGCTGGGGTCTTGTTAGTGAGGCCTGGGCGTCCCCTCCATCACACGACGTGGACAGGAGACAGCCCGGAGACGGATCACCACGCGCCCGGATCAATCCAGACACATCCTCTTCGGATACACTAAACGACCGGAGAACGACACCAACGCTGTCCGCTAACGAGGTCATTCGGCAAACGATGGACACATGCTCAACAATGCTAGGGAAGAGCTTGGGTTAAAGAGTCCATCTTACACTATACATGTGTAATATAGGACCTTTAATTTGTCCAGAGTGGGGTAAAGTTTCATGTCATTGTCATAGTCATAGTTTGCTTTATTGTCGAAAACAATCATGTACATGTACATAGAATGAATTCGAAATTTCGTTTCCCCCACTAACCAGGCAGGACAGTGATAGAGTGGGCTAGGGGAGGGGCCACTGCGCATGCGCGTGCCGCCGACTGGGAGATGTAGAGTAGAAAAGATGCAATACAATCAGTGACAATTTTACAACATGTAATGAGAGCTTGGGGGACTCTTTACTTGCTGCCAGCTTACAAATTTTGCAATAGATCATGGACAATCCCAGGCCAATTAACAGATGTCCAGCTAGCAGAAATCCGAATACGTAAATATCCTCCACATCCTCTAGATACAATGGTGCCAGACATACGACTTGCCACGCACGATACGAGTCCCTCGCATATCCAGCAGAAAAAGTACCACGCTGCTTCTCCCGGAGCGGCACTCCTCCGTGAAAAAAGAGTATCAATCGTGCTGAGGGTCCAGCTGATCACATCCATATTTTAGGAATTTGGAAAATCTGCTCCAAAAAGCGAGAAAATGACGAAAAACAAGAGAAGCACACAGACAACGGAGCAATAACAATAAATAAGGAGGAGGAAAGAGAAACATGTCCGCTCTCTCTCACGGTCAGAACAGAATGTGATAAGAAATGGGCAGTCAAATAAAGCAAAGAAAAAAAAATACAATAATCATCATCATCATCATCATCATCATCATCATCATAATAATAATCATAATCATAATAATAAGGAGTGTGATTAAACTATATAACAGAAGAGATCCGAGGTACTCTGATATGTTTTGCTGTTATTTTATTTTTGTTCATAATTAAAGTTGCAATAGGCAGGTGCTCGTTTGCTTTTCTTTGTATTTATAATTTTTTCTTATGCCTAATAAAAAATACTATGTTAAAAATATCTATATGGCTGTGATAAGAAGGGCATCTGTTGTAAAATCCCAAATAAGATTTTTTTTTTTTTTTTTTTTTTTAAATATGCATTAATTTTGCCTAACATATAACAAAAAATAATAATATAATAATAATAATACAAAATTACAAATGCGATTGCAGTAGAGAGGGTATCTGGTTTAAAATCTCTCAAAGAATGACCAGATAGTACCTAAAATACTATCTGGAATACTATCTTGGAATATTTATTCATTTTGCATAATATATGACAGTAATTTAAAAATAGAAATTATAATAATAATAATAAACATAAAATAATACAAAGTATCTGGTCTAAAATCCCCTAAAGAATGACCAGATACTAACCCATTTTTTATATATATATTTTTTTGAATATTTGCTCATTTTGCATAATATTTAAAAATACAATAAATAAATAAAAATAAAATTATACGAAATTAGAAATATGGTTGCAATAGAGAATGACCACAGAGTACCAAACATAATAGATCTTTTTAGAACATTTTTTAATAACATATAGCAGTAATTTAGAAATACAAAAAATTTAAAAACTAAATAAATGTAAAATAATACAAAATTAAAAATGTGTTTACGATAGAGAGGGCATCTGGTTTAAAACCTCTCAAAGCAGTGCAGTTTATTGTGAGAAATCCAGAGTGGTTGTCTTCGTCTAAGTGGGTTAGCTGGATAAATATTGAGAGGTAAGGTCTTAATTGGAGCTAATTAAATGTAATTAGATGCCACTTAAAGAGATAGATGTAAACCATTTTCCACAGACAGTCTGAGAGCTTCAGGCGTCTGTATTGTTTAATTCACGCGATATACGAAAAGGGAATTGTGTTTTGTTCCACTGTAATCCTGGATATTTGTACTATTTCTCCCTCTTCAAAACTCCAAACGCTCAATTCCACCTGGTGATGTCATCAGGTGATAATCCAGGAAGTGGAAAGATTGATATGACAGCGCTAATTAATCTGAAATTAAATTTGTCATTCATTTTTTATCAGGGGCTTTTCAAAACAAAAATAAACAATAAACAAACAGTATTAGGCTGCGTCCCATTACTCTGTCTTACCCTTTCCCCCTCCCCTTTATCTACGTCTTTGTCTTGCCCCTCGATACTGAGCTGAGAGGGCTCGGGGTACCAGGGGCGCCTGCAGGATTGAAATGTAAGGTACGCCCCCCCCCCCTCCAAAAATGTGGTGCATATAGGCCTCCTGTCCCAAATCTGTACGCTACAATACAACAAAAGAACTTAAAATTGAACAATGTGAACAATATGAACGTAATATGTGAACAACACACGAACAATAAACATTGGAACATATTTTCAAACTCACATTCGTGCACAGTAGCCTACATGGGCCACACATCCGTAAGCACAGCAAAGAGCAGTTTGATGAAAACCATAACGTCGGCTAAACAGACACCGCAACAACAGTTCACTAAAAGTAACGTAGAACATAAACGTCATAATTGTAAACCTGCTGAACTGTTAATCGATAATTACAACTGCTGAAAATACATTTATGAGACTCCTTGGCTGGTCGATGTGACGCTGCCATCCTGATCCCAAAAGTCTTGGTTTAGTCCTGGTTTAGTCCTGGTTTAGTCCTGGTTTAGTCCTGGTTTAGTCCTGGTTTAGTCCTGGTTTAGTCCTGGTTTTGTTCTGTTTTAGTCCTGGTTTAGTCTTGGTTTAGTCTTGGTTTAGTTCTCGTTTAGTCCTGGTTTAGTTCTGGTTAATGCTCGTTATGTTCTGGTTTAGTCCTGGTTTAGTCCTGGTTTAGTCCTGGTTTTGTTTTGGTTTTGTTCTGGTTTAGTCCTGGTTTAGTCCTGGATTTGTTCTGGTTTAGTCCTGGTTTTGTCCTGGTTTAGTCCTGGTTTAGTCCTGGTTTAATCCTGTTTATTTGTTCTGGTTTAGTCCTGATTTTGTTCTGGTTTAGTCCTGGTTTAGTTCTGATTATGTTCTGTTTTTGTTCTGGTTTAGTCCTGGTTTAGTTCTGGTTTAGTCAAAGTTTCTCCAGTTAAATCCTGGTTCAGTTATAGTTAATCCCGGTTTAGTCCTAGTTGACCTGATCCCAAAACCTGCCTGAGCTTGTAGTCGTACCCCTTCGTTTCAAGTCTGGTCGAGAGCTTACTTCGTTTCAAGGGGTATGTAGCCCGAGGTCGTGGTCCTAGCCCTTGATCAAAATTAGAATCGGGACACCCCTTGCTCTCACATGGACGCGCAAAACCAAGGGGTAAGGGTAAGACGAAGGGGTAAGACAGAGGAATGGGACGCAGCCTTAAAGTCCCCAATCAGTTATGGGGTAACTTATGGCCACAAGACATATTTTATTTAAATTCTGTTTCTTGTCGGCACGGTGGCTGAGTGGCTAGCACTCATGCTTCACATCAAGAAGGTTCCGGGTTCGATCCCCGGGTCGCCCAGGCCTTTCTGTGTGTGTTCTGTGTGGAGTTTGCATGCATGGTCTGGGTTCAATTCCTGGGTCGCCCGAGCCTTTCTGTGTGGAGCTTGTATGTTCTCCCCGTGTCTGGATGGGTTTACTCCGGTTTCCCCCCATCAACACAAAACATGCACCATAGGTTAAATCCTCCAGCTGACCAAACCGAAGCAAGAAGATCATGGAGATGGTCCCCTTGCGCAGTAATGTGCTGCCCACTGCTCCTAATAACAGGATGGGTTAAACGCAGAGAAGAATTTCTCCAGTGTGAGATCAATAAAGTCACTTCTTCTTCTTTATACTTTATAAACCACAAAGTTATTTAAGTATTTATGAATCTTGTGTTTTAAATGTGTTTTTTGGACTGAAAACAACAACGTTATGGACATTAATTAGCACGTAGCTGGTTAGCCTCCGATGCCGTTCACCTCTTAATCTTTTAATTACTGCCAACATATTAAAACATTAATTCATGATACTGAATGCAATGAGAGACTTTCAACCTCAGTAAAAAAATGGAATTCCTAAAATTTAAAATAAACTTTCAATCCTTTATAGTAAAAAAAAGAAAAGAAAAAGGAACTTGAACAAAACAATATTATTAACTTTGACTTATGCAAACTTTATTGATCCACAAGGGAAATTGTTTAACCAATTGAATTCAGAGTGAAGAAGATAAACAAAACATTTTACATCTTCATAAACCTCCAGGTGCATTTATTAAATCGAGGGCAAAGTGGATAGAAGAAGGAGAGAACTCTGCCTACTTTTATGGTCTACAAAAAATAACAAACTCCTTATTTATTAATAACCAGGAAATGACTGATGAAAAACAACAATATCCTTAGAGATCTTTATATTTTTTAGGCAACTTTACACCTCAAAATTTTCTGAATAATAATAATAATAATAATAATAATAATAATAATAATAATAATAATAATAATAATAATAATAATAATAATACAAAATTACAAATGTGATTGCGATAGAGAGGGAATCTGGTTTAAAATGTCTTAAAGAATGACCTAACAGTACCCAAAAAAATTCGTATTATTTTTATTATATTTTTTTAGAATATTTACTCATTTTGCATAATATATATAACAGTAATTTAAAAATACAATACAAAAATAAATTAAAATTAAATAATACAAAATTAAAAATGTGGTTGTGATAGAGATGACCAGATAGTACCCCAAAATATTTTTTTATATTTTTTTTATTTTTTTTTTAGAATATTTACTCATTTTGCATAATTATATGACAGCAATTTAAAAATATAAAAAATAAATAAATAAAATAGTATTAATAATAATAATAATAATAATAATAATAATAATAATAATAATAATAATAATAATAAAAATACATTAAATGTGTTTTTTAACCAAGAAATGACTCATGAAAAAAAAAAAAAACAATATCCTTAGAGATCTTTAAATTTTATAGGCAACTTTACACCTCTAAATTTTCTGAAATTGACTGTGAAGCCTTTCTTAAAGACGTTGCACATAACTTTCCAAAAATATATGAGGACTATAAACAAACCTGCGATAGTCTCCTCTCTCGACTGCTGAACCCGATGCCGTAAACTCTCAACAAAACCCAGGGTCAGACGGTCTCAGTGGAAACTTTTAGACATTTTCTTTGGAGAAGACAGTTACTTTACCGGATATTAGACATTTTTGAGACCTGTTCATTTCCAGTTACTATGAGGCATGGGGTTTTAATCTCTGTTTTTTTAATTCTATTTAACCTTTATTTAACAAGGAAAGTCCCACTGAGATTACTAATCTCTTTTTCAAGGGAGTCCTGGCCAAGAGCAGCACAGTTACACACAGACATTTGAACACATCACAAAATGGATTCTTAAAAGCAATTACAAATTATAGACTTAATTTCCAAACCTTTCAACATAGATTTAGAACTGAACTATTGAAGTCAGTTCTCATAATTTCAAGACTTTTTTGTAAATTATTCCATGTTGAAGGTGCAGAATATTGAAATGCAACTTTACCAGTCTCTGTGCGGACACTTGGGACAGAAAGAAGCAGTTTTGTGATCGCAGAGCATCATGTCCATCTGTTTTATGTTGAATATACTGTATGTACCTGGATATGGAGGGAGCAGACCCATAATCCCTTTGTAAATAAACGTACCAGTGACTTAGCCTGCGGGTGTCCAGTGCTGCCCAACCAACACGAGTGTACAGTTCACAGTGTCCGAGGCTTACAGTTTGTGATCAATCGCAAACGGAGTCCAGTCCAAATTTAGTGCTTGGGTTGGGGCATTCATATAAATATACTCAACAAAAATATAAACGCAACACTTTTGTTTTTGCTCCCATTTTTCCTGAGATGGACCCAAAGATCCAAAATTCACTCCAGATACACAACACTACCATTTCTCTTAAACATTGTTCACAAATCTGTCCAACTGTGTGACAGCGAGCACCTCTGCCCTGCCGAGACAATCCACCCCACTTCACAGGTGCGCCACATCAAGATGCCGATCCGACATCATGACCAGTGCACAGGTGCGCCCCAGACTGCCCACAATAAAAGGCCACCCCAAAATGTGCTTTTTTTTTGCTTTATTGGGGGTCTGGGGACTCAGAACCAGTCAGTATCTGGTGTGACCACCATTTGCCTCATGCAGTGCAACACATCTTCTTCACATAGAGTTGATCAGATTGTCAATTGTGGCCTGTGGAATGTTGGTCCACTCCTCTTCAAAGGCTGTGCGAAGTTGCTGGATATTAGTGGGAGCTGGTACATGCTGTCGTATACGCCGGTCAAGCACATCCCAAACATGCACAATGGGTGACATGTCCGGTGAGTATGCTGGCCATGCAAGAACTGGGACATTTTCAGCTTCCAAGAATTGTGTACAGATCCTTGCAACATGGGGCCGTGCATTATCTTGCTGAAACATGAGGTGATGTTCATGGATGTATGGCACAACAATGGGCCTCAGGATCTCATCACGGTATCTCTGTGCATTCAAAATGCCATCAATAAAATGCACCTGTGTTCTTCGTCCATAACAGCCATTGAAGAGGAGTGGACCAACATTCCACAGGCCACAACTGACAATCTGATAAACTCTATGTGAAGAAGATGTGTTGCACTGCATGAGGCAAATGGTGGTCACACCAGATACTGACTGGTTCTGAGTCCCCAGACCCCCAATAAAGCAAAAAAAATGCACATTTCGGGGTGGCCTTTTATTGTGGGCAGTCTGGGGCACACCTGTGCACTGGTCATGATGTTGGATCGGCATCTTGATGTGGCGCACCTGTGAGGTGGGGTGGATTGTCTCGGCGGGGCAGAGGTGCTCGCTGTCACACATTTGGACAGATTTGTGAACAATGTTTGAGAGAAATGGTAGTGTTGTGTATCTGGAGTGAATTTTGGATCTTTGGGTCCATCTCAGGAAAAATGGGAGCAAAAACAAAAGTGTTGCGTTTATATTTTTGTTGAGTGTAACATCTCCATAATCCATAACGTTGCTGCAAGTCTCTTCTTTGCATTAAAACAGAAACATAACTTTTTCCCAAAATAAAAGCCAATTTTCAGTCTTAGCTTCTTAATCAGTTGATCAATGTAACTATTGTCAGTTAAAATACCTAAATATTTAAATGATTTAACTGCTATTTTTGTCCCTTGAAGAGTAACAACAGGAGGAATGTTCTGGGAATGACTGTTTGTCTTCGTGGATAGCATTAGTTTGGTTTTGTCTGCATTTAAAGGGATATGCCACCCCCAGGTCAAATTTGGGCATCTCCCCACAGTCCAGAGACTAAAATAAGTGGTGGAAAGTGTTTTCCTGCTCACCCAGCCATTGTCCGAGTCTGTCACCACTGACCGCCGCAGTATCTGCTGCTCCTCCGCGTTAGACTGGAGTCTAACGTCGCCAGAGAATCACGCAGCACGCTGCCAGGGGAATCCCTGTTACACACCAGGAAGGGAGTTCCCCTGTTGCCAGCGTGGTGTGTGCTTCGGCTATGTTTTTCCGCACTGGAAAATAGTTCCCACCCAAAATGACCAAGTCAAGCTCTCAGTGTTGATTTGTACATTTATTTGCACTCGATATGAATGCGCACTACACAGAAAGTAATTGGGAAACGCATCGAGCAAATTAATTCCTTTTGGCCGAAATCTTTCTCTGGCGACGTTAGACTCCAGTCTAACGCGGAGGAGCAGCAGATACCGCGGCGGTCAGTGGTGACAGACTCGGACAATGGCTGGGTGAGCAGGAAAACGCTTTCCACCAGTTATTTTAGTCTCTGGACAGTGGGGAGATGCCCAAATTTGACCTGGGGGTGGCATATCCCTTTAAAGAGAGCTCTAATTGTAAGAAAGTGTGCTGAACAATATCAAGCATTAAGCATTTTGCAGTGTAACAACACTGGTGGCAAGAGTTTTGTAAAAACAATAAAAACCATATCATCAGCATAGAAGTGATCATTTGTATCAATGAGATCTTGGCCAACATCATTAATATAAACAGAAAATAGGAGTGGCCCCAAGACAAAGCCTTGCGGCACTCCTTTTGTCACAGAGAGAGTATCAGAGCACATATCATCTGATTTAGAACACTGAGATTTATCTGTGAGATAGTTGCAGATCCATCCATTCCAAAACCTAATAAAGATTTGAGAATTAAAGAAAACAGAAGACCTATTACACACACGTTTTCAGTCGGGGCTTTCAAATATTGGTGGAGAGACTCAATATGTTTTTTTAAATAGACTGATTTAATGATTTAATTGATTTAAAGATCCCATGACATGGTACTTCTTGATGCTTTTATATGGCACCTTTTTTTTTTTTATAATCTTTTATTATTACAAGGTACATATATTAACACCACAACAACATTCGCAAAGCACTCAGAAGACACATCGGGGGATGTGGGCACGGGAATAAACACCACCGGGCATTAGGGCTAAGAGGAACAGGGGAAGTGTAGAGGACCAAGGGGGAAGGTGAAGAAAGGGGCCTGGGGGAGAGCAAGGGCGATGCAGCGCCCAGGGAAGGTCCAGGCGCCAGGTGCCTTAATGGTTCCCGAATACTGTAAATGAATCCTTCTTCAAAATCAAGCCTCAGTGCATGAGAAACCCTCAGGAACACAGTCAGAGTCATACATATGTCTCTGAAACACTTTATTCTGGGCGTTGTTGCTTGAATGCAAATGAGGAGGACAGAGACAGGCCAATGCAGCGGGTGGCGGTGTGGCCAAATACGCCGCTGTTTCCTGGATTAGCGGTGCGGTGTGTCCCACTGTCTGCCACTTCCATGTTTTAAGAGCGGAGGAAGATATGAGACGAGTTGCATTAAAAAAAACACATTTCCACAGAAAATAAAATTAAACCACTGCTGTTTCAGAGGTTCGGAGGCTCGGATAAAGGACATCTGAATCTCGCATTTCGTAGCTCCTTCACGGTCCAAATTCTCTGGGCGTGATTTCCAGAGATGGTGGGTGGACATCCAGACAGGGGGTGGAAACCTTTCCACGATTGTGATGTCAGAAAGTCCCTTGCCCGTTTGGGCTGTCTTTTTTTCAAACGCAGAAAAGGATCGCAATTGCTCAGTTTACACATTTCGCAACTTTTAGCCATGGGGGAGGGGCTAAACAGGGTAGGGGAGCTCACATTAACGTTCAAAAACCTCAGAAAGTGAAAATTTCATGTCATGGGACCTTCAATGATTGCAAATTTTGTGAAGAGGTCCCAGGCAAACCATCTGCTCCTGAACGTGGACAAGACCAAGGAACTGGTGATTGACCTCAGGAGGAAGAGGACACCAGTGGAGCCCATTACCATCCAGGGTCATGATGTGGAGATCGTGGTCTGCTACAAGTACCTCAGCGTCCATGTGGACAACAGGCTGCACTGGAGGAACAACTGTAATGCTGTGTACAAGAAGAGCATGAGCAGACTCTACATCCTGAGGAAGCTCAGGTCTTTCAATGTGTGCAGTGAGTTCCCGGAGATCTTCTCCCAGTCTGTGGAGGCCAGCACCATGGACTTTGCTGTGGTTCTGCTGGGGGAGCAGCACCAGTAAAAGGAACATTGGACGGATTGACAAACTGATCAGTAAAGCTGGTCATGTGATCAGCTGTGAGCTGGAGACATTTGTCACAGTGAGGGACAGGAGGACACTGGACAAACTGCTCTCCATCATGGACACTCCTGATCACCCACTGCACCAGACCATAGAGCAGACCCAGGTATTTCAAGGCCCGGGGGAAAAAAATACGGCCTGCGAGCTGACTCTGACTGGCCCGCGAAAGGTTGCTTGGAATTAAGAAAATAAAACCTATTTTCAAAATTATACATAATGCATTTGTACTGATGATCATCTGTCGGACTTCACATCTCCACCTCAAACATGAACCTGACTTTGATGCACTTAAAGCTCAACAGAGGCGAGATTTCTCTGACTGATTGAGAAAAAAAAAACACTAAACATGATAACTTTGACTTTTCTTCTACACAGTTTGGCAGTTGGACAAATATATTTTGTGTCATACTGTATCTTGTATTCTATTATTTGGCAATCAAAGACATTGTGGTGTTTTAATACAAAGTTAAGAAAGTTAAACTCAGAAAACATTGTGGGGTTAATGTGACTGAAAAAGAGTTACAAATGTTTACCATTGTTTTGAATTATTTTACTGAATAAATTCAGTTTTTGTAAAACCTCACTCTCTCATTACTTAATAATAACACAGAACTTACCAGCTTCTGTAAACAATGACATTTACTGATTTCAACGTAGAAATAAAATGAATAACCAGAGTAGACTTCAAACTTTTGGCCCTCCACAATATTTTCTGCTTCTCATTTGGCCCCTGGGGAAAAATAATTGCCCACCCCTGCTATAGAGGGATAGATAATACTCCCTACAACTGTATATAGCTGTGATTGGATATTTTATTTGATATTGTATTTTATATTTTATTGCTTATTTTTCTATTTTATTCTGATTTGTACATATACATTTATTATTTTTATTTTTATAATTATGTCTCATTGAACACCGGCCTATTGCTCTTTTCTTCCCTGCTATTCCATCTATTTTTGTTACCCTCTGTTATATATTATATTTGATTCCTGCGCTACTGTACCCAAATAATTTCCCTTGTGGATCAATAAAGTTTGTCTAAGTCTAAAGGGCAGATCTATCCATAATAATATAAGACCTCTGGACCTAACTGAATGCAGTGATTTAATTGAAGACCACAGGTTTCTTTTCTTTTTGAACATTTACAAAGCCTTTGTACACCCATTTATTATATCTGCACTTGAGCAGTGTGGGTTTGGTATCAAATTTAGAAATTTAATTGGTGGATTATATTAAAACAGCTGTGTTCTTCTCTCAAAGGGCTCTACTCAAACCTTCACCGTAGAGGTTTTTATTCCTCAGGGCTGCCCAGTTTCGCCATCTCTTCATCTTGGTCAGAGAATTATTAGCCATTTATATTAAAAACTGTAACGAAATCCAAAAATGAACTGTCCTGGGCAATGAAATGGTCAGTTAACAGATGATACAACTTTATTAAAAAAAAAAAAAAAAAAAGAGCATAACATTCAAAAAACTATTGACAAAATTGTTACATTCACCAAGGCCTCAGGATGATTCGTAAATTTAAAGGACCCATGGCAAGAAATTTTCACTTTCTGAGGTTTTTGAACGTTAATGTGAGCTCCCCTACCCTGTTTAGCCCCCCCCCCCCATGGTTAAAAGTTGTGAAATGTCTAAACTGAGCATTTGCGATCCTTTTATGCGTTACAAAAAAATCGGAGCTCAAACGGGCGAGTTTGAACAAGGCACCTTATTGACGTCAGATCGAAAAAAGAAATGCAAATGCAGTTCCACCCCCATCTGTCTGTACTCAGCGTCTCTGTAAATCACGCCCAGAGAGTTTGGACTGCGAATGCGCTAGGTAATGCAAAATGCGTTTTTTTTATTTGCCTAAAGGCACGTCCGAGTGTTTTAGGCTCGGAAGTCCTTTATCTGAGCCTCTGGACCTTTGAACAGCAGTGGTTTAATTTTATTTTATGTGGAAATGTGTTTATTTTTCAATGGAACGCTTCAAATCTCTCCCCCGTGCAAAAACAAGGAAATGGATCAGCTGAGGGCTCTGAGCTCTGAGCCGAGTGTTTGGCCACGCCCCCACCCTCTACTATTGGCCATCTTTTTTCTCCTCATTTGCATTCAAGCAACAACGCCCAGAATAAAGAGCTTGAGAGAGATATTTATGACTCTTTCTCATCTTATCTCTGTTTCTCATGCACTGAGTGTTGATTTTGAAGAAGGATTCATTTACAGTATTAGGGAACCATTAAGGAGCCATATAAAAGCATCAAGAAGTACCATGTCATGGGATCTTTAAAAAAATGTTTTTACTTTTCTCCCTCCATGACACGAAAAGTGAAAAATTTGCCACATTCCCATCAACACTGGAATTAAATATTTAGGTATTCAGCTCTTTAAAGATAAAAAAAAATAAGACAATCGTCAATATAGAAAGTAGTGCTGTCAGGCAATTTAAAAAAAATCATCTAATTAATTACAGGATTTGTAATTAATTAATCTAATTAATCACATTTTAATCTCAAGAGAGAGAGATTGTAAGTGAGCGAACGAGCGAACGAACAAACCCACTTTGCGATTGAGTTTGCCAGTTTGCAAGTGGTCGCTTTGCTCATTCGTTTTCCAAATTCTGCAGCGTGGTTTGGTGGTTTGTTGGTTTGGTGGTTTGTTGGTTTGGTGGTTTGGTGGTTTGTTGGTTTGGTGGTTTGTTGGTTTGTTGGTTTGGTGGTTTGTTGGTTTGGTGGATTGGTGGTTAGTTGGTTTGTTGGTTTGGTGGTTTGGTGGTTTGGTGGTTTGTTGGTTTGGTGGTTTGTTGGTTTGGTGGTTTGGTGGTTTGTTGGTTTGTTGGTCTGGTGGTTTGTTGGTTTGGTGGTTTGGTGAAGTGCGCTCACGCTCACTATATCAGCGGTAACAATGGAACTTGTCCGGACATGTTCCGCGTTCAAATGATCCGTCAGGCTGGAGCAGCTTCGGAAAATTCTTTTAGACAAAAGCTCCAAATCACGGCGTTCTTGTTGATCGTCCTGTTTTCGTTCTTTTTCAAAATAAACTTGTCGCTCAAAGGCCCTGGCAGTGATTTGCTCGCTGCACTCCAAATTTAAAATGCGCATTGAACTGTCACTCATAATTAATTGTGTTAATTTTTATAATTAATTTATAATTCACTTAATTTACAGTGTAATTCATTAATTTAATTAACGCGTTAAACTGACAGCCCTAATTGAACGCAAGCTTAATGAATGTAAATTAAAACTGAATATTTGTCTCCAGAGAGATCATTATTAGGCCATATTTATTTAAATAAAATGGAAAGTTTATAAGATGTATTTATCCACTTTATTCAAATGCCATTTCAAACAATTTAATCAAATTCGTGAATCACATTAAATTAAATTCCATATGGAGAAATATATATGAAATGAGTAGTCTAATGTACATTGGTTACAGTATTGCTGCATAGGTTACACTGGATATAAGAGCGAGTATTTTGGGGTGGGCCTCTTTCTGCTGGTTAGGACGAGCCCCCGCTGAGCCATTTAATGAAACTACCATTATATGAAAAAAAGTCACAGGGTGAACGAAGGTGGCCTAAGAAGGTGAGAGAAGGTGGCCTAAAGGTAACTGATTTAGAATGCCTCAGTGCAACCCTAAAAATCAACTAGCTTCAATTTTGGGTTGATTTTAAAAATGCAAAAGAAACACCTGGCTGTAATCAGGGCAGTTCTGCGTGATGTGACATAGTACTTGACATGGAAGCATTGCTCAGTTTGCTCTAAAACTGCCCCCAAAGAAGGACCAGGAAAGGTCAACAATACTATTTAAACATTGTATACATTACAGCCAAAACAGCCACTTCACAAGAGGATGTACCAACACAGACGAGAGAGCCAGAGTGGACCTCAGTCTGCCGTACATCTCCACCTAAAAGGATCTCAGTCTGCCGTACATCTCCACCTAAAAGGACCTCAGTCTGCCGTACATCTCCACCTAAAAGGACCTCAGTCTGCCGTACATCTCCACCTAAAAGGACCTCAGTCTGCCGTACGTCTCCACCCACGGGCCACTCGACCTGGACCTCACTGTCACTTGAGGACAGTGAGGTCCAGATCTTGGCCAGAGAAAAGAACTGCTTTGTCAAGAAAGAGAATCCTTCCTTGAACAGAAATGGAGGTCTCGGACATCATTTGTCTCCATCTATAACTCTATCCTCAAACCTAAATCAAAACAAAGAAAGAAAACAATAGGGCAGCAGGTCAGGTCCAGAGGTGTGAAAACACCATTATGGTCCTGAATGGTTCTGCTAACAAGACCCACACTCCACTCCCACTGCAGATCTAATAGGCCCACCTAACTAACACAAACTGTAAACAAGTAGGTGTGGCAATCTCAGAGTCATCTCATTGTAGTTAGCGCCCCCTTCAGGCAGATATAGGCAGTGTCCACCAGCGTCTGACCAGAATTGAAGAAGCAGCTTGGATGAGCTGAGAAACAGATTTGACCAAATAAACTTTTGTCCAGTTGACAAATTGAATTTCTCCTTTTGCCACTATATACATTAGTAAGTATATAAAAAGTTAAGTTGCAGTTGGGATCCTTAAGTTTCAAATCTCAAACCTCGTGACAGTCCAGCTCCCGGCGCCTCCACCGTCTCTCTGTAACCTTTTGTTTTTGACGAGTCCGGTTGGTGCAGCCGCTGGGAGAGACACTATATTTTATATTTCGACTTTTATAAACAAAACTTTGACTTGTTTCCACCTTTAGCAAAAACAAATGCCACGCACAAAATGTCCATATACATTATTATATACCAGCTGTCATAGAGAGTAACTTTTTCAAGACACACCGTCAAATGTAATGCCACAGTCACACTCATCTGTCATTCGTTTGTCTCCATGGTGATATTGCTTTGCTGGGAATGTTACACAGTACAGCATTAAACAACTATCTAGCTTTTTTTTTGTTATTTTGTGGAAAGTCTGCTTACTTTTTCTTTCATTTGCTGGTTTCAGTCCCTGTCCTTAAAGGTCCCATGACATGGTACTTCTTGATGCTTTTATATGGTGCCTTAATGGTTCCCTAATACTGTAAATGAATCCTTCTTCAAAATCAACACTCAGTGCATGAGAAAGACACACGTACAGAGTCAGAGTCAGAAAATCTCTCTCTGAACAACTCATTATGGGCGTTGTTGCTTGAATGCAAATGAGAAGGACAGAGATAGGTTAGAGGAGCGGGTGGGGAGCGCCAAATGTTCCGCTGGTTCCCGGTGCGCTGTGTGCTGGCCCCACTTACGTGTTTTAAGAGCGGAGGAGGAAAGGAGAGCCTTTTCAATGAAAAAAACACATTTTCACAGTAAATAAAATTAAACCACACGCATTTCGCATTGCGTAGCTCATTCGCGGTCCAAACTCTCTGGGCGTGATTTACAGAGACGGTGGGTAGACATCCAGACGGGGGGTGGAACTGCATTTTTCGATGTGACGTAACATAGTTGCCTTGTTCAGAATCGCCCGTTTGAGCTGTGTTTTTTTCTAACGCAGAAAAGGACCGCAAATGCTCAGTTTAGATATTTTGCAACTTTTAGCCATGGGGGGGGGCCCTAAACAGGGTAGGGTGAGATGTTAAAACCATCTCAAAAATAAATATAGCCGCAAGCGGCAATGATCTGCCCTCGCTTGCTTGTCCTCGCCAATGGGACGCCCGGCAAAAACTTTGTCGTAGCCAAACCAAATTTGGTACACAGAAACACCGTTGCTAGGCGACCAACAGGAAGTCAGCCATATTGGACCGAGCATGTGACCCGGCGCCAAAGGGAAATTTTCCTGTCCTCGTATTTTAACAAACTCCTCCTCAGGTTTTTAACCCAGACTCACCAAAATCGTGCTGGATCATCTCGACAAGTGGGACATTAAAAGTTATTAAAAATGTTCTAAAAGACTGAACGGTGTTTCCGTGAAAACGCTTTTGCCGGGCGTCCCATTGACGAGGACAGATGTTTGGCCTGTTGCCATGGCAATACGGGTATAGCCATAGGCGCAATGTATTTTGATATTCCAGGGGGTGCTGTCGAGCCATTTTTTAAGATTTTTTAATACAGATTATTTGTAAATTCCTTTTTTGGCATTCTTGAATTTTGTGCAAAATTTCATGAGTTTTCGTCGGTGGAAAGTACCCGAAACCTGCAAAAAGAAGGGGAGGAAAATAATAATAATAAAAATAATAATAATAAGAAAAAACAGAACAATAACAATAGGCCTTACGCTTTAGCGCTCGGGCCTAACAAGTATCAAACTGAGAGAGCTGCATTCTCTGAGGGGAGGGCGGGTGCTGAGGAAAGCGAAAAGTCTCATGGCTCCGTCCCTCCCTCTTCTGGCTCCGCCCCTTCCTCCACTGACTCCGCTCCTCTATCCTCTGTCTCCGCCCCTTCCTCCACTGACTCCGCCCCTCTATCCTCTCTCTCTTCCCTCATTTGGCTACGCCCCTCCATCTTCTGGTTCCGCCCCTCTATCCTCTGTCTCCGCCCCTCCATCCACTGACTCCGCCCCTCTATCCTCTGTCTCCGCCCCTCCATCCACTGACTCCGGCCCTATATCCTCTGTCTCCGCCCCTCCATCCACTCTCTCCGCCCCTCTATCCTCTGTCTCCGCCCCTCCATCCACTCTCTCTGCCCCTCCATCCTCTGTCTCCACCCCTCCATCCACTGACTCTGCCCCTCTATCCTCTGTGTCCGCCCCTCCATCCACTGACTCCGCCCCTCTATCCTCTGTCTCCACCCCTCCATCCACTGACTCCGCCCCTCTATCCTCTGTCTCCGCCCCTCCATCCACTGACTCCACCCCTCCATCCACTGACTCCGCCCCTCTATCCTCTGTGTCCGCCCCTCCATCCACTGACTCCACCCCTCTATCGTCTGTCTCCACCCCTCCATCAACTGACTCCACCCCTCCATCCACTGACTCCGCCCCTCTACCCTCTGTCTCCACCCCTCCCTTCTCTAGCTCCGCCCCATCCTCTGGCTCCTTCAATGCTGCAAATGAATTGCCCTCTGGGATCAATAAAGTTTTCTGAATCTGAATCTCTGAATCTGGATCTGAATCTGAATCACCTGAGATCTGCATGTAGCGTTTATTTTGTTGCGGGTCTTTTAATGGATAAAATCCCAGAGAAACATGCATTCATACTGTTATAGGGGTCACCTCTTGACAGATCTGACCTGTTACGTGGCTCCATGGAGATAAAGGTTTATTGCTGTACTGTAGGAGAACATTCCTGCTGAGTACCTCCACTTTTACTTGAGGATTATTCTTCCCGCAGCTGCAGCTTTCACAAAGGTCAGATTCTGTGTAAATCTTTGGTCATAAACTTTTTCTCGGCTCAAAAAAAGTCTCATTTGTCTTAAAAGCTGCTTTTTAAAGGTGCGTTGTGTAACTTTTCTGGTGGAGGATTAGGGTTAGATGCTATCGCTTTGTCTGGAATGTTTCACAGTACGGCATTAAACCTTTCTATCTCCATGGAGACAAAACCAGACCATGTTACAGGTGAGAACTGCGGAGTGGCGACCCCGCTCACAATCAGAATGTCTGGGTTTTTTTAGGCATTTTTGAGCAATAAAACCACTTGTAATTGGACGAAAAGTAATGTAGATCTGTTTAAAGTCTTACTGTGGAACATTCCAAGCAGAGCACTGACATTTCCATAGAAACAAGCAGGTATTCGTACTTTTACATAACAAAACGGAGTCCTTCTTCTCCACACAGAACCAACATAAGCACATCTGCAGCTGACCTATATTTCCTAATTGCTTATCTTCACGTATATGTTCTGCCTCTGTGACAAATCGCACTCTTTTTACCACTGCAGGAAATTTTTATGTTTTTTTTTCTTTGTCGGCTTTTGTAATGTCGAGAACGCATTTTAAGAGCAACCACTGAGATATCGTAAGATGAGTCCACAAGAGCTCGAGAATAAGAGCCGGAGTCATTATGCTGAACTCTGTGAACCGCTGTTTGTGGATCCTGTAATTTGACCGTGAGAAAGCGTTTTTTCACTCATTTATTCCATCGTAGGTCAGATTTTGTGTCCAGATCATAAACTTTAGGGTATTTTTGAGCAATAGTAGTGACTAAATACTAGATGGGAATGTTTAAAGTCATACCGTGGAACATTCCAGGCAAAGCAATGACATCTCCACGGAGACGAGCATGTGGAAGACCAGAAAAGTTCCACAGTGCATCTTTAAGACAGCGGAGCGCCTCTGATCCGCCGTTTTTTAAGTTCATCCTCTGCTCGGCGTCGCTCTCAGACCGAAGGGATTTTAAAAGAAGAATAAAAAAAGAGGGAAAAAAAGACATGATGTGGCACTAAGTGAAGAGAGAGAGAGAGAGAGTGAGTGGGGAGAGAGAGTGGAGGGAGAGAGAGAGAGTGGAGAGAGAGAGAGGAGAGAGAGAGAGAGAAAGAGAGAGTGGAGAGAGAGAGAGCGAAAGAGAGTGAGAGGAGAGAGAGAGTGGAGAGAGAGAGTGAGAGAGAGAG